>CM064573.1:54137335-54687347 GCA_032716605.1 Paralithodes platypus | reverse complement strand
TGATCACCCGAAGGGGTGGCCACGAACGAACCGCCCCCATGCACCTCTGTCCCCAGTCAGTCGACGCCCCTCCCCCCAACCAGCACCGCCTTCGTTCATGTACTTCCTCACTCCATCCTTCCACCTCTCATTCGGTCTATCTCTCCCTCTGTCCCTCCACCTCGCTCTCGTACACCCTCTTAGTCATTCTCTCGCTTTCCATACGTTCCATATGGCCGAACCATCTCAAGTTGTTAATTTTCACACTTTCCAGCACATCTACCTCCACACCACAGCTCCTTCTTACTTCCTCATTAGTCTGTCTATCCCTCCATGTAACTCCGCACGCACTCCTTAAGTAATTAATTTCCACTGCTCTCACTCTTGGTCAGTCTCTCAACCAACGTCCATGCTTCGCTTCCGTAAGTCAGTGTCGGGATTACCACACTGTCATGCAAGGACTTCTTCACTTCCATACTGACCACCCTATTTCTTATTACTGCTTTTAGCGTTCCTACAACCCTCTTCCCCTGTTGTACCCTCTCCCGCACTTCTTCATCCATAGTCCCATCTTTACTCAACACACTCCCCAGATACTTAAAAGAGTTGACTATCTCCATAGCCTGACCGTTCAGCTTCACCTCACACTCTGTGACTTCACCCCTTTCGAAGACCATAACCTTGCTCTTCCCCGCATTTACCTTCAAATTCAGTGTTTCGCACACTTTTCCAAACTCATTTACCAGACCCTGCAACTCCCATTTATTATCACTCCTCAGAACTGTATCATCCGCAAACAGCATTATAGGTAGCTTCCACTAAATTCCCTCCCTTTTCAGCGATACACCAACATCCACTGCTCTTGATAGTATTTCTTTCATGACTCCATCCATATATACAGTAAACAACCACGGGGACATCACACACCCGTTTCAAACCAACCTTCAGGTCAAAGAACTCGCTCTGCTCACTCTCCACACGTACTGCCGCCTTTGCACCCTCATACATGCTCTTCACTGCTTTCAGCAACTTGCCCTCTACTGCATAATACAACTGCATAATACAGTAATTAAATCTTTAATGGAATGATGTTTTAGAATGTTCATTATTTGGTATATGTTTGAAGACCAATTAAGTATTGATTTATGAAGGCAATGTAATTTCCTCTGAAAATATGTCATTGTATATTTAAAAGGAAAATTATATAGGCTTTCAAAATGATTGTTTTCACCACCATACACTCCTTGCTCAAAAGCTGGGGTAGGGTGGGTGTCCTGATGATCGGGGACTTAAACAAATCGATACTTAAAATAATCTTTAATATATATACAAAAATGAAAATATATGAAGTAGAAATTATTTTACTCCATATACTTTAGTAGATGTTGTCAAGGACTACTTGACATCACTAAAAGTTTGCACATTCTAAAATTTATTCCGTTGAGATACTCTTTAGCCATAAATAAGTACATGCTATGGAATCTATTTAACCTATTGGAGAAAAAGTAATTTAGGGTACAGCATAATATTTGTATGCAGTGTTGTAACTAGTTATATTAATAGAAAATGCCCACTTTGAGATTAAATATTTATGGAAATTTACTTTTGCATTTTGATATACAGTATATTAATGTCTCTTGATTTTTGTGATGGTATTTATATTGATATTGCAAAGAAAATAGACTGCTTACAAATCTGGTTCTGTATTTTAATATATGATAGGCCAACCTTCTTGAAACTCTAAAAGGCTAGAAGAAATGGGCTGAAACTTTCCTATCTTATTCCCTGGCTGACTCTTCCAAATTATGAAAATCCCATGCTTGATTACCGTTTATTGATGTTAATGGTAAAGAATATTGGGCAATTATAAAAGACTATTCTATTATAATTAAGCCAGATATCTTTGCCACTAAGATTAATAATGGGTAATCACTATGTGAGATTTCTATGACTTTGGAAGAGTTGACCAGGAAATAGGTGTGGTAATGCAGTTTATTTACTTTAGCCTTTTTAGTTAACCCATTGAGGAATATGAATCACTTAGTTAATTTTGGTTACCTGACTATTATATGCAGCCTAGGAAGACTGTTGAGCAATGAGTGGTAATAGTAATATATTAACCCTTGATTGGTCTGGTACTTCCTAAGCTGAATTTAATTGAATGCTAGCCAATATTCCCAAAGTGCATCATATTTGAATTTTTTTAGAATTTTGGCCTTTATATATTTACTACTATAATTACTGAGTGATTATCAGCTCCTTGATAAATATGACTAAGTTAATTCTGATATTTGATTATTTTATGTTTCTTTGGAATTATTTTGGCATTTATGCTGATTATTCCTAAAGTGCATAGAATTTCTCTTAAACCAGCATGACTTATTATTTTATGAGAGGGTTAAAGGTTCAGGATTCCATTGGTGTACTTATTTTTGCTCAAGAGTACTGTATAATGTAAGCAATGGTTTGGCTGCATTTATGTAGGTTTAACTTTATATCTTTGGTTTGCATATTTAAATGTTGGTTTGTCTATCACTGACTGAAAAAATCTGCCAAAGTACCTTAAAGATTTAAAAATTGCTGGTCAATGTAAAGTATTTAAATTGGTAAAAATAAATTATTTTACTATGCATATGCCATTTATGAAAATACAGTTTCTTTGCATGTTAAGTGGTAATATGATTTTCATAAATAACCTGCATAATAAAAGTAATAAATTTGTTACTGTATACAGATATTTTACTATGATTTGGTTACTGACTTTATAAATCATTAAAAGTGTCTTTGGCTGTTATGTGATAGTTGACCATGTTTATATACTGCACACAAGATATAAAGTTTAGCAAGCTAGAATGAACAGTTTGACAACCAAAGATCATTATGAACTCTGGATATGTTCAACCATCATTACTAAAAGAGCTAAACCAAAGTCTATATATATGGTAGCAAAGTTATTTTAAGTAATTTGGTTGAATGTTCTAGAAGTATAGTAAAGTTCAGAGCCTTCATTATTTGGCTGGTCTTAAAGTCTCTTAAGATGGCAAGTAATGTTTCTCTGAGTCTGGTTGTGTACTGTTTATTCTGAGTTTCATGTGTTAGTGCATTTCAAACAAACTTCCATAGCCCATGCTTGTCATAAGCTCTATTAACCCTTTGGGTTCTCCTCCCTAACCCACCTAACCTTCCCATACCATCCACATCCTCAACTCAACACACCACACCCCATCCTAATCCATTCCAACCCCCATCTCCTGCTCCCCAATCCCCACCCCCACCTCACCCATCCCAACCCCCAGTCCCTCCCTCACCCCCACCCCCACCATCACCCCCACCCCCACCCCATCCTCGTGCAGCAGCACCCAACATACATCCTGCACATAACATTTACATTCTGCAATGAACATAGATGGCATCAACACAAAGAAACACGAACTCTCACACTTCATCAAACAACACAACATACACATTGCCATCTTACAAGAAACAAAACTCCGCACAACACAAAAAACACCCACATTTCATAATTTCACCATCAGACAAGACCGGGCTGTCGGCGGGGGCGGTGGACTCATCACCCTGGTACACAAAGAAATATCATACATAGTAACCAGTGTACAAACCAAATCACTCCTCCCCCCAAATGATAACACAACAGAAATACAGTCAATTAAAATACGCACTGGTAACAACTCCAACATAACCATCATAAACACATACATCCCTCCCCAAACATCCCCTACAGTACCAAATGAATACAGACCACACTTACAACACATCACAAACACCCCACACACCCCACACATCATCCTGGGTGGTGACTTCAACGCCAAGACGTCGGCCTGGTTGTCGACAACCCCGACACAGACAGAGGGCTGGTACTACAAAACCAAACCGATAACCTCATCATCCTTAACGGACATCCATCAACATACCCATATTCCTCACCAAGCCCTCTATAACCCATCATCTCCAGACATCACCTTTTGCTCCCCAGAACTCGCCCCCACAACATCCTGGAGGGTGGTCAGAACCTTAGGCTCTGACCACCTCCCGATCATTATCACCACCAAAACCAGACTCACCCCAGCTAGCCACAAACACACATACACCAATTATAAAAGAGCTAACTGGGAAGCATTCACAAATGAGACAGAACAAACACTTCACAACTCTAAACAGTACACCCATCACTAACATCAACAATGCTGTACACATACTCAATAAAACTATCCAAAACGCTGACAAGAAACACATTCCAAGAGGTAACAGAAAAAGACACAACCCCAACTTCACACCAGAAATTCAAAACCTCATCAGACAACGCGACATACTGAAACACTCCCCAGCACCCCACACACAAGACATCACACAACAAATTCAAGCACTCAACACCCAAACTAACAACAAAATACAAGAACAACAAAAACTAAATTGGAATAACTTCCTACAAACACTTGATCACAAAACAAACCCCAAAAAACTATACAAAACACTAAACAGCATCACACTTTCCAACAGCAACACAACACAATCACATGCTGCAATCACAACAACAGACTCTACTCCTTCATGTAAACAACAAGCAAACACTCATCAATCACTTCTCACATGTCAGCCACCTAAAACCTCACAAAGACGACCGACGTGTCATCCGACGTAAGAGACAATTCCCCACAGACCCTGACTATACACCCTTCACCAGACAAAGCATATCATCAACAATCTCAAGCACTCACCCGCCTGTGGCCTAGACAACATAAGCAACATACACCTCAGACACCTGGGACCACAAGGCATACAAGCACTCACTAACATATCAAACTACAGCTATTCACACAACACAATACCAGACATTTGGAAGCATGGTATCATCATCACATTCCCCAAACCCAACAAAGACCCCACGCTACCCTCCTCGCACCGCCCCATCACACTCCTTTGCTCCCCCTCCAAAGTCATGGAACGCCTAGTATTACAACTAATTACACCTATCCTACCCCTAGCTCCAACACAACATGGCTTTAGGCCACTGCACTCCACAAACCCTCTTCTCACAGACCTTACACAAAGAGCTTTCGACGGCATCAATTCAGCTAGACCACCACACAGATCACTATTAGCCACACTCGACATTAGTAAAGCCTTCGATGCCATCCCCCGCCACAACCTAACAAACAAAATCTACAACACAAACATGCACAACAACACAAAACGGTGGCTGGCCAACTTCCTAGCAGGCAGATGTGCACACGTATCTTTTGCCGGTCAGTCCTCTAAAATCAGAAACTTTCCAAACGGAGTCCCACAAGGATCCGTCCTATCGCCCGCACTCTTCAATCTGTACATGCACGATATAACTACACCCAATACGCCCCAAATAAACTTAGCCTCCTATGCAGATGACATAACACTCACATGCACACACCATGACCCAAAAAGAGCAACAGATCTCCTTCAACCCTATCTCAACACACTACATGGCTGGTGCACTACAAACAGACTTAATCTAGCCCCAGCCAAATCCACCGCAACCCTGCTCACAAGTTGGACAGGAGAACACGAATACATCCCTCAACTCACCATAAACAACACACCCCTAACACATACACACACACCCAAAATCCTAGGAGTAACATATGATACTCATATGACATTCAAACAGCACACCACAAACATTAAAAAGAAACTGACACCCAGACTTAACGCCCTCAGGTCACTTGCTCACACAAAATTTGGACACAACAAAGAAACTACCACCACAGTATATAAACAATACATAAGATCAGTGATGGAATACGCAAGCCCAGCCTGGGCTTCTAACCTAGCTGAAACACATCATAAGACCTTACAGACTATTCAAAACAAAGCCCTGAAGATCATTACAGGCTGCACAGCTACTGCACCCACAGATCACCTACATCAAGAAACCAAAATCCTCAAAGTCAAAGACCATCTGGACATGAGAGGCACTCAATTCCTGGCAGCAGCCTCCACGAACCAAGACCACCCACTAAACTACATGGCAACACACCCACAGACACCAAGAAATATCAAAACAACACCCAGCACACGGTATCACACACAATTATTGTCCTCTTTCCCTCCCTGCCCACCCCGAACCAACTTCCAGAAGCACATCCATACTCATATCTCTCACCGATCCATCCACTCACTCACAGACAACACGCAGCTGCATGCACGACCTCCCGAAATCCATCCTTCCGAATCCTCCCTTCCTCGCGAGGACAGAGTCCACCTGGCCAGGCTGAGATGCGGACACCATCCAGCTCTCCTGAGCTATCAGAAGAGACTGGATGACTCCGTTGTCGACACCTGCCCGGGATGTAACACAGCACCCCATACCATTAAACACATCATAGAAGACTGCATTTCACACAACCACTTACGCCAACAACACAATCTACACTCAATGAGAGCTCTGTGGGAAAGCCCGATCGTGGCCGTGGCCTTTCTCAGGGACTCGGGGCTGTTCGGCCAGGCAGCTTAGGGAACAACAACAACAACCCTTTGGGTACTGTCACTATCTGGCTAGCCTCTGATTTTAATTAGCTTAGAAAGGACCTCTTTCCTAAGCTGACTAAAATCTTTTGAAGTTAGCCAGAATAATAGTGAAAGTACTGAAAGGGTTAATTGAGCCAATGACAAGACTGGCTATGTGAGGTTAGGTTTGAAATGCACAGAGTTGCTGGGCCAATCCTGGATGGTCAAGTAGAACCTATCTGCATAAATTGCCAGCAAGAATGTTGAGATCGAAAAGTTTTCGCTGTGCGAAATGTTTGGGGTTCACCCCTTAGACTTTTCACTGATTCCCCCAGAATTTTTCAAAGTCCAGCCTCTGAGGCTGGACTTAGCAAATTTCTGGGGCTGACTGAACTTAGCGAAATTTCAGTGGTGTAAACTTTGGAACATTTCACAAGTCTAGTTCTGATCATCATCAGACTGGACTTTTAAAACTTATTGTTACTAATAAAATTGACTTTGTATACTTACGTTTCTCAATAAACCTTGTAACATTTGGCTTTGCCAAATTATAATTTAAAACTTTCAAAATAAACAAACCAAAACTTTGACTACACAAGATAGACTCAAAGGAACTAATCAACATTTCTATGGAAATAACTTAATAACATTCCAAACTTCATGGATACAATGGTCAACTGGTTCAAGTGACTTGATTCATATAAATAATCATGGACTTAACAAGAATATAAATGTCTGAGTGTACATGTACCAATATGGAGTCTCATTAAACTGAGTAAAGAGTAATAAAAGTATAACTAAATAAAAGGGAATGTGCCTGAGCATATACTGATAGTTAATTATACAAATATAAAGTCTTCAATTATTGGTAATGAGAAATACAACATAGTAAGGACCTGCCTGAGCATATACTGATAGTTAATTATACAAATAAAAGGCATCAATTATTGGTACTGAGAAATACAACATGGTAAGTAAATATGACATACCTATATTGCAAAGCAATGTTTCATCAATAAATTAAAATTTCAAAACTAAGCAAACCAAAACTGGGACAAAGGCAAAATAACTAGTCAAAATTGCTATGTGGAAACAAATCAATTATATAGCCTATCATTCATCCGACAAATATTACCATAATCAAAACTATTATAATTTAAAACTTGCACAATAAACAAACTATATAAAGACAAAAGAACTTATCAACATTGTGGAAACTGCTTGCGCAACAAAATTAAAGGGAAATCCAGCATGAACAGGTATCTAATGACTGGATGCTCAAGAGAACTAAAGTAAACTTATAATAGGCTCTCATTTCTACAAAAATGAATATAATTAAAAACCGATTTCACCATTGGATTCCAAAATTAACCCCACATGTCCAAATCTATTTTTTCCAAAAAAGTTGTTCTGTTTTAACTAGTGACCATATCGTTGGAATCTTCTCGAAGCAGAGTTCCCAAAAATGAATTCAGGTGATTCCGACCTATTATAACACAAAACAAATGTTTGGAAAATATTAAAACGGCTCTCAAGGCCGCAAATATGGATGGAATTTAAATGGTTGGCGCCATTGGATTCAGCACGTTGAGAGGATTCAGGTTAGTGTCCTAACTCAACTTTATTTTATTTTTTTTTTTTGCCAAAATCCTAAGGCCTTATTTAAACCCAAGGTTTTTTGAGAAGTTTTGCTCGATTCTGGGCGAATGGCTGGGCAAAAATGAATTAGGCCTAGAGGGCCTAAAAATAGGTCAAAATTAAAAAAAAATTCTACCGTAGAATCCGCAACGGCGAGGCGAATCCAAATATGTAATAATATTGACAAGTCAAAATTCGACCAAAATCACCGATTTGCCTGGGCAAACTCAAGTTTCAAGTTGCCAAGGCAAACTCAAGTTTTTTTTAGATTTCTTTTTCGATTATGGGCGAATGGCTGGGCGAAAATGAAATCTAAGACCATGTCTAGAAGCAGCTCGGCGAGAAAAATCGAATGGCACCAAGTAGAATTCCCTAGGACTTCTAGTTTGGGCTACAGAGGACTTTTAAAGTCCAAAAAACGGTCCCCTGGGTCCTCCAGGAAGCCCAGTCAAAATCGAAATCCTAAACTAATGGTCAGATTTTAATTCTGTTTACGCCATTCGATTCAGCTTGCCAAAGTGAACTTATGATATTAATTTAAACAAAATCCGTTCATAAATAATTCTTCTATGGAGTTTTTAAACTTTAAAATAGGCCTAGGGGGCCTAAATATAGGTCAAAATTAAAAAAAAATTATACCGTAGAATCCGCAACGGCGAGACGAATCCAAATATGTAACAATATTGACAAGTCAAAATTCGACCAAAATCACCGATTTGCCTGGGCAAGGTTTTTTGAGATTTCTTTTTCGATGCTGGGCGAATGGCTGGGCAAAAATGAAATCTAAGACCATTTCTAGAAGCAGCTCGGCGAGAAAAATCAAATGGCACCAAGTAGAATTCCCTAGGACTTATAGTTTGGGCTACAGAGGACTTTTAAAGTCCAAAAAAAACGGTCCCCTGGGCCCTCCAGGAAGCCGTCAAAATCGAAAACCTAAACTAATGGTCCGATTTTAATTTTGTTTGCGCCATTCGATTCAACTTGCCAAAGTGTACTTATGGTATAAATTTAAACCAAATCCGTTTATAAATAACTCTTCTATGGAGTTTTTAACTTTAAAATAGGCCTAGGGGGCCTAAAAATTAGAATTTAAATATAATTGTAATGCCCTCGAAAATGTCCCGCACCCACAATAATACTAACCCGAGTTGACGTCAGGTATAGCGTAAAATAGTCGTAAATGATAAGTCCAATAAACTCATCACGTGATAACACCACGAGACTATCACCTGGTTCTTAAAAATCGGACTAAGGTTGCTATACTTTTAGTACGTCCGTGGTAGTAGGTTAGCGCGCGGGCCTGGTGGTGAAGGTGGTGCGTCACTAACCAGGGTTCGAACCCCACCCAAGGCATCTCCAAACCTGTGGGTTACTAGCATTTCAATAATCATATAATAATAATGATGCTGTGTTGTTCATTTGTTCTACTGTACGAACTGTGATAATTAATATATGTTCTTTCAGTATATAATAATTAACAAATATTTAATTATATAATGGGGTCAATGATAAAAAATAATAAATCATCATATTTTATTTTCATATCTACAATAGTTTTAGTATATATAATAGTACAGTTATTAATTGATTAATTAATTAATTAATACAATTAATTAATAATTAACATACATTTTAATGCATGATGGAGTTAACAATAAATAATAATATAATAATCGTCATATTTTATTTTCATAATATCTACAATAGTCTTGGTACACAATATAGAAGCATATATCTATCATTCATAAATATAATCTGAATGATATTCAGTCTAAAATTATGGTAATAAAAAAGTCATTAGTACCTTCCTAAGCTGAATAAAATAGTCTAACAATAGCCAGAATATATGGAAGGAGAGTCATAGTATACTCAATATATGGAAGGAGAGTCATAGTATACTCAATATATGGAAGGAGAGTGTCATAGTATACTCAATATATGGAAGGAGAGTCATAGTATACTCAATATATGGAAGGAGAGTGTCATAGTATACTCAATATATGGAAGGAGAGTGTCATAGTATACTCAATATATGGAAGGAGAGTCATAGTATACTCAATATATGGAAGGAGAGTCATAGTATACTCAATATATGGAAGGAGAGTCATAGTATACTCAATATATGGAAGGAGAGTCATAGTATACTCAATATATGGAAGGAGAGTCATAGTATACTCAATATATGGAAGGAGAGTCATAGTATACTCAATATATGGAAGGAGAGTCATAGTATACTCAATATATGGAAGGAGAGTCATAGTATACTCAATATATGGAAGGAGAGTCATAGTATACTCAATATATGGAAGGAGAGTCATAGTATACTCAATATATGGAAGGAGAGTCATAGTATACTCAATATATGGAAGGAGAGTCATAGTATACTCAATATATGGAAGGAGAGTCATAGTATACTCAATATATGGAAGGAGAGTCATAGTATACTCAATTAATATTATTAAAGTAATTAATCAATAAATAAATAAATTCATTAATTAATGTGTAAGGATAATTAAGCTCAATAATTAACTCATAGCTTCTTGGGTATTTTTTGTTTTATTACCAAACCTCGCCCGTTAAAATCGACACGAATTGGGGCAAAAGGTCTTAAAATCGTCAAACTAATGGGGCGAACGTTTAAAAATCTCATAACCAATGGGGCTAAACATGAGGGAGAAGAGGGACCAGAAAAATAATAACCCTCAATATTGGCCCACCCTATCTAAAACAAATTACTATATTGATCATTAAATAAATAAGTATACTCTCATATCATTAAGGGTACGCAACGGGCATTTAAGGTGTCCGTAATTAGCTACCCAATTAACCCCTTCTGTACCGCAGACGTCTTTTTAGTTTTATTGTTGCTAAATTTAGACGATTTTGTGCAGTTTAAGAAGGATGTGTGGAAGTAAAAAGGGTAAATGATAATAATAATAATAATAATAAAATAATTATATGGGTATGCAAAGGTTAATTAAAGTGCCCATAACAATCTACCCATAAACAAATATATATTGGCCGTAATAAACCCATCTTAGACCACTCTCAATATAACCAAATGATCTTAATAGACCTTTTTCATACCCTTTGGATTCTTAGAGGACCTTCTGAAGCTGCGTAAAATCGTATTATGTTAACAAGAATAACCTAGGAAAAAAGCGTCAAAAAACAAAACAAACAAAACTGAAAAGGTTTACAAGATGGCGGCGAATTGGAAACAAGATGGCGTCGAAATTTCTAAGGTATATAGAATCATTGGGTATATTAACAGTAGTTTACCTTTTTATCCGTATAATTAAAGGTTAATTACCACCAATATACCTCCATCGGGCTATATTATTACAAACACATTAGTTACCCATTACAAACTCATTTTCAACCCACTACCCAACCCGTGACCGACCCCTCAAAGATCTGAGTAAGTTATGGCACGAGTAGGATGAACTACCCCCCCCTCCTCCCCCGTCCACCCGAGAGGCCATAGCGTATGAAATTTAGACCCCTGAAAAAAGTTGCTCGCTTCTGATTGGCTGAAGATTGAAAGTTTTGTCTGACGTCATCATACTGCCCGAGGCGATATTTGTCTGGTTTTACGAACTCATATTTTCGACAGAATAGCCAGCCATTGACCGACCCAACAGAGAGCTGAGCCAGTTATGTCACGAGTAGGATGAACCCAAACATCCACCCGAGAGGCCATAGCGTATGAATTTCAGACCCCTGAAAAAAGTAGCTCGCTCCTGATTGGCTGAAACTTTGTAAGTTTTTCTGACGTCACATTACTGCCCGAGGCGATATTTGTTTGATTGAACGAGAAGGGCAGTGCTTCTCCCGTAGAATTATATGCAATCTTAGTGACCCTTTACGAACTCATATTATCGACCGACTACCCAGCCAGTGCCCGACCCCACAGAGAGCTAAACAAGTTATGGCGCGAGTAGGAGGAACCCCACACGTCCACCTTAAGGCCATAGCGTATGAATTATAGGCCCCTGAAAAAAGTTGTGGGCTTCTGATTGGCTGAAGATTGAATGTTTTGTCTGACGTCACAATACTGCCCAAGGCGATATTGACTGACTAGTAGTGCGAGAAGGGCAGTGCTTCCCCCGTAGAATTATACGAAATTTATTTTTATTTTATTTTGTGTGTTTTGTGTTTTCCCTGTTCTTGTTCTGTCTTGAGTCGGCCACCCCCAAGAAAATAAAAATAAAATAATAAAATAGAGTAAAATGGAAAATAAAAATAGGAAAACTGGGGATTGGGCATGAGCATATAGATAGATAGATAGATAGAATATATATTTGTTTAATGTTCAATATCTTTAGAATTACAGTTTAGTCCACTGGGGGTGAGGGCTGGGGGAGGGGGGGCCTGCGCAGAGGGCTGTTCTCGGGCAACATGCGGTGCGATCGGTTATATATATGGGTATATTGATGGCGGGGGGGGGGCTACGCAGAGGGCTGTTCTCGGGCAACATGTTGTGCAATCGGTTATATGGGTATATTGATGGGGGGGGGGGAGGGCTACGCAGAGGGATGTTCAAGGGCAACATGCGGTGCGATCGGTTATATATATGGGCATTTTGATGGGGGGGGGTGGGGGCCCTTAAGTTTGTTTTTTTAGTTTGTTCCCAAGACCTCCATCAAGCTTAGAATTACACCCCCTTGACCACCTTTTAAGATAAATTTGTACATTTTTCGGTAGAACAAATGTCTCGGCCGAAGGTCTTAAATTACAGGCTCCCTATCGCTCTCAAGGAAAAAAATCAACACCTAAATGGCACGAAAGGTCTTAAAATTGACAGAAAGGGGGGC
This sequence comes from Paralithodes platypus, assembly GCA_032716605.1. Taxonomy (NCBI): domain Eukaryota; kingdom Metazoa; phylum Arthropoda; class Malacostraca; order Decapoda; family Lithodidae; genus Paralithodes; species Paralithodes platypus. The sequence continues at coordinate 54,674,412 of CM064573.1, read as the reverse complement.
GAAGGTTCTTAAAATCGCCAAACTAATTGACAATAACTTGACAATAATTGTATTTAACATTAATATATTTTGTATAACATATAAATAATATATACAGAATATATCGATCAACAGGTAATTAGTTAAATAAATGGTGTTTAATGTCCAATAACTTCATTAAAAATAAAAAATTCGAAAAAGTGAAAAACCACATTTTCTCATAATCAATTAATGTATCATGTGTTAAAATTTCAACTCTAGCTCAAAAACTGCTAAAGTTACGGATATGTCAAATTTTGCGTGGAAAAAATCGATTTGCGGCTAAACCAGACGGAATTCGAGGCTGATATTAAAATCCGTATAAAAATCCAGGCATAATAAGCTAATTAGTCGCGGTAAATCGTTTGCGACAGGTTAGAATGTCGTAGGTGCGATATTTGAGGGCGTGATTTTGGGCGGACGGGCGGGCCAGAGCCGTTTTCTCTCTCAACCCACCCCCTCCCCCTACCTACCCTACCACCCCCACTCGCGCAAGGGCTGGATTTAACAATGGCCTATATTTATATTTGTGTATTATATATATATATATATATATATATATATATATATATATATTATATTTATCAGCTGTATTATTTATTTATTTATTTATTTATTTACGTATTTATATTAATTTTTCTTTTTGTATTATTTAAATATTTCATATTTCTGATTATCAGTTGTATTATTTATTTAGAAGAATTATTATCAACTAAAATGTGATTGTATTGTTTAATCGAGTTCAATATAAGCTGCATTACTTAGAGATATTTATTTTAACCCAATATTCCCTTGTCTTTATAATATATATATATATATATATATATATATATATATATATATTTTATACAGTATATATACTGTATGTATATCAGTGGTTTTGATGAATATAATTTCATATGTTTATAAAATGCACTAGAACCACATCTGGAATTTCTATTAAATATTTATATCTACAGCTCCAACTTCCTTATAGCCTGAAACTCGCAAGTGGTCAATTACTGGAGTCTTCTTTGAGTTATGAGAGGTTTTCCGGATTTTCGAAACTGCATAATAAATCGTAGGCTTGTGAAAATTGTTGTAACCGTCTTAACCCTTTGAAGCTCTGACGCGTTTTAGCAGTTTATTTTGGCTATCATTAGACGATTTTGTGCAGATTAGGAAGGATCTGTGTGTATTATAAAGGTAAAGACTATATCAATCAACCCTCTGACTTTCATATACCCTTCCTAATCTGAATACAATCGTCTAATAAATACCAGAAAACAGAACAGAAATGCGTATTGGATCTTGAAAGGTTAATAGCGTAATGCATTAATGCGCGAAAATTCGGTGTGAGTGTCCTAGGTTCGAGTCCTTGGAGTGCCACATGTATTTGTTGATTTCATTAGCTTTTTTGTTTAACTTTCTCTCCTGTTCTCGCTTTCTCTGGCTTGTATCCATTCGGCCCCATTCAGCCTATTGTTTTAAGACGTTTATTCCCATCCAGGTGCCGATTTCTTCCTGGCGAGCGATAGCGAGCCAGCATTGTATATCCGGCTTCGCTGGACACATTTTTCCATCGAAAAATGTACAAATTTAGCTTGCTGTCAAAACAATAATATATATATATATATATGCTGGCTCGCTACCGCTCGCCAGGAAAATATTGACACCTGGAATGGATGGGGGTAAACGTCTTAAAACAGTAGGCTGAATGGGGCCGAATGGATAGAAGCCAAAGAGAGATGGAGAGAACTAGAAAAAAAAGCGAGGTGCGCTCCCTTAAAATAGGACTTTAGACGCTATCAACCCGTCTGGATTATTAAGCCAGCACACTGTAAGTCAAGAATAACGTCAGGACTGGAGACCCTTTTCGAGAACTCCAGTCCCTTGTAGAAGTAGCTATATAACAACCTAACGTATGGACAACTGTACGTGTCTGTCCCCAAAATGGCGTCAGCCTAAATAATCGTCTGCGCATGCGTCAGAGAGTCTTTGGATTTGTAAAAGCTTATTTGAGGCTTTATTTCAGCAAATCATCAGTGCCACGTTTGTCCATAATGATCTACTATACCTTATAATCAGCATAGGGTATCGATGAAGTGGGTCAATATACAGGAGGCGCTACAATATTGGTAAAAAATTAAGCTCAATAGCATGTGATTAAGCGATTTTTCTCCAAATTGTTGATGTAGGTGTCATTTCCAGGAAACTAACATAATACATATTGTATGGATATTTACGTTTTAAGGGTTTGTTTACACTTCTTCTTTTTCGTCTTCATCTGGGAGACTTCTTTTTCGTGACTGTCAGTCAACAACTGAGACATCTGGTGGCGAATGCAATGAACTATACTGGTGGCGTCGTAGCCAAAGTAATCACACTACCTAATTCATGCCAAGAGTACTCGAGTTCACTGACACGTGATGTCTATCGACCAATCAGGTGATGCCATGATTTGGAAAACAGGTGGCCCAGGATATAAGCTGTCAGTTTGACTCTGGCCAGCTGTAGAGGGTGTGAGCCGATCAAAGCTTTTTCCACCGTCTTTAAAAACACTGAGGCTGCTTAAGACCTTTTCGCCTTCCAATAAGTGTAAACTGTCCAAAGTGCAATAACCAGTGTTCCAAATACAGCTGACGAGGATAGCTGGTTTTGAAATGCACATACACTTGTTTTACATGGAAAAATTCGAAACAAAAATCCACCAGCTGTTGACCAAGATGAGTGGTGATCGAGCCTCCAGCGGCCAGCCAGGCAGCCCAGTACCTCCTCTGTTCATTAAGGTTAGTTGGTTGGTTGGGACAACATAAAGGAGCCGGACCACAGCTAGCTAGGGAATCTTAATGGGTCATCGCAAAGTAACATAAAGTAAAAGATTTTTTCGCATAGGATTAAACTGGCATGCAAGGGCTAGTTGGTTACCATACTGATGTTTTGGACCGACAGTTAGCCCATCGATCTTTTTAGGCCTAATAGGTCCGGTAGAGCATAGGCTATACATCATTGCTATATGTCATTAAGAGCTGAAATGTATTATAAGGGAGAACAAAAATAACATAAAATACATAGGCCTACTGTAAAACAACAAGTTTTTCAGCCAGTACCCAACCAGCGGGGGTGTGGGGGCGGCAGCCCCCACCAATAATACTAGGTTAGGTTAGGTAAGGTTGTTAGGTTAGGCTAATGTTAACCCCATTCTTACTAGGTTAGGTTAGGTAAGGTTGTTAGGTTAGGCTAGGCTAATGTTAACCCCATTCTTACTAGGTTAGGTTAGGTAAGGTTGTTAGGTTAGTCAAATGTTATCCCCATTCTTACTAGGTTAGGTTAGGTAAGGTTGTTAGGTTAGGCTAATGTTAACCCCATTCTTACTAGGTTAGGTTAGGTAAGGTTGTTAGGTTAGGCTAATGTTAACCCCATTCTTACTAGGTTAGGTAAGGTTGTTAGGTTAGGCTAATGTTAACCCCATTCTTACTAGGTTAGGTTAGGTAAGGTTGTTAGGTTAGGCTAATGTTAACCCCATTCTTACTTCGTTAGGTTAGGGTAATGTTAACCTTATGAAAACCCAAACAAAGATTTTATTAGGGTTACTGTGTAATTTTAACATGAACATTAGTAAAATCCGAGCCTTGGCTCGTGTTTTCGAAATGTCGGGTTATATGGGTATGGAAATTTACAAAACCCGAGCCAACATGTTAATAAGGTTACTGTGTTATTTTTATTTTTAAATTAGTTAAATCCGAGCCAAGTTTCGTCAAAACTTGGCTCGGGTTTTTAAAAAGTCAGGTTTTATGGGTCTGGAAATTGACAAAACCCGAGCCAATATTTTACCAAGGTTACTGTGTTTTTTTCATTTTTACATTTGTTAAATCCGAGCAAAGTTTCGTCAAAACTTGGGGAAAAACTAAATAAGATGGTCACCAATTTTCCCATGGATTTTTTTATTTTTCCCTGTTAGTTTTCATCAATATATAGTGTTTGGAAATAATTGCAACCCTCGGCGAAACCGTTTTCCCCATTATACAACCATCTTAAGACACGCCGCCCGATAGTGGGGAGGGCTATGAAGTACAGGGAAAATGAGGGGTTAAATGCGTAAAACGGCGATTAAAACATATTTTAGCAAAACTTGGCTCGGGTTTTAAGGTATTTCTAAGGCCTAAAACCCAATATTTCGGAAACCCGAGCCAAGTTTTGGCCAAAGCTGGCTCGGATTTTGAGAGTTTGTAGACAACAAAATTACAGTAACCTCATTTAGAAATTTGGCTCAGGTTTCCCGAAATTGCAAAGGCATAAAACCCGAATTTTGGAAAACCCGAGCCAAGTTTTGGCAAAACTTGGCTCGATTTTGCGAATCGAAAAAGACTAACTACATGTCGGAAATCGGCTCATGATTTCCCTAATTGCAAAGCCATATAACCAGATTTATCAAAAACGTAGCACTTATTTAAATCATAAATATCCAGTAACATAGACCTAGTACATTGGATACAAGCCTAATCCACACCTAACACCTACAATGTGTCCGTAGTACCTAGTAGGCCTACATGGGATACAACATGGCGGTTGGGCCGGCGCCCATTTAGTAGCCTACCGGTATTCGGCCGTGTCTGTAAATACGAATGCGAGGAACTTCGAGCGAATTCCTGATCTAGCGGATGCACAATCTAATCTAATTAACCTAACCTAACCTAACCTAACCTAACCTAACCTAACCTAACCTAAATGCGCCTCCGCTCGAATATGAATTCGCTCGAAGTGTCCAGATACCGTAAATACTACCGCAACTACGAATCTTGTTTTCAAACCTAGTTTATTAACCTAACCAAACAACCCAACCTATCGACAGAGATGGGCAGGTGGAGTGGACTAAAAAGCTGGTGGACAGACCTCGGGAGACAGGTGAAAATAGCGTGTGTACGAATCGGTGCCGTCTATAGGAAGGTATTGACAACCATGTTTCGACAAAATTCCATTTTAGTACTATATATTTTTATTAGGTTTTGCCGAGGCTTAAAACACATTTTCATATTATGTTTAGAGCATATAAAATCCATATGCGTGTTCAAATATTGCAAAATAATTGGTGACCAACTTATTTAGTTATACTAAACTTGGCTCGGGTTTTCAAAAAATCAGGTTTTATGGGTCTGGAAATTGAACAAACCCGAGCCAAATTTGGGTTACAAATGTGTATTATCGTGTTCTATACGCTTTTTACCCCTCAATTTCCCTGATCTTCATAGCCCTCCCCACTATCGGGGGGCGTGTCTTTAGATTGATGGATAATGGGTAAATGCTTAATTCCCATTCAATTTCATCACTAGATTAGACTAAAACACCAAAAACAAAATCAAAAATTCCAAAAAAAATACCTGAAAAACACGTTGTTGCGTCTCCTGTATATTAACCATGAAGGGATCCAAATGTTGAGTAATTTGATCTTGTTCACTTCCATTTGATATCGTCTGCTTCAATGTTGACAACCCCTCTACTGCTGGTGCCATCTAGCGGGGGAATGATGGACTACTCTTTTACGCTCCATTTTGTATACCTTATTGTATACATCTTGTATACCAAATCCCCCTATAGACGGCTTAACCCTTTGAGTACCAGCGACGTGTGTTATATCATATTCTAGCTGTATTTAGACGATATTATGCAGCTTAGGAAGGATCTGTGGTAGTTTTAAGGGTATATTGAGATAGTTTGGAGCCTTATTATTGCTAAAGGTCCTTCCTAAGCTGACTAAAATCATCTAATAGTTGCCAGAACATGATGAAAAGGACGTCCCTGGTACTGCAAGAGTTAAACCCTTCCTAATCTGAATAAAATCGTCTAATAATAGCCGGAAAACAGAAAAGAAATGTGTAGGCCTATTGGGTTTTCAAAGGGTTAAGGGGGGTCACCTGCCTTTTTGCTCTCCTTCTAAATGTCTGTCTTTCCCTGGTTTGTATCCATTCGGCTCCATTCAGACGTTTATCCCCATCCAGGTGTCGATTTCTTCCTGGCGAGCGATAGCGAGCCAGCATTGTATGGACAGATCCGGCTTCGCCGGCGACATTTTTTATCGAAAAATTTACAAATTTAGCTTGCTGTCAAAACAAAAATATAGGTAAAACACCGATGAAAGTACCGTCGGCCAATTAAAGTAACTATTTTCATTTGCACATTACGCATATAAAACTTTCTGTATATAACTTTCATTGGTATATTCATAAAGAGCACACTCTAAGCTATTCATAAGTCACTTAAAACACTAAAATCGGCTTACGGTAGCCATGTAATAACATGGTGAACCTTCGTGAAAGTGGCGCAAAACGGCAAATTTATTGGTGGATGGTGGAAAGTTCTGGGTTACCGGACGTTGGTACCATCTATATAACATTGGTAATTTAATTCATATCTTTCTTATACCCCCTACATATGATTCGGAAAGCCTTCAGCTTTGCATATATATGCATATTTTGTACCTAGGTCACATAATAATATACTTAATTCGAATACTTACCAAAGTCGATGTTAGGCCATCAGAATTGTCTCAATATTATCATATTTTCACCAATTTAAGCAGCTCCTCGTTGTCATACACAACGTTCAGTTATTCACAATTGTAAATCATGTGTGGAAATGCTGATACTAAAGCTACATTCTCCATATTAGCCTGAAATATGACGAGAAACCGAAAATCCGCCATTTTTCTTCACTGAATGAGTAAGACTGGCTTCTTAGTTCTTAATCCATTACACTAATCTTCAATTATATACGAAAACTACATAAAATCATGTCAATAAATAAATGTAACCCATATTTATTACACAATTCGCGATTAATAGCCATTATTTGCAAGGTAATTACAAAAAATTACCATTAGACATCGTAGTTCGGAAAATGGCTTTGGCTTCAACTTTATACACTTATGGTGACCATATCTTACTTTGAAATATATAGAATATAACATATAATAGGTAGATTTATGCTATAAAGGTAGCATCAGGCCACCCAAAACAATGGTACATTTATTGGCCGACCGCAAAAATCGCGTAAGTTTTTATAAAAATCTGTTTGTTGCCACCTGGTACATTTCATACCTCAAGAATTCGACCACACTGAGCCAAAACCTTACCAGTCTTGTCCCGGCAGCCATTTTGCATGCAGGTGATCTAGTTTTGTGAATATGAAGAAAGTTTTAGACCTTGTCCGCACCGTTAATCGGCGAATCTTGCTCTGCCTCGCAGATATATTCACTTAATACCTTGTAGGACCTATGAAAATGCTTAAATATGATATATTTTACCTTTAAAGTGACAATTGATAGTGTGTGCTTCCAGCTGTTTTGTGTAAACAAACCGATGAAGAAAAAAACGAAGTATAAATCCCACCTGAAGTTGGAGGTTCGCCATTATGGTAGGTGAGACCAGAGTACCTTTATCTGTGTTTCCCCCCCCCCCCCCTATATGCTGGCTCGCTACCGCTCGCCAGGAAATATTGACACCTGGATGGGGGTAAACGTATTAAAACAGTAGGCTGAATGGGGCCGAATGGATACAAGCCAAAGAGAGGGGGAGAGAAAGAAAAAAAAAGCGAGGTGGGCTCCCTTAATTCCTTTTGTACCAGCGACGTGCGTATTTCTAATTATATTCTAGCTATACAGTATTTAGACGATTTTGTGCAACTTAAGGGGGGATGGGCCGGTTTTCTGGACCACTTTCTCCCTCATGTTTGGCCCCATTAGTTTTCAGATGTTAAGATGTTCGCCCCATTAATTAGTTGATTTTAAGACCTTTCACCCAATTTCTTCGTCAATATTTAGACCTTTCATGCTATTTAGATGTCGATTTTTTCCCTAGCGAACGATAGTGAGCCTGTAATGTTGGAAGAACTGGCCTTCGGCCGGGAAATGTTTCTACCGAAAAATGTAGGCCTACAAATTAATCTAAAAGGGGGATCTAATGGATGTTTCTTTTAATTTGATGGAGGTCTGGGGAAGAAACTAGAAAAATAATGAATACATGCAAAAATCGTTCAAAAAGTTAACCATCTCCCCTTAAGAAGGATCTTTGGTAGTAAAAAGGGTTAGGTGAGGTAGTGTGAAGCCTGTTAATTGCTGGAGGCCCTTCTGAAACTGAATAAAATCGTCTAATAGTAGCCAGAATAAAGTTAAAAGGACGTCACCGGTACTGAAAGGGCTAAGTTCTGAAACTCGCAAATGGTCAATTGTAAAAATTGCTCAATCACTCAATCACTTCGAGTCGCAACACAAAGGGTTCAGTTCTCTGCAATTCATGCGGTAACTGGACCCATTTCACCTGCACAACACTTGCCTCCACGGAACACTACACTAACACCTGGACGTGTTCTTCATGCCCCTCCCTCTCCCAGTCAAACCCCTCACATACACTCCCCACACCTCTCCTTTCCATACCATTCACATCCCACCGCAACCTAATCCATCCATACCCTCATCTACTGCACCCAAATTCCCATCCACATCACCACCTCAGCCATCTCCTTCCTCCTCAACCCCACCCTCACCTCCAATCCCACCCTCATCATCCCCGTGCAGCAGCACCCATCATACACCGCACACACATCAACATTCTACAATTAAACATAGATGACATTAACACAAAGAAACACAAACTCTCACACTTCATCAAACAACACAACATACACATTGCCATCTTGCAAGAAACAAAACTCCGCACAAAAAAAAAATAAAAAAAAAATACATTTCATGATTTCACCACCATCAGACAGGACCGGGCCGACGGCGGCGGCGGCGGTGGACTCATCACCTTGGTTCACACAGCACTAAACTTCACAGACACCAATGTGCATACCAAATCCCTTCTCCCCCAACAAGATAACACAACAGAAATACAATCCATCAAAATATGCACTGGCAATAACTCCAACATTACCATCATAAATACATACATCCCCCCCAAACATTCCCCACAGTACCCAACGACTACAGGCTTTGTCGAGGCCACCGAGAGTACCAGGCCGCAAGGATGGGACCTTTAAATTATGTGACGTAGCCAAAGGTAGGGTTCATTTTCGCACTACCTTCACAGGTCAGTATATATTTGAGTGAGATATGGGGAAGATCGCGCTGTTTCCAAATTATTTCCCCCTTCTAAATACTTTATAAGTAGCCTATATTAAAACTATGTTTACCCATACTCGACAAGAAGGTCATTTTAAGGAATTTTGAAGAAATTAACTATTAAGAAGTAAAAACAGATGAGGAAATTAATTTTGGTTTATGTCATTCGAATGTTGAAGTTTGTAAGGAGGATATATAGATGATAGATATAGTTAAATATATAGATACTATAGATAGTTAAAAAGATAGATTGATAGATAGATATAGTTAAATATATAGATAGTATAGATAGTTAAAAACAGAGTGAGAGTGAGTGCGTGTGTGTGTGTGTACCGTACTGTATGTGTGTGAGTAGTGCGTGTGTGTGGTGAGGAGTGCTTGTGTCCTTGTGTGAGTGTCTGTTAGAGAAATTAAAAATTATTGCATAACAGAACTGAAGATGGATTACATACTAACAGGAACATTTCAAACAGACCATTTGGAAGCAAGATTTGGTCACTATCGGCAGTTAGCAGGAGGAAATTACAATATTTCTGTACGCCAAATATATGAGTGTGAAAAGAAGATACGGATGATGTCAGTGTTAAAACTAAGATTACCCACACTCGACAAGAAGGCCATGTTAGGGAATTTTGAAGACATTAATTATGAAGAAGTAAAAACAGATGAGGAAATTGATTTTGGTTTATGCCATACGAATGTTGAAGTTTGTAAGGAGGATATTGATGGTGTAAAGACATCATCCCAGTGATAGTTTATTTAGCGGCTATTGCTGTTACTCTGTGATAAAGAAAATGAAATGTAATGCATGTAAAGAAACGATTACGTGTTTAGATAGTGGTGAAGACATCCCTGAAAATCTTAAGTTACATTGCTGGAATTAGCAGAGGTTGTCTTATTTACCCAGATAGTGTGACAGCCAACATGGTCATGTATAACTATATTGTTATTAAAACACTTGTTCAACTTCCTGCCTTTCGAAATGCTACTAGCCAAAGAAATATAGCAACACAGCTCACAGTTAAGGCCTTAGCAGATGTTGATCTGTTCCCTAATGATATGTGTGAAAATGGCCATAACACCGACAAAATAGAAAGTATGGTGGTATATGCTTCCACAAATGCAATATTAAATAATTACTGTGCTAAAGAAAATAACATCCCAGCAGCTACCAGAGCTAATAAGAATGTAGGCATGAAGAGAAAGCTTCAAACCCTAGACAAATAGACTATGTGTACTGTATTGTATAATTATTGTATTGTGTGTGTGTGTTTGTGAGTGTGTGTGTGTGTGTGACTGCAGGTGTGTGTGTGATTGTGATTGTGAAGGTGAGTGTGTCTGCAAGTGTGGTTAAGTAAGGGAATTGGATTTAAAAAGTATAATCCCGGAACGGAGATTGGATTAGGCCTAGTACAAAGGTAATTCCTTTATATGTGTTACATTAATTATATGTTTATATTAATTTATATAGTAATACATTTAGTTAGTTACTTATATGTATTTTTTCACGAATAATAGTGGATGTCGCTTATATTGGCTCTCCAGTAAGGCTCTCTTTATTGGCTGTGTATAAAATATAGTAATGTATAATAGCATTTTGTATTATATTTTCCAATAGGAAAAAAGTAATAGTGATATACTTGTAATACGTTTTCATCTTGTACAAATACTTTTTCAAGGTATGAGTGTAATTTGCAGTAAATACCAAAGTATGTTGTTATTATATCGGCATAATAATATATAATATAATTTTGTGTACACAGTAAAAGATAAATATAGTTTTATGTGTACTTTAATTTAAAACTAAACTGATAAAATACAAAAGGGAGAGTAATTATAGACTTGGGAGACAGAGCGGTCCGTGAATGTAGCACCACCTTGCTGACGTCACAGTATGGTCGACGCGGCCTGGTACTCTCGGTGGCCTCGGCTTTGTGCGTTGACTAACACACGAACTCTCATACCTGTAATTGCTAGTACTCTATCTTCTATTTCTGTATCGACTCTTAACCCGGGAACTGCAGGGAGACTCTTAAGAGTTCCCCCGGCGGACTGCGGGGAGACTCTTAAGAGTCAGAGAAAAAAAAATCAACTTTTGACATCGAAAAAAAAAAAAAAAAAAAAAATTTGGCCCCTGGGCCATGCAAAATCTCAGTCCTCTACCTCCCCTCCTTCCCCACTTTCCTCCTCTCCTTCAGTTATCACCTATTTTCCCTGTTATTCCCTTATTCTGAGGTATATTTTCGTGCTAACATTAGAAATCCGGTTGCAGGGTGTGGTCATCACTGATAGCAAGCGAATGCAAGAGAGAGAGAGAGAGAGTATCGATCGACTGTGTCTCAGTGGCCTTGGGGGAAATTGGCGGGAAAGCAGCTTGCCTCACCCATACATTATACAACTCGCGGGCTATATCTCCGATTTTGACCATCCAAACGCTGTTTTCACTCGTTTTATTGTTGTTTCAGGTTAATACCTTTATAATCAACCCATAATAGGCGCATATGGATAAGTATTAATGCTATTAATGGTACAATGAATATTTTAGTGACGGAAACACCTCAAATACATGCGCACAGGGAGAGGTGTCTAATTACCCCCATGCGCACTTCAAAGGTTAAGCGACTTAGTGCATCAGCTACAACATTATCTTTGCCAGGTAAATATGTTGGCTGTATATCATATTCAATTACTAGAAGTTGCCATCTTGCCACTCTACCACTAGGACTAGATGTAGTTAGAAGCCAAATTAAAGGTCTATGATCCGTATTGACTATTATCTGATATCCAAGTATTAAACTACGATTGTATTTCAATCCATAGACAATAGCTAATGCTTCCTTTTCTACTGTAGAATATCTCTGTTCAGCAGGGGTTAATTTACGGCTGAAGTAGGTTAAAGGTCTAAAGGCCGGTTCACACTAGCCGTCTGTTGGGGATCCGTTTTTGGGCCTGTGACGTCACATACAAAAAACGGACGTGGAGAAGGGAAGTTGAAATGAAATGCGTACCACATTCCAGAGCGTGGGCCAGACTCAGGGGTAGGGCACGTACTTCTCTGGCGTACGGTAAACACCTACTAGACGATCGTCAATATCAAGATATACAGTACAAGGTATTGTCACGCGCAGGTCCGCGACGTCAGCTCGGCCCCCTGACCTCACTCTTTATTTCTTTCTCTCTCGGAGTCATAAAGATTGCCCACACTGGCCTGTCAAACCTACCTACTTCTCTCTCTCTCTCTCTAATAAATATTTTAAGAGAATATGTATGTGTGTGTGTGTGTGTGTGTGTGTATGTAAAATGATTGGAAGAAGCTCAGATCGAGCACCTTGATGCCGAAATCATTTGTTTTATTTATTTATATTTTATATACATTTTACTTCACGAAAGTCTTTTGTATGTCTACAATGATTATGTATTGATTTTTTCTTTAATAATATGCTAATTTCATATTGTTGGACTACCATACAAGTATAAAACAATTTAGAGAAAACTAAGAACAAACAAGAGTGGTGGCAACACCGTTCACTGTGTTGGAATACCACCGCTCACAACATGAGGTGCTTTTAAAATGTATCTATTGTTCATTATTGTTCAGGATGTATTATAGCTTTGTTTAGGTGTATTAACCTCTCCGCGGCGCACAGGTTTTTTTTTACAGGGTCATACTGTGCGCATGTATGATGATTTTGGGACCCATTGCCAATTTCGATAAAAAGTACATCAGCGTGTAGGGAATGTTTGCGTGCATCGGCCCATATATATTTGACCCCCCTAAAAAAAATCTGGGGGGGGGGGAACGGTCCGTAGTTGAAAAATGTGGAGCGAATGGCACCGCGCGGGTAGATTGTCATCAAGCGGCGAGATTTCCCTGCCGAATTTTCACGCGCCCAGGGGATAGAACGAGAGGGAGGAGGGGGTGGGTTACCGCGTATTATCACGTATATCTCCTTTTTTGATCCCTTTTAGGCTATGTAGAGTATGTATACGTGTGTAGGCCACCCATATAACAATGAATATGCCTCATAGTGACCAAAAATTGCAATATGTAAGGGAATTATCAAAGAATTTTTAGGCGGGAATGAAGATGGGTTGGAGGTTTGGCGGCAATTTATGAGATGAGAGTGTGGTTTGCGCTATAATAATACGTATATCTCATACTTAGACGTATGTAGACGTGCCATATATCAATATATATACCGCATATAGACCAATTCATGCGATATTTACGCACATTATCAATGAGTTTCTATGCGTGAACCAAGGTGTGATTGAGTTGTGCTGGGAATGAAAGGGGGAGAGGGTGTGTTACGCCATAAATATCACTTATATCTTGTACTTAGAGCACTGTCATGCTATAATACAGACTTGTACGTATGTAGACGTGCCATATATCAATATATATACCGCATATAGACCAATTCATGCGATATTTACGCACATTATCAATGAGTTTCTAGCAGACGGAAGCCTAAAAGGGTGGGTGGGGGTGGGTGGGTGGGAGGGAGGCAGGGAGTGAGTCGTGGAGAGAGTGAAGGCAGGGAGATCTAGCAGTAAACATATGCAGCTGTGTGATAATTGTGGAGGCGCCCCAGGCGTATGGATGTCTTGGGATTTTGAACCTTATGTCTAGCAGGTGTCTGGTGTTCGTTGCCACCAAGAGGTCTGCGGGCGATTCGGGCAGGAGCAGGGTGGCTGGCAGGAGTAGGGTTGGCTGCAGGTTTAGTGGCAGCTAGAGATGCGGTCTTATCATCCTGAGACCGCATCTCACATGCATACATTTAATTTTCTTTATCACAGAGTAACAGCAATAGCCAGCTAAATAAACTATCACTGGGATGATGTCTTTACACCATCAATATCCTCCTTACAAACTTCAACATTCGTATGGCATAAACCAAAATCAATTTCCTCATCTGTTTTTACTTCTTCATAATTAATGTCTTCAAAATTCCTTAACATGGCCTTCTTGTCGAGTATGGGTAATCTTAGTTTTAACACTGACATCATCCGTATCTTCTTTTCACACTCATATATTTGGCGTACAGAAATATTGTAATTTCCTCCTGCTAACTGCCGATAGTGACCAAATCTTGCTTCCAAATGGTCTGTTTGAAATGTTCCTGTTAGTATGTATTCCATCTTCAGTTCTGTTATGCAATAATTTGTAATTTCTCTAACAGACACACACACACACACACACGGACACAAGCACTCCTCACCACACACACGCACTACTCACACACATACAGTACGGTACACACACACACGCACTCACTCTCACTCTGTTTTTAACTATCTATACTATCTATATATTTAACTATATCTATCTATCAATCTATCTTTTTAACTATCTATAGTATCTATATATTTAACTATATCTATCATCTATATATCCTCCTTACAAACTTCAACATTCGAATGACATAAACCAAAATTAATTTCCTCATCTGTTTTTACTTCTTAATAGTTAATTTCTTCAAAATTCCTTAAAATGACCTTCTTGTCGAGTATGGGTAAACATAGTTTTAATATAGGCTACTTATTATAATAATAATGTATACACCACTATTGTCCAACACCATATGGCACCACAGACACTTTAGACTTGCGGGCGCCTCTGGCACCCAGGCCTGTGGAGGCAGCAAGTCCTTCAGTTCACACCAGACTCTCACATAACCAACTAGCGTCTCGGCGCTCCTGTACTCAACCCTAGCCAATAAAGGATTGAAGAGTACTGGTGTTATATCTCCATTCATCTTTATTATATGGCGCAGTGTATATCAGTATCTGAACCTACATGGAGAACCTGCACTACCTAGCTGAGGCTGCAGCTGCTGTGGAAGCCGGCTTGCCGCCATGCGGTCCCTACCCGGCTACATCTACCTCCCAACCGGTCGAGCCTTCATTGCCCGATGCCCTGTCTCCATACCCATCCATCATCTACTTGAATGAAAGGATCGACGCCCTCCAATCGAGTATCGCCACCTTTCTACAGCATCACCAGGACCAGCAGAATCTACAACTACAACATCGCCCCGCGACAGCTCCACCACCGCCCCGCCAGGATCTACAACATCGCCCCGCGACAGCTCCACCACCGCCCCGCCAGGATCTCCAGCCCCACCAGCCTCTACAACATCAGCCCCAGGCCAGTAATGTTACCCACCAGGCTGACCCATCCTTTGCCTCACGCCCCACCAGTGATACACTTATTCATCCCTCTACACAGACACCCACACCTCATACATCTCCCCATGTCTCAGTGCCCCACCATATGCCAGTTACCCATGTCTCAGTGCCCCACCATATGCCAGCTACCCATGTCTCAGTGCCCCACCATATGCCAGCTACCCATGTCTCAGTGCCCCACCATATGCCAGTTACCCATGTCTCAGTGCCCCACCATATGCCAGTTATTCCCCACATGTCTTTATTACATATGAACATGACTAATCCCCTTACCCACCCTCTCAAGAGCGAATATCCCACACCCTCCCCAACTGACGGCCAGGCCCACACTGGTGTCGGTAGCGACGGTCGGTATTACGGCGGCCATTATGCCCCCCCTGGCTATCGTACGGCTGACACCAACCCTCACGGCGCAGCCCCTTCTGCGCATGACGTCATCATACCACCACCACCTCAAGTCCCTTCCTACCCAGCCCAGCCACGCCCCGCCCCGCCCCGCCGGGCTGCCCCTACGCGGCCCCAGGCCGCTTTACATATGCCGGGACACGCCCTACGCAAATTCTGGGCTGATTGGGAGGTCTACAAGCGGCTCGTCCTTCTACCACCTCACGAGGCTACCATCGAGCTCTACCAGACGTGCGACCCTGCCCTTCAGAGCGCCATATTTGCTCACAATCAGGCGTTCTCCTCATTGCCAGAAATCGACCTAGCAACTCTCATCACACAACTCGTCCACCGACAACGGAACCGCGCAGCCGCTCGCCACCACTTCCGGTCTCTTCTCCAACAACCTACTGAACAGATCCGGGACTACGTCACACGTATTACGGAGGCCACTTTGGACTGTGGCTTTACCTGCCCCTGTTGCCACACTGATGTCTCTGACGAACACATACGGGACCAAGTGACTATCGGGATTAGTGATTCGTCCCTTCAGCAAGATGTTTTAACTAAAGACCGCACCCTACCTACCTTACAAGATGTTATCAACTACTGTGTGGGGTTCGAATCTGCGGCACTCGATCAGACGGCAATGCAACCGGGGGTACATGCTGTGAAATCACCATACCAGCGTCTCAAGAGTACTTACCCACGCCCCGCCCCTATCCAGCCCCCCGCCCAACCCCCTCAGCCCCCGTCGCCCGCCCCACCACCGAACCCTCGCCTGTTCAAGATTAAGGAACGTACCCTACGATACCAGTTCACCATTCAACATACACCTGGCAAATGGCACCGCGGCCCTGACGCTGTCTCCCGCTACCCGACCAGGCCCTCCGCGGACGCCCATGATGTGCATAGTGCGGCCGCCAGCGAGCTCGATATCCACTCAGTTGCCTTGGCCTCCCTCACCATGCTCGCCGCCATACCTGACCCAGTTGTATCATGGTCTGACCTTAAATCTGCTGGCCAACAAGACAGCGAGTATACCTCCCTTCTTCAGACCATCCCCGAGGGCTTCCCGGACTCCAGAGAGGCGACCGCCCCACAACTACGACAGTTCTGGGGTGTTAGAGACCGCCTCACTTCCGTCGACGGGGTAGCCCTCATGGATCAACGACCAGTCATCCCCCATCATCTTCGGTCCAGAGTTCTCGAGGCCCTTCACTCAGCTCATCAGGGTATGACTGGCATGAAGGCCCGTGCACGTGCGAGTGTTTACTGGCCAGGTATTGACAAGGCCCTACGCAACTGCCTGGATACCTGCCACTACTGCCGCGCCCACGCCCCGTCCCAGCCGAAAGAGCCACTCATGTCATCTGACCCACCCCAATGGCCATACGACCAGGTAGCCGCCGATTTTTTTCAGCACCAGGGCAAACACTACCTGGTCTACGTCGATCGCTTCTCCAGCAATGTCCACATCTTCTACCTGCCACCAGGTAAATGTGATGCTCACCACCTCATCTCGGCGTGCCGTACCCTCTTCACCCACTACGGAGCACCCCGGGTACTGGCGAGCGATGGTGGGCCCCAGTTTACAGCCGGGGACTTCCAAGAATTCCTGGCACATTGGGGTGTGTCACAGCGGGTCAGCTCTGCGTTCTACCCTCAGTCTAATGGCCGCGCCGAGCTGGCTGTTAAAGCAGCCCGCCGCATCATCGCGGACTGTACATCCCCCACTGGCTCTCTAGACAACAACGCCGCAGCCCGCGCCCTCCTCCAATACAGGAACACACCCCTCTCGACCATTGACAAGTCACCAGCTCAACTTCTCTTCGGCAGGACCCTACGGGACCACGTCCCCTGCAATCCTGCACTTCTCCACCTCCACCCCCACTGGCTTCTCTCGGCCGAAGCTCGTGAGGCAGCCCTTTTTCACCGTAACGCTGCCCTAGCCACATACTATAATGCTTCAGCCCGGCCTTTATCACCACTCCACGTCGGTGACCGGGTCTCCGTCCAGAACCAGGGGGGCAACAACCCGACACGGTGGAACAAGACTGGCACTGTAGTGGAGGTGCATCCACACCGCCAGTATACCATCCGGGTGGATGGGTCGGGGCGAGCCACACTCCGCAACCGCCGCTTCCTACGACAGCTTCGTCTACCGCCCTCCACTCAACCTACACCGCCCGACTCCACCATCGCCTCGTCGGACGCCAATAGGGGGGGGGAGATATAATAATAATGTATACACCACTATTGTCCAACACCATATGGCACCACAGACACTTTAGACTTGCGGGCGCCTCTGGCACCCAGGCCTGTGGAGGCAGCAAGTCCTTCAGTTCACACCAGACTCTCACATAACCAACTAGCGTCTCGGCGCTCCTGTACTCAACCCTAGCCAATAAAGGATTGAAGAGTACTGGTGTTATATCTCCATTCATCTTTATTATACTTATAAATTATTTAGAAGGGGGAAATAATTTGGAAACACAGCGCGATCTTCCCCATATCTCACTCAAATATATACTGACCTGTGAAGGTAGTGCGAAAATGAACCTTACCTTTGCCTACGTCACAGAATTTAAAGGTCCCATCCTTGCGGCCTGGTACTCTCGGTGGCCTCGACAAAGCCTGTAGTCGTTGGGTACTGTGGGGAATTTTTTGGGGGGATGTATGTATTTATGATGGTAATGTTGGAGTTATTGCCAGTGCACATTTTGATGGATTGTATTTCTGTTGTGTTATCTTGTTGGGGGAGAAGGGATTTGGTATGCACATTAGTGTCTGTGAAGTTTAGTGCTGTGTGAACCAAGGTGATGAGTCCACCGCCGCCGCCGTCGGCCCGGTCCTGTCTGATGGTGGTGAAATCATGAAATGTAGGTGGGTTTTTTTGTGTTGTGCGGAGTTTTGTTTCTTGCAAGATGGCAATGTGTATGTTGTGTTGTTTGATGAAGTGTGAGAGTTTGTGTTTCTTTGTGTTAATGTCATCTATGTTTAATTGTAGAATGTTGATGTGTGTGCGGTGTATGATGGGTGCTGCTGCACGGGGATGATGAGGGTGGGATTGGAGGTGAGGGTGGGGTTGAGGAGGAAGGAGATGGGTGAGGTGGTGATGTTGATGGGGATTTGGGTGCAGTAGATGAGGGTATGGATGGATTAGGTTGCGGTGGGATGTGGATGGTATGGAAAGGAGAGGTGTGGGGAGTGTATGTGAGGGGTTTGACTGAGAGAGGGAGGGGCATGAAGAACACGTCCAGGTGTTAGTGTAGTGTTCCGTGGAGGCAAGTGTTGTGCAGGTGAAATGGGTCCAGTTCCCGCATGAATTGCAGAGAACAGAACCCTTTGTGTTGCGACTCGAAGTGATAGGTTTTGAGCACGTTGGACATATGTATTTGTAGGTGGGTCCAGGGTTGCTCTCGATGTCTCCGGCTAGTAGAAGTCTTCGAGCAATAACAGTCGGAGAGTAATTTCTCGGTGTAAAAAAATAAACAGTATAACGTGTGTGAGAGGTGTGGTACTTGCCCGGGCGACCGAAGCCACTCCCAGGTTCTCGGGCCAAAGGTTATAGTCCATGGGTGTCTTAGGGTGTATTTTCGGACCAAAGGTTATAGTCCATGTGTGTTTAGGGTGTATTTTTGGACCAAAGGTATAGTCCATGGGTGTTTTGGGGGTGTTTTTGGACCAAAGGTATGACAGTTTCCTCCTCCATCAAAGCGAAGGGGACGTGACTCAGCAGTTCGTTTAAGATTGACAAAAGAAGTCGGGAGAGAGGAATCTGAGCTGACTCTAGCTAAGTGGTCAGCAAGGATATTAGCAATGGCAGGTGGATCTTGAACGAGGTCCCCAGTAGCAGGATCTTGCAAGGGGGAAACAGGAGAACGGGAGCGCACACCAGTAATGCCTCGGAATTTAGACCAGAGAGTACTGATAGATGTACGAGATGTGAAACCAGAAATATATCTTCTCCATGAAAGTTGCTTGCTCTGAGTTATCGCACGTTTGGTAAAGGCACTTACTTTATTATAAAACGTCTTCAAAAAAGACTGAAATACCGCAAGAATGATAATATGAATAAAACGTGATGAAGGGGAAGAATTAGTGAAAGTACAGTACCCTGCAACGTACATATACGAGCAGAGGTTGCTTGGAGACGATGCTCTAACTGGTGCTTAAACTTTACTAATAAAGCAATCTGTGGTGACTACCAAGGCACCTGGTGTGGACGAATAACAGGTTTGGTGAGTGGAATATGTTCGTCAACAATAGAATGTAAAAAGGTTAGAAAATATTGATAGTTGTCTGCATAAGTTATAGTGTGGTATTTGAGCACTATGTGCTGAGCCAAGTAGTCGCAACATGCGGGATGGTGATCACCTGATTGTTTCAAGCACGTCCTTCCATATCCGTTTACACTCTAGTGCAATACCTGATTGTTTCAAGCACGTCCTTCCATATCCGTTTACACTCTAGTGCAACACCTGATTGTTTCAAGCACGGCCTTCCATATCCGTTTGCACTCTAGTGCAACACCTGATTGTTTCAAGCACGTCCTTCCATATCCGTTTACACTCTAGTGCAATACCTGATTGTTTCAAGCACGTCCTTCCATATCCGTTTACACTCTAGTGCAACACCTGATTGTTTCAAGCACGTC
The DNA here is from genome assembly GCA_032716605.1 of Paralithodes platypus. Taxonomy (NCBI): domain Eukaryota; kingdom Metazoa; phylum Arthropoda; class Malacostraca; order Decapoda; family Lithodidae; genus Paralithodes; species Paralithodes platypus. The sequence continues at coordinate 54,654,064 of CM064573.1, read as the reverse complement.
CTTCCATATCAGTTTACACTCTAGTGCAACACCTGATTGTTTCAAGCACGTCCTTCCATATCCGTTTACACTCTAGTGCAATACCTGATTGTTTCAAGCACGTCCTTCCATATCCGTTTACACTCTAGTGCAATATCTGATTGTTTCAAGCACGCCCTTCCATATCCGTTTACACTCTAGTGCAACACCTGATTGTTTCAAGCACGTCCTTCCATATCCGTTTACACTCTAGTGCAACACCTGATTGTTTCAAGCACGTCCTTCCATATTCGTTTACACTCTAGTGCAACACCTGATTGTTTCAAGCACGTCGTTCCATATCCGTTTACACTCTAGTGCAACACCTGATTGTTTCAAGCACGTCCTTCCATATCCGTTTACACTCTAGTGCAACACCTGATTGTTTCAAGCACGTCCTTCCATATCCGTTTACACTCTAGTGCAACACCTGATTGTTTCAAGCACGTCCTTCCATATCCGTTTACACTCTAGTGCAACACCTGATTGTTTCAAGCACGTCCTTCCATATCCGTTTACACTCTAGTGCAACACCTGATTGTTTCAAGCACGTCCTTCCATATCCGTTTACACTCTAGTGCAACACCTGATTGTTTCAAGCACGTCCTTCCATATCTCTTTACACTCTAGTGCAACACCTGATTGTTTCAAGCACGTCCTTCCATATCAGTTTACACTCTAGTGCAACACCTGATTGTTTCAAGCACGTCCTTCCATATCCGTTTACACTCTAGTGCAATACCTGATTGTTTCAAGCACGTCCTTCCATATCCGTTTACACTCTAGTGCAACACCTGATTGTTTCAAGCACGCCCTTCCATATCCGTTTACACTCTAGTGCAACACCAGATTGTTTCAAACACGTCCTTCCACATCCGTTTACACTCTAGTGCAACACCTGATTGTTTCAAGCACATCCTTCCATATCCGTTTACACTCTAGTGCAACACCTGATTGTTTCAAGCACGTCCTTCCATATCTGTTTAAACTCTAGTGCAACATCTGATTGTTTCAAGCACGTCCTTCCATATCCGTTTACACTCTAGTGCAACACCTGATATGTTTCAAGCACATCCTTCCATATCCATTTACACTCTAGTGCAACACCTGATTGTTTCAAGCACGTCCTTCCATATCCGTTTACACTCTAGTGTAATACCTGATTGTTTCAAGCACGTCCATCCATATCCGTTTACACTCTAGTGCAACACCTGATTGTTTCAAGCACGTCCTTCCATATCCGTTTACACTCTAGTGCAACATCTGATTGTTTCAAGCACATCCTTCCATATCCGTTTACACTCTAGTGCAACACCTGATTTTTTCAAGCACATCCTTCCATATCCGTTTACACTCTAGTGCAACACCTGATTGTTTCAAGCACGTCCTTCCATATCCGTTTACACTCTAGTGCAACACCTGATTGTTTCAAGCACGTCCTTCCATATCCGTTTACACTCTAGTGAAACATCTGATTGTTTCAAGCACGTCCTTCCATATCGTTTACACTCTAGTGCAACACCTGATTGTTTCAAGTACGCGCTTCCATATCCGTTTACACTCTAGTGCAATACCTGATTGTTTCAAGCACGTCCTTCCATATCCGTTTACACTCTAGTGCAACACCTGATTGTTTCAAGCACGTCCTTCCATATCCGTTTACACTCTAGTGTAATACCTGATTGTTTCAAGCACGTCCTTCCATATCCGTTTACACTCTAGTGCAACACCTGATTGTTTCAAGCACGTCCTTCCATATCCGTTTACACTCTAGTGCAACATCTGATTGCTCAAGCACGTCCTTCCATATCCATTTACACTCTAGTGCAACACCTGATTGTTTCAAGCACGTCCTTCCATATCCGTTTACACTCTAGTGCAACACCTGATTGTTTCAAGCACGACCTTCCATATCCGTTTACACTCTAGTGCAACACCTGATTGTTTCAAGGACGTCCTTCCATATCCGTTTACACTCTAGTGCAACACCTGATTGTTTCAAGCACGTCCATCCATATCTGTTTACACTCTAGTGCAATACCTGATTGTTTCAAGCACGTCCTTCCATATCCGTTTATACTCTAGTGCAACACCTGATTGTTTCAAGCACGTCCTTCCATATCCGTTTACACTCTAGTGCAACACCTGATTGTTTCAAGCACGTCCTTCCATATCAGTTTACACTCTAGTGCAACACTGATTGTTTCAAGCACGTCCTTCCATATCCGTTTACACTCTAGTGCAACACCTGATTGTTTCAAGCACGTCCTTCCATATCCGTTTTCTTCCTCGTTAAAATATTACGAATCCATCTCCCCCCTCCCACATCTTTCTCTCTCTCTCTCACTCACTTTCACACACTCTCTCTCGCTCGCCTACAACCCAATTATCAATTTATTACAGTTGTATAGAGTAGTTGACCTATGACTAAATAATTATTGTATCTGTTGCAATATATATTTAGTTCATCCATGTGGTAATCTTTAACTTAATTGGTTATACCTGTCAATAACCGCATGATGCCTGTATATTGAAGCGTTTAATTACTTTAGAAACATCAGAAATAATGCCAAAGTTGTGTTAAATCTAACTAAATCAAACTTTCTCCACAAGCAGGCAAATAAACTTCTAAATAATCCAAATGATAACAAAATATGTTGGTCTACTCTTAACTAATTCAAATCCAACTTCACTACTGCTTCATCCATTCCACCATTAAAATCTCCGATTGGCAATCTTGTAAGTGATCCACGAGGTAAAGCTAACCTTCTTGCGGATATTTTTTCCACCAACTTAACCTTATATGAAATAAATCAAGATGTCCCGGTACTTAATTTTAATTCGCCTGAAATTCCCTCACTTAAGATCCACACCAGACATGTCAAAACAATTTTGCAGAATCTCTCAGTAGATAAAGCTCCTGGTCCAGATGAAATTCCTCCAATAGTACTTAAATATTGCTCCTTGGTGCTCGCTCCTGTATTGGCAAAATGTTTCCGTCTGTCTACTCATACCTCATGCTTCCCAGTATCCTGGAAAGAAGCAAACATCCATCTAGTTCCTAAAAAAGGTGCCTCTTCAGATCCATCAAACTACAGACCAATAGCTATAACTTCCACTCTTGGTAAAGTCTTTGAAATTATATTAAATAATCACATAATTAAGCATCTTGAGAATAATAAATTAATCAGTGATAGGCAATATGGTTTTAGACGATGTCGATCAACTGCAGACATTCTTTGCCTTCTTACGCATCAAATCAACCAAGCAAGCTACAGACCAACATGGTGAAACACATACAATAGCACTGGATATATCAAAGGCATTTGATAAGAGTCTGGCATCAATCCTTATTGTCGAAGATGTCACACTACGGCCTTGCATATACACTTTCTCCTTCACAATGCAGAACTTCTGCTTATCAAAATTCATTTATCCCCAGAACTACTGCTCTTTGGAATTCACTTCCCTCGAGTTGCTTTCCACAAACTTACAATCTACAACAGTTTAAATCCAGTTGTTACAAACATTTTATGAATGGAGGATGCCTTTAGGCACATGGACCTTTTTGTTTTATCTGTTTTTCCTTCCTCAGTTCATTGTCTCTTAAAAAAAAAAAAAAAAAAAAAAATTTACAATGGAACATGTCATAGTTTATATAGCCTAATTATACTTGAACAAAATTTAATAAATGTTATGTTGTTTTTGTTATCTATCTATAGGGTGATTATCCTTTTGAATACTTTATCAACTTTATTTGCATTTTAAAAGCGAACATGGACTATATAATACTTCATCGTACTTAAATACATTATATGAATCATTGTCGATCATCTTCTCCCTCTCTAAATTAATCTGAGCTAAGGAGAAAAATAGGCACCGACTTTTGACACACACCAAATAAAGGTAAATACTGACAGGTGAGGCTGAGACAGAGGTCACTATACAGTATATAGAGACCGTAGGAGAGACAGATTAGAGGGTTACCAAGTGGTTTGAAATACGATTTCCATATTAAGTGCAATGGAAAATTAATTGATAATTAATTGAATTGATCAATACATGTTGAGAAATTTTCATTAAGTTAAGTTAACTAATTTTTCCAAATTTACTATTTTAGTTAAAGTTAATTAACTTAATCGTTTAATCGGCAAAAAGTTAAGTTAATTAACTTAATTAACCCAACTGTGTTGTGAAGTAATAAATCTGTATATGTTCATATTCTGAGAAATATCAAAGGTGGAAATATGCTGAGACTGGTTGTCTGTGAGCTGCACCCAGCAGACCTAAATTTAACCCAAGAACAGTGATTTTCCTTCTGGAATGTTCTATGGGGCGAAAGCGATGTTCCTTCAGAAGATAGCCCATAAAAAATATAAAAATAAATATGCCACAGAACATATGATTTGAAAGCATTATGTGATTAGGTGGCATGTTTCCTTTCCACCACCTCTTACCTTCCCCTTACATGTGTAATATCCCCCCTCTCCCTTTTCTCACCCTCCTTCTTTATTGTGCATTTTCCCTCCATTTTTACGCCTACTTCCTACCACCCCACCAGAAATACACCCACTCACCCTCCCCTACACTCTCCCTGCCTCCCTCTTCCCTCTTACATGCGGTGTAGACAGCTGGGAGTTCAGTACGCCTCAGGCAAGCAACGAAGGCACACCTATGTTGCGCTCCCTCGTACTACTCTCCCAACACCTCCCATTACAATAATGCCGTTTTTCACTGGATATTTGCTCTTTACACTTATTTTCTGGTTCTTCAATGTTCACATCTCTATTATATAAAATATATGTATATGGAGCAGTAATATTGCTATACATGGTAAATATATTACATTTTGTCAGAATTGAAGCTAAATCTCTCGCAGCAGCGCCACTTTAACACCTTACGAGCGGCCTATGCGGTTTATTTATATGTACCGCACAGCGGGGTGTTTTTAGCCAAAATAGGGCTGTTTACGTGATCATTTTCATGCCTAAATAAGACCCAGAACGTAAAACAAGTACCTATCCCTGAAAGGGCATAAACAGAGCTTTCGAATGACACCATAACGATCCTTGTATGATGGATAGTTTTCTTGCAATAACCGTGCAACGCGAGTGCAAAAAGCAGGTAATTCGGTACTTTCGGTACATAATTGAGTATGTAGCGAGTGAGAGAGGGAGGAGGGAGCTGAGATTTGTGTCAGTAGGTTCGCCGCGGTGGTCTGGAGCAGTCATACGCTCGCTAGTCTCCTGCCACCACTTGTCTCTCTCTCTCAGCCACATTACGTGCTGAAATTGCCACTCGACCTATGTCGAGCGCCGCCACATAGTCCAGCTTTTTTTAACTCGACTTATGTTGCTCGCCGCTAATTAAGGGTTAAAAAACATGATTGGCGCATTCCTCGAGTTAAGCAGATTTAGCAATTTTAAGACTGATCATTCAATGTTACCCGTGACCTGTGGCCAGCGGATCCTAACCTTAATCTTAATTTCAGAAATTTTAAGCTCGCATGCACTTAACTAATTAGAAGGTAATTAGAGGCTAGTTTGACTTCTCGTGTTCTAGGGACAGAGAGTTTATGACTATTAGAGTAGCAATATTCTGGCTATGCAACTTGTGTTCAGTGACCAGCAAGCCCATAAGTTATGTGAACAATAAGTGATTCAGCTGTCTATCAATTGACTTCGAAAATAACTGGAATTTAACAGTGAAGCAAGTTACAACATGTGCGCAATGACTCATCTGAGTTTCTGTGAGCAGCAGATGGCCTTATCAAATAATTAGTTCCCAGCAACATTTCTAAGAACATTCTAACAACCGTCTAATGGTTCTATAGTACTCAAATACTAATAATCAGAGGGTGGTGGGTTAGACTTCCAGGACCAGGGCGTCTCAGCAGCGTGTCATTCCTTCGGCAGGAACCTTGTCGTCGGCTATGCCTCTCACACAGCTCAGGCAGCAGACCACACACAGGGGATCAACAACAAGTGCTCTTGGGTATTGGGACCTCTCAGAGCCTCTTCAGGGGTGGCGAACTCAGTAGTACGGGTTGAGGGACTCAGTCGCTGGCTCAGCTTCCTCCTTTAGCAGCTTTGGTAACTCAGTTTTCCAGTGAGTGGTGAGTTCCTCAAAGTAGGAGTCTGGGGAGCCCAAGGTGTGGTTCTCGATGAGGGCTCTCAACTCCAATAGCTTGAGGCAATCAGGTGTAGGGGGACAGGTGACTCAGTGGCTGAGGGAAACTTGAGTTTAGTCTATATTCGTATTTTATGTCTGATAACAAATCGTCTTTTTCATAAGAACCTCTTATAGAGCTCTCGTTCACCGATAACACTTTACTGCCGTATGCCTTGGGTACTTCGGGAGAGGAGGAGGGTTTTTGCTGCTGGTGCTGCAGAGGGAGGAGGGAAGCCGAGTTTGTGTGAACAGCAACTGCGTACTGGGTGTCTGGTTTCGGGTCCTTATACAGCTGGCAGGAGGATCGAGCATTTCTCCTTGATCCAATCATAAGGCTTCCAGGATTACTTGGTCTGGATTCTGATTCTGGAAGATGAGTGATGCTCACATGGGTTGTTATCTGTCTGTTTCGGCCAATAGGTTGGAAGCCCGGGCAAACGTCTTGACCAATGCTGTAGTCAGCATTTCTTGACGTCATCATCTGGATTGCTCTTCCTCAGCCAATGGGAGGGCACAGTGACTGAAGAAATCCTCTACCTTTTCAAGAGCTTCTAGACGTGGAATCTTGGGTATCTACATCTATGAGGTTAGGACGGGACTATGACGAAGGGGACTTGTGTCACACCTGGGAGGAAGTGAATGGGGCTTGGGGATCTTCATATGCTTTAGGCCATGAAGTGTGTGTCTGACTGGTTCCTTCCGAGGCTGTTTGAGAGCTTTGGCTAACTTCATGACCAAATTCTACCACGTATTTAGCATAAGCACATTTCATAACTACAGTACAGGGCATTAAAAAGGATAAACTTAATTGGATCATTAAACCTTGAAAGCAAATTCTAAATATTTGTTTAATATACAAAAGCATATTATCGACTCGCTTGTATTCAATACACTATTACCCCTTGACGATTATTACATGTATTAAAAGTGTGTTCTTGCATCAGTATACGATAATATTCAACTTAGGATGTGTCTATAGGAATCAAAGGGGTATAAGCGATCTTAATTAACCTTCTAACTCATCGTCTTCCCAAACTGAGTAAAATCGTCTAACACAAGCCAACATGTAAGACACACCTCACCACTTACTACTAGAGTTAATGCTGACTGTAGGTTATGCAGGAAGCATAGTATCCAAAGTGTAATCAGCTAGCTAACCTAGCAGAAATGTAGTACGCTGTGTTTTTCTATATTTGCATAGCCAATATTAAGTAAAGATGGCATCACACAAGCAGTTTACAAAGGTAGTAGAGGAAATATATAAAAATAGGTTAACTTCATTACATTTTATATGTTATACTTTCTGCATAATATACAGTCAGTATTAACCCTTTCAGTACCGGTGCCGCCTTTTCACTTTAATCTGGCTACAATTAGAAGACGTTTTCAGTTTCAAAAGGGCCTCTAGCAATAAACAGGATTAGAACTATCTCATTTAACGCATTTTACTACCACAGATTCTTCTTGAACTGCATAAAATCCTCTAAACATAGCTAGAATAAATTCAAAAGACGTCGCTGGTACATAAGGGGTTAGCTCTAGCAATATGCGATGAGGCGTTTCTCTCTAACATGCTGGCTAGTGTTAAACGATTTTACTGGGTTTAAAGATAAACATTAGGCTACCATGGTGCGGTGAGAGTATGAACATGATTAGATTAATATCCAGTATTCGAGAATTGATAATAAGTCGTAGGCATGTGCATAAACCTTTAACCGTCTTGGTGGTGTAATGGTTAAGGTGTCAAAAATCTGTGTGATAACCCGGGTTCGAATCCTGGTGGATCGCACATGTGCTTTCATTAATTTCATTGGAGGTGTTTGGTGTTGTGGTGAAGTTAATAACAAATAAATATACTGAGTTAGAAGGTTAATTATGATTACTTTGACCCCTTTGATTCCAAAAGACCCTTCCTAAGTTGAATAAAATCATCTAATGATAACCCTAATATACCTTTAATACGCGTTATAATTATTTCAACCACTATACAAGCACCTACCCCTCACAGCAATAATACTGATCCCATACCGATGATCACTGTGGACTGTGGACTATAATCACCATTCATCCATCATTGATGGTATCCATTTGTAAGAGATATGTTAACCTTGCAACACATTCAGTACCGGTGAAGTATTTTGTATTGGTTTTTAGCTATATTTAGGCGATTATTTTAAGCTTAGGAAGGATAATTATGTGTCCTGCTACTTCTGTATGCATACATAATAGCATGAAAGTGATCAATACGCGCATATGAAGCTATGTATCTCGTATATCGGGGTTCTCTTCCCTTCCATCTGTCCACCCCTTATACCTCCCTCCCTCCTCCCTATCCCATATGTGTAAACATTATATTTTAGCTTTCCGAAGGTAAATACGTACTTCCGATAAATATCTAGCCTTGTATTTAAATCATGAATCCTGTTTAATGTCATTATTTAATAGAAACATGTGTAAGGGTTACATTTATACACAGGATAAGATAAGCAAATACAAACCTCAGCAGAGCATAATCATTGGTGATGAGAGCGTAGTTGTAGGCAGTGTTGCCAGTTGTACAGCTACATATTACCGCTAGATGTAGAGCTATATTTACTTCAGTTTAGTAGCCCTTTTTTCATATCTAGAGACATTTACTCGGGATAATTTGAAAATTTCAGACATTCTAGTTATATTTCATTGTAAAATTTGCAAAACAAACAAATCAAAACTTTAGGAATTGCAGCATTGTTCTACCATTGTTTGACTATGTAGCAACGTGCTAGCGACTTTTGAGAAAGGATCTAGCGGTGTTTTGGGGTAACACTTAGGCAGTGTTGCCAGTTGTATCGCTACATATTACCGCTAGATGTAGAGCTATTTACTTCAATTTAGAAGCCATTTTTTCATATCTAGAGAGATTTACTAGGGATAATTTAAAAATTTCAGACATTCTAGTCATATTACATTGTAAAATTTGCAAAACAAACAAACCAAAACTCTTTAGAAATTGCAGCATTATCCTAACATTGTTTGGCTATGTAGCAACATGCTAGTGACTTTTGAGAAAGGATCTAGCGGTATTTCGTGGTAACACTTTAGGAGTGTTAAAATACGAGTCACACGGGCAATTGCCAAAACTTTAAAGGTCCATATCATTGTTATTAAACTAAGAATTTGGCGAAGGGAGGAATTGTTAAAAACCTTAGCCAATACTCTGTCATTCACCAAAAATAAATTTGAATTTATCATTATTATTTGGTAGGGTAGGTATGTATAGGTAGGTTGGCTAAATAATTGCTGGAATTCGTAGGGACTCGAACGGTTTTGGAGAGTAAATAAAAAAAATATATAGATCTGAATAATAAAGAGATTATGTTATTAAGCAAAACTGGGGGATGCGTGGAAGCCTATAGACTGTAGACGGTAAACTTTGTGTGGGTAGCGAATGCGGTTTTAAAGTCATTTAAGAATAGACAGTTTTCAATGCTGCGGCCAAACTATTCCACCCATTTATATTTTTTTGGTATCAAAACGCTCGGAATCGCGAGCCTCACCCAACTACGCAAGCATGGCTTTGATCATCGGCGTAGTTTTCAAAATGTGGAATTTTAAGTGGAATTAGAGGTTTTTTCATGATTGCCGGAAAAAACCCCACGTGCAAAAGCAAAACCTCTATAAAATTTGCAGAGCATTAGTAGGGGAGTGCGTATGCCAAAGCCCAGTCGTTTCCTGTGAGTGGGAGAGACGGTATTTAGGCGTCAAATTTTTCGGGAAATCGGCTGCCACAGACCTGTTTGGCCGCCATGCCGGATGTTTAGCATATCAAAAGTTGCCCAATACAAAAACGCACCTCTTGTGAAAGTTTGATCCCGATCCAAAAAGCGGTTCTGGAGTTATTGCGTCGAAACCGGCGCGTAAGAAGAATTTGGATGAAATCCCAGGTTTAATGATTACAATAGGGGTTCCCCGTAGGGGACGAACCCCTAATTAAAGTTGCAAGCAACGTTGTCCGGGGTTCGACGGTTTTGCAAGCAGGGTATTGTGTTTGATACAAATGCTGTGTCACAGATATCAAAAGATCATTTAACTTATCGGGCATGGAGAAATTACAGAAGGAGCAGATTGTGCAAACAAACAAGAGCGAGAGAGGGAGAGATTGGCTGTAAAAGGGATCTGCCTCTATCCGTTTAGTAACAGAGTTGTAGATATGTGGAATAGGCTACCGAGTGCTATAATGGGATCAAGAACAATAGAGCTTCAACTTGAAATTAGATAGAATTTGAGGGGTTGGGTGTGAAATGGATCTGCCATGTGTAGGTCAATCGGCTCTGGAGACTCCCGTTTTCTTATTTATTTATTTTCTCATTTGTGAAGGAGAGAGGGAGTATGGCGAGAGAATAGGATGTCGTAAACGTAAGGAAGATAGCGATAAATATGAGAGAGAGAGAGAGCGCGGGATGGGTTGGGTGTGAAAGGGATCTGACATGTGTGGGCCAATCGACTCTCTGCAGACTCCGGTTTTCTTATGTTCTCATTTGTGAGAGAGAGAGAGAGAGACTAGGATGTCATAAATGTAAGGAAGACAGAGATAAATGAGAGAGAGTTTTTATGAGATGGGTTGGGTGTGAAAAGGATCTGTCTTGTGTGGGCCAATTGGCTGTCTACAGACTCCCGTTTTCTTATGTTCCTATTTCTTACAATTGTGTTTTGGTTGCAGGTATATGATAACATGGGTGTATAGTAAGTAGTGTAAATAACAGGTAACGTTTATGAGATGGGTTGAGTGTGAAAGGGACCTGCCTTATGTGGGCCACTTGGCTCTCTGCAGACTCCCATTCTCATCCTGGTTGCATGTGCAAGGGATCTGCCTCATTTGTACCGGTGTGCATACAAACAAGAGCGAGAGAGAAAGAGATTGGCTGTGTAAGGAATCTGCCTCTATTCGCTTGGTAAAAGAGTTGTAGATATGTGGAATAGGCTACCAAGTGCTATAGTGGGATCAATAACAATAGAGCTTCAACATAAAATTTGATAAGACGAGATGGATTGGGTGTGCAAGGGATCTGCCGTATGTGGGCCAACCGGCTCTCTGCAGACTCCCATTTTCATCTTGGTAGCATGTGTAAGGATCTGCCTCCTTTGTACCAGTGTGCAAATAAGAGAGAGATTGGCTGTGTAAGGGATATGCCTCTCTCGTAACAGAGTCGTAGATATGTGAAATAGGCTACCTAGTGCTATAGTGTGATCAAGAACAATAGAGAATTTCAAGATAAAATCAGATAGTCATATGGATGAAATGGGTTGTATGTGAAAGGGATCTGCCTTTTGTGGGCCACTTGTCTCTCTGCAGATTCCCATGTTCATCTTGTAAGGGATCTGCCTCATTTGTACCGGTGTGCAAACAAACGAGCGACAGAGAGAGACTGGGTGTGTAAGGGATCTGCCTCTATTCGTTTAGTAACAGAGTTGTAGATATGTGGAATAGGCTACCGAGTCCTATAGCCAATCGGCTCTCTGCAGACTCCTGTTTACTTATGTTCTCATTTGTGTGAGAGAGAGCGAGGCTCCCTATTTCCTGTTCTCATGCACTAGTACAGTATGTCGTAATCGTAAGGAAGACAGCGATAAATAAGAGAGAGAGAGAGAGAGATAACTAATGCGTAGCCTATAGCAACACTCAAACAAGCACAAACATAGCTACACAAGACCATCACACAAGCACACACACCCCTATCTAGCGACGAACTATCCTGTTTACATATCATACACATTCCCCCCATCCCCATTCCATCACTTCGTATGTACGATATTATTTCCGTCTTTTTTACTGTGTATGGATTAAGTTATTGGTGTTCACTCTTGACATATGTGTCCTGCTACTTCTGTATGCATACATAATAGCATGAAAGTGATCAATACGCGCATATGAAGCTATGTATCTCGTATATCGGGGTTCTCTTCCTTACCATCGGTCCACCCCTTCTACCTCCCTCCCTTCTCCCTATCGCATATGTGTAAACATTATATTTTAGCTTTCCGAAGGTAAATACGTACTTCCATAAATATCTAGCCTTGTATTTAAATCATGAATCCTGTTTAATGTCATTATTTAATAGAAACATGTGTAAGGTTTACATTTATACACAGGATAAGATAAGCAAATAAAAACCTCAGCATAATCATTGGCGATGAGAGGGAGAGACGTACTGTAGGTGCGAGTCTCTGGGGTGGGGAGGGGGGGGGGGAAAGGTGGTGGTTGTAGGCAGTGTTGCCAGTTGTACCGCTACTTATTACCGCTAGATGTAGAGCTATATTTACTTCAGTTTAGCAGCCATTTTTTCATATCTAGAGACATTTACTCGGGATAATTTGAAAATTTCAGACATTCTAGAGAGATTTACATTGTAAAATTTGCAAAACAAACAAATCAAAACTCTTTAGGAATTGCAGCATTGTTCTACCATTGTTTGACTATGTAGCAACGTGCTAGCGACTTTTGAGAAAGGATCTAGCGGTATTTTGGGGTAACACTTAGGCAGTGTTGCCAGTTGTATCACTACATATTACCGCTAGATGTAGAGCTATTTACTTCAATTTAGAAGCAATTTTTTCATATCTAGAGAGATTTACTAGGGATGATTTAAACATTTCAGACATTCTAGTCATATTACATTGTAAAATTTGCAAAACAAACAAACCAAAACTCTTTAGAAATTGCAGCATTATTCTAACATTGTTTGACTATGTAGCAACATGCTAGCGACTTTTGAGAAAGGATCTAGCAGTATTTTGTGGAGACATACTGGGAGGGTGGGAGGGAGGTGGTGGTTGCAGTGTTGCCAGTTGTAAAGCTACATATTACTGCTAAATGTAGAGCTATTTACTTCAATCTAGCAGCCATTTCTTTTATATCTAGAGACATTTACTAGGGATAATTTGAACATTTCAGACATTCTAGTCATACTACATTGTAAAATTTGCAAAACAAACAAACCAAAACTCTTTAGAAATTGCAGCATTATCCTAACATTGTTTGGCTATGTAGCAACATGCTAGCGACTTTTGAGAAAGGATCTAGCCGTATTTCGTGGTAACACTTTAGGAGGGTTAAAATACGAGTCAGTCACACGGGCATTTGCCAAAACTTTAAAGGTCCATATCATTGTTATTAAACTAAGCATTTGGCAAAGGGAGTAATTGTTAAAAACCTTAGCCAATACTCTGTCATTCACCAAAAATAAATTTGAATTTATCATTATTATTTGGTAGGGTAGGTATGTATAGGTAGGTTGGCTAAATAATTGCTGGAATTCGTAGGGACTCAAACTGTTTTGAGAGAGTTAAATAAAATAAAAATTATAGATCTGAATAATAAAGAGATTATGTTATTAAGCAAAACTGGGGGATGCGTGGAAGCCTATAGACTGAGTGTAGAAGGTAAACTTTGTGTGGGTAGCGAATGCGGTTTTAAAATAATTTAAGAATAGACAGTTTTCAATGCTGCGGCCAAACTATTCCACCCATTTAAATTTTTTTGGTTTCAAAACGCTCGGAATCGCGAGCCTCACCCAACTACGCAAGCATGGCTTTGATCATCGGCGTAGTTTTCAAGATGTGAAATTTTAAATGGAATTAGAGGTTTTTTCAAGATTGCCGGAAAAAAACCCACGTGCAAAAGCAAAACCTTCTCTATAAAATTTGCGGAGCATTAGTAGGGGAGTCCGTATGCCAAAGCCCAGTCGTTTCCTGTGAGTGGGAGAGACGGTATTTAGGCGTCAAGATTTTGGGAAATCGGCTGCCACGGACCTGTTTGGCCGCCATGCCGGATGTTTAACATATCAAAAGTTGCCCAATACAAAAACGCACCTCTTGTGAAAGTTTGATCCCGATCCAAAAAGCGGTTCTGGAGTTATTGCGTCGAAACCGGCGCGTAAGAAGAATTTGGATGAAAACCCAGGTTTAATGATTACAATAGGGGTTCCTCATAGGGGACGAACCCCTAATAATCGTCTGGTTACTTATATAGCGCCGGTATCTCCTCCTTCGAGGATTCACAAGCACTTGGCCTTCTTTAATCTACCAGAGACCATTACCCATCCCCCCTTGCTTATGGGGAGATGGTAACTGCCGGCTATATCCCAGAAAAACTTTTCAATCTGAGCGGGGATTGAACACGAGACTTCGAGATGGGAATCACGCACGCTGTCAACTGAGCCAGCCGGACGGCACGAAAGGTCTTACATCGCCAAACTAATGGGTCGAATGTCTTAGAATATCAAAACCAAAATGGGGCCAAACATGATGGACAAGGGGATCCATTAAGGGGAGGTGTGGCAGAGTGGTCTTGCCACTGGACTGGTAAAAACAGACACCGAGAATATTGAGAGAAGATGAAGGATTGATTTTTGTATTGTTGAATTGTAAGAGATAGTCCTCTGGGAGTTCAGAACAGGTAGTAAGATGAAAACATTGGGTTTTGGAAGCATTAAAGGCAACAAGGTTTTCTCTGTGCCAATATGAAATAGTAGTTAGATTAGAAGATAAGTGTTCTATGGCTTCATTACGTTTGTCTTTGAGGGATTGCTGGCTGGGGCATTCAGGAAAACCAATTGAGTATTGTAAGGTAGAGTTGTCTGCGTATGATGGATGGGAATGGAGGTACAGTTGAGAAGATCATTTATGAAAATTAGAAAGAGAATGGGAGATAGGACAGAGCCCTGAGGAACACCGAAGTTGATAGGATGAGGAAGTGAGTGATGGCCATCCACAACCGCAGCTATGGAATGGCCGGAAAGGAAATTAGATACAAAGGCACAGATGGAGGGATAGAAACCGAAGGAGGGTAGTTTAGAAATTAAAGATTAGTGCCAGACTCTATCCAAAGCCTTCGATATGTCTACTGCAATAGAAAAGGTCTCACCGAAGTCCCGAAAGGAGTATGACCAAGAGTTAGTAAGATATGAAAGAAGATCACCAGTAGAGCAACCTATAAGGAAGCCATACTGGCGATCTGAGAGTAGATTATGAGAAGAGAAATGCTTAAGAAATTTGGAAGCAAGAATAGTTTCAAAATCTTTAGAGATACAAGAGATGAAAGCAATTGGACGATAGTTGGAGGGTTGAGAGCGGTCAACCTTCTTTGGGACAGGTTGAATGAAAGCAAGCTTCCAGCAAGAAGGGAATATGTTAGAAGAGAGACACAGACAAAAGAGTTTGCCTAGGCAGGGAGTCAGCACGGAAGCACAGTTTTTAAGTACAACAGGAGGAACACCATTCGGACCGTATGCCTTCTTAGTATAAAGCCCAGAGAGGGTAGAAAACACATCTTTAAAAGAGATTAGAATATTAGGCA
Source organism: Paralithodes platypus (assembly GCA_032716605.1). Lineage (NCBI taxonomy): Eukaryota > Metazoa > Arthropoda > Malacostraca > Decapoda > Lithodidae > Paralithodes > Paralithodes platypus. The sequence goes on along the minus strand of CM064573.1, from coordinate 54,638,541 downwards.
TAAGTAGGAGAGAGGGGGGTGGAGAGGGAGGAATAGCACCGGAATCATCCAAGGTGGAGTTTCTAGCAAAAGTTTGAGCGAAGAGTTCAGCTTTGTCAGAGGAAGAAGTGATGGTTGTGCCATCAGAGTGGAAAAGGGGAGGGAAAGACGAGGAAGAAAAATTGTTGGAGAGGTTGGAGAGAAAGCTTGGGAAGAGCTGGAGTTGGATAGTTCAGTGCATTTATTATTGATGAAAGAGTGTTTGGCAAGTCGAAGAACAGATTTTGCTTAATTCCGGGCAGAAACATATGAAGAATGAGATTCTTGAGTATTAAGGCATCGGTACTATTTGAATGCTTCCTCCTTGTTGCGGACAGCAGTAGAACAAGCATGAGTAAACCAAGATTTGTTTGCATTAGACTGAGAGAAAGAAAATGGAATGTATGCTTCCATGCCTGAAAGGATTACCTCGGTAATGCATTCAGCACTCTCCTAGGGTCACCGGCCACGGAAGCAAAAGTCGTTCCAAGGGAAATCAAAGAAGTACTGCCGAAGAGCCTCCCAGGCAGCAGCGCCAATTGCAACAAGCGCCGCCAGTTGGGAGGATCGAGTGGCTGTACTGGAGAGATAGGACAGGTGACAGATATTAGTTTATGGTTGGAGGAGCCCAAAGAAGAGAAAAGATTTTCAGTATAAGTGGAAGGGTTAGAGGTTAGAAATAAGACAAGAATGTTGGGCCGATCTCCGAAGTGATCCGGGATACGGATGGGTTGCTGGACTAACTGTTCTAGGTCATTTAAGATAGAAAAGATTTAGGCTTGTTCACCAGGTTGGTCAGTGGAAATAGAGGAGAGCCATTGGTGGTGGTGAACTTTGAAATCTCCTAAGAAAGAGATTTCTGAAAAAGGAGAGATGGATAGAATGTGTTCCACTCTAGAAGTTAGATGGTCAAAGAATTTTGGATAGTCAGTAAAATTAGGGGAGAGATAGACAGCGCAGAAATATTTAACATGAGAGTGACAAGAAAGCTTTAGCCAGAGAGTTGAGAATTCAGAAGAGTCTAAGTTGCTAACACGAGAGAAAGCAAGATTGCTGCGTACATTTGGTCAAAGTTCCAGCTGACCCACCCTCGCTCTGGGGCTCGCAGAATTAGCTGGCAATACTGGTGTAGTGGTGCAGGGATACCACTTGCCATTAATGTGTTACCTGTGTCTGTCCTATATATTACTGCAAATTAGACTATGTAATGTTCACGTTGTGAAGACTAAATGCTCCTTCATTAAGCAGCCACCAATAAAACAGAAATACGTATTCTTATAAAATCGAGTAAAGTATGTTGTGGCAGCCAGCAGGTTTTATATGTGTTGCCAATCAGTGGATATAATAACTTGAATATTTAAGCAAATCTACGAACTTTGGGTGAATGTTCGGGATCATACATAGCGATGTATGCATTTTTATTTGAGATAGGCTTACTTTACCTTGTTTAGTATATGTTCTAACAATGATATAGCCAAAATCAGATCTACCAATCACAATCTTTGTAAGACACACCTCCTTCCTACACCATTATTGCCAGATCATTCTGCGAGCCCCAGACCGAGGGTGGGTCAGATGGAACTTTGACCAACTGTACATAGTCGCAACATCCACGTTTGGCTCGAAACTAAGGATAGAGATAGTAGGAGGATACAGAGAAGGGTTTGCTGTCAGTAGTCCCAGACAACTGTGTCTCGGTGAGAAAATTAAAATTGAAATGTAAAACTTGCAAACTAAACAAACCAAAACTGGGACAAAGACAATATAAAGTCAAATTAACTTATCAAAATCGCTATGTGGAAACAACGCTTACTAAAATAAAATTTATGAAATAAAAGAACACAATCCACCACATAGGGTGTACATTACTACATGAGCAAGTTAATCTGTTTCCCAAAAAGAAGATCAGGGTTGGCATAGGAGAGGTGGTGTTAAACAGAGTGGAAGTTGGAAGAAAAGCCACGAATGTTACTTGAAATTAATAGTAAGAGTAGAAGGCGGCGGTCCAGAGTGTTTTGGTGAGTCGTTACCAGGGGACAGACTGATGGGGGCATTTTTGGTCCCCTACACCCCCCCCCCCCCCCTGGGGACTCCGAGGCGGGTCGAGGTTTCATCATTTGTTTTTCTTTGGAAAAGTTAGTGTAGTATGTAAGGTGTTTGTAGTATAATGTATTGATAAGAGGAGAAGGTGTTTTGGAGGGCAGGCTGGGGTTGCCCTCAATATTGATGAGACACTGAAAGGACCAGCTAGGAAGGCCAGGTGGTGAGACAGGAGTTCCAGCGGTCCTTATCAGTCACCTAGCACTCCCCGGGAGCACTGCCCTGTGCGGCTGGTGTCTACAGCCTCCTCCTAACAATTCTGGAGGTGGGATTCCCAGTCCCAACCTCCAGGGGCTATCTGCGCCACTAAGTGACGGGCGGTGGGGTCGCCACATCCCTACGCCTAATGCATATATATATATATATATATATATATATATATATATATATATATATATATATATATATATATATATATACTGTATATATATTTATATAAATATATATTGTGTGTATATATATATATAGATATATAGATATATATATATATATATATATATACACAATATATATATATATATATATATATACACACAATATATATATATATATATATATATATTTACGTGTAAGTGTTTGTGCATGTGTGCATAGTCCATTCAATACAGATAGACCATAATTTGTAACCCCTAGCCTTCGCAACTGAAAATGGCTGGAACAAATAGGCTGTACATTTTCACACCTATTCCCTGGCTGACTCGTCCCAAATGGTAAAAAATATTAGCTAGATTACTCTGTTGGTTTTTTCGTTACAGAGTTTATGGGTCACAATTTCTGGCCTAAGTATAATAATAAGACTATTGGTGTGTGGGTATTTAAAAAGTATAAATAATCATAACCTGAGGTTATTGATAGACCAGACATATATAGAATAATACCATGTCCTCATTTGGAGAAATATAGAAACAAAAATAATTGTGGAAATCGTTTATTTAACCCTTATTTAGCGGGTGGTCAGGTATTTTACACTGTACCGCTCAGCGGGCATAATCCCGAAATATTCACTCAATTTCACTCGCCCTAGCGCCGTTACTATGGCTCCAATGCAAACGATCATTTTTGGAAAAAGCAACTCTTCGTCTCCCCATATAAGTCTATGAATGGATGTTATGAATGAGTGTGGAGGGTGGGAAGAGGTGAGGAAGAGGAGGTACTTTTTGGTCTATTTCCCAGGCGCGTTCGGCTGCGTTCGCTTTGGCCTGACTTCGGCCTCTAGCGTGTCTAGTATTCCTTCGGTAATCAATCGGTCTTATTTTTCTCTTATTTCTCCTTATTTCTGTATTCTCTCTCTCTCTCTCTCTCTCTCTCTCTCTCTCTCTCTCTCTCTCTCTCTCTCTCTCTCTCTCTCTCTCTCTCTCTCTCTCTCTCCTGTCTGTCTGTCTGTCTGTTTCTCTTTCTCGCGCGCTCTGTCTCTCTCTCTCTTCCTCATCCGTATATGTAATTCTCATTATTATTTTCTCTAATCTCTCTCACTCCTCCTGTCTGTCTGTCTCTCTGGCTCGCTCGCTTTCCCTCTCTTGTGCTCCCTTTCTCTCTTCCTCATCCGTATATGTATTTCTCATTATTATTTTCTCTAACTAATCCCTCTATTTCATTTATTTGCTTGTAATATTTCTGTATTATTATATCTTTTTCACTCTTTCTTCAGTTCAGTTTCTGCATTCTCTCTCTCTCTCTCTCTCTGTTTCGCTTGCTTTGCAGGAATTTTGTTTTTGTTTTATATATAATATATAATAATTTACTTATCATTACTTACTATATCGTATAAACAATAGTAGGTAGCCAACTTACCATAATACCGATACACCAAACCGATCCGCATGCGGTTTTGTTTATCACCTGTTTACTAAAGTGCCACCATTATCGATTTTCTTGGAGCCGACTAGAGCGGGAGGGTTACCAATTGAAATTAAATCCGCTAGCATATATTGTTAGATGTAAGACATGATAAATACCACTAGAAATATGAATTGGCAAAATCTATATAATATCACTTCGAAATTGTTCTGAAATTTCAAAACAAAACCGCTAGTGTAAGTCATTGCTGCTAGATCGAAGTAAAGGTCTCTAGATCTAGCGGAAGTCGCTATACGTATTGGCAGTACTGCACACTCATTTCATTCATTCATTTTCTATTGAGCTCGTCCTGGAATCTTTACGACTCTGAATCTTACGATTGCCGACGGCGATACGTTGTTGACATTGTTGTTGATGTTCCAGTGGAGGGATGAACAAAATATTGTCCTTGTCCAATAATAGCTATTTCATAGTCCCACAGGACTTATTTTGATATATTTATCAAATTTATTGAACGCCTGAAAATAATACGCTATAAAATGCTTGCAATCAAACTTTCAAGCAATTACAAGGTCACATGCAATTATAAAAAGGTATATTGTAGACCACAATCTTCGCCAAGCTTCGTTGTTGCTTGTATTATCGTGAGAAATGTACCATACACCCTGGTTATCGTGAGAAATTTACCGAACGCCTGCAAATAATACGCTATAAAATGCTTGCAATCAAACTCTCAAGCAATTTCAATGTCACATGCAGTATAGGTAGACCTAGAGAGGAAGACAGCAGAGAGAGAGGGGAGGTCAAAAACATCTAGGTGCGATTTCCCCTGGGAGGGAAGAGATTAGTTAGGGGCGTGCCCTGGCCTACATCAGACAAAGAGAGTACAAAGGAGTACAAACAAAGAGAGTGAGACAGAGAGAGAGAGAGAGAGAGAGAGAGTAGTGATAATATAAAAATGTTACACATATATCATATAATATATGAAAACATAATATATACGGTAGGCCTACATCTGTTCTCCACAATCATATAATGCCAAGCACAAATATTCAATCTTTGGTTGTTTGTATTACCGTAAGAAATTTACCGAACGCCTGCAAATAATACGCTATAAATGCAAAGGAAATTTCTTGTAGAGTGCAATTTTGAGGACGTAATGTGCTCTGAGAGAGAGCGGAGCGGTGATTAGGAGCATAAATTACCTCAAGACCGCTCGCCACACAGGGAATTCTATAAGGAAATTACCGTATTTTAGGGTTTTTGCACTCGTGTTTTACGATCGTTGAAAGACAACCAGTGATCGTAAAAGGATGGTTCGGGTGTCATTGGAAAGCTCAATTTACGCACTTACAGGATACATACTTGTATTACGCTCTGGGTCTTGTTTATGCATGAAAAAGAGCACGGAACAACCCCCTTTAGGGTAAAAAAAAAAACCCGCTGGGCGGCACAGTGAAATATACTCCACCGGCCGCTCGTAAGGTGATAAAATGCTTGCAATCACATTTTCAAGCAATTATAAAATATAAATTGTACTTACCAACACCCACACCAGTATGTTCTTCGTCAGGAACGTCTCCAATTTGCTCAAGGGTCTGTCCAATATCAACCACAACATCCACCCCACGCAAATTATGCTTGGGGTGAAAGCCTATGATCGGGTTATTTTCGTCTTCCGAGTCATCCACACTACCAAAACTCTCACCCAGACCTTCGATGGTTTCATCCAACAGCTTATTAGAAAGTTCTGAAGAGTTCACCATGATATCTAGTTTCTGGGTGGTGAGCCGGGCGTGGTTAGTAGGGTGGCGCGACGCACTAGGGATTGGCGGCCACCGAATCGAACACGGGCAAATCTTGACCTTCCATTATGGCTGCTTGAGGGTCACTTAGTCACGGTCACGCAGTGGGGATGTGTGGGTGGGCCCTTGTAGTACACCGCCTGACCACCAAGTTTCGCTTTCCACCAAAATTAGGGCGGGAATACGCCCACGGACTTAAGTCCGACCCCGCCATTTAGTCCAATTTTCTCGTATAGGACTTAAGTCCGACCCCGCTAAATAAGGGTTAATAGAGCAGTAAACTGATAAAGTTAAATATTGAATCAACATATAGTATCAATTATATTATATAATTAATTCTACAGGATAATTATTTAACTAGAATTATCTTCAATGTGCCGTAATATCATATTACCCGATTGTGTTTTATCGTATATGTCAGTGAAAAGTTATAATTCAGTCTTTAACCCTTATTTAGCGGGCTAGGTGGTCTATTTGACCTGTAGCACCCAGCGTTTTTTTTTTTACCCTAAATAGGTTTGTTTACGTGGTCATTTTCATGCCTAAATGAGACCCAGAGCATAAAACAAGTATCTATCCCTGAAAGGGCGTAAACAGAGGTTTCCAATAACACCTGAACCATTCTTGTACGACCGCTGGTTCTCTTGCAACGATCGTGCAACACGAGTGCAATAACCCTGTAATTAGCTAATTTCCCTACATAATTCCCTGTGTAGCGAGTGAGAAGAGGGGGAGGAAGTTAGAATACAGATCAGTTGGTCCACCGCGGTGGTGGGCAACGGTTATAAGCTTGCTACGTTCCTCCCATCGCTCAGCTCTCTCTCTCAGCAACATTACGTGGTGAAAATGGCGCACGACATAAGTTGTGAACCGCCACATAGTCCATATTTATTTCACACGACATAAGTTGCGCGCCGACAGTTAAGGGTTAACGAGGGAGTTTCTGGACTCATTCTTCCTCATGTTTAGCCCCACTAGTGTTCGAGATTTTAAAACCTTGCTTGCCATTAAGATGTCGATTTTATTTTGCGATCTATAGCAAGCCTGCATTCTTGGAGGAACCGGCCTTCGGGCAGGCCATTAATTTACCGAAGAATGCACAACTTTAACTATCTTGTCTTGGGGGTATTTTTTTAGGCTTGGTGGAGGTCAATGGCCGAAACTAAAACAGCATTATAATAATTTAAGTACTGCAAATATACAAATAAATACAATTCATAAATAATTTCTCTCTCTCTCTCTCTCTCTCTCTCTCTCTCTCTCTCTCTCTCTCTCTCTCTCCCGTATCACTAACTGACACTCAAGCAATAAATCACATACTTTCTCCATGTTACTGATAAAAGACAATCATAGTGGTGTTACTAGTACGTTATTGTATTGGGAGAGAGAGAGAGAGAGAGAGAGAGAGAGAGTGAGTTTGTGTGTGCAAGGGTGAGATATAGAGAAATACTACTTCTACTTTTTGTCTCCTTTTTTTAATATTGTTTATATTTGTTAGTCCCGACCAATGGCCAGTTCCTCCTAAATTAAATGCTCGCTATTGCTAGCCAGGAAACATTTGACACTTATATGGCTCAAGAGGTCTTAATATCGAATAGTTAATGGGGCAAAAGACCTTAAAATCGCCCAACTGATGGGGTGTACGTCTCAAAATGTTAAAACTAATGAGGCTAAGCACGAGGGAGGAGGGGATCCAGAAAACACCCACTTAGTTGAAAATCTTCCCTTACAGAAGGTCCCAAGATCCCACCCTCTGTCCCATCCGCCTGTTAGCTATTATATATATATATATATATATATATATATATATATATATATATATATATATATATATATATATATATATACAGAAGAACAACCATTACTTATAGTTTTGTATATCCAGAAACATGTCAGGAATGCAAGCATGTAGCATATAATTTACTACTAGCAACAATAATACTAATGTTGCCACAACTACAACTATTACTACTACTCCTGCTACTACTATTATTACTACTACTACTACTACTACTTTTTTTTTTTTTTTTTTTTTTTTTTTTTTTTTTTTTTTTTTTTTAACCACTCAGTCTGTGCATCCCCTCTTTGGACCCTAGACTAGGTCAGAATAGTCATCAAAGCGCCTGACTTTGTTGTCATTCAGCTACTTCCTATTCCGGGGTAAGCACTCCGACTCATCATCGTGGATTACTACTACTACATTGATTTTTATTTAATATTTTTCATACATTTCATGTTACTACTACTACCATCACCACCTCCACCATCACCACCACCACTACCTTATATTTAATATTGTACACATACTAAATTTCACAAGCATCAGATACTACTATTCTACACCATGCAACTTCAAGCCAGTCTCCTTCCAATGCGACCCTCTGCCACTGCTGCCTCATAGTCTACTTCTGCCACCGTCACTGGTTGTGGTGCAGACCTTCTTGTTCCCCGCAGGCATAGTAGTGCTGATCTGAGCAATGAGAAAGATAGACGGCATCTCATCCAGGCTACGACGTGGCTCCTAGGCTGTTGCTTCTTCTCTGCGATGATCTCTGCTAGCCTTGAATAGAAGCACTGGGCCCTGGGCCCCATCCCTCCTGATGTGGTGAAGACTAGTGGGGTAAAGCTGCCATGTTCGACTTGTAAGATCCTTTCTCCATATGTCCTGACCTTCTCTCGTTCGTTCCTCTTGTGTGCAGCCTCCAGAGACAGCTCGCTGTAGCTGTGGGCCATTGGGTCAAATACTCTTATGTCAAAGAACGCTCGCTGTGCATTTGTCCAAAAGCCTCTTGCACTAACGTCCAATCTTGGTTCAGTGGATGTGTTGGCCGTCCTGTGCTGCATGGTCTCTCCACCCAAGGGAATGAGTGATGGTTCGCTCACCACATCTCTACACACCTCCCTGAGCATGTTCGCTGTTATATCTCTTACTTCATCGTGCCTGATGCTGATGAATCCTCCTTTCTTACATATCATGGTGTGGTCTGTATCGTTGATGGTTCCACAAACGCATCGATCGGCCAGTCCTTCAATCGGCCAACCATACCTCAGTGCAATAGCATCATTAAATTCTTGTTTGTTGAGATTGAAGCTTTTTGCCTTGATTGGTAGTGTTGTCAGCCAATTTGAAGCGCCCGTTTCTTGTGCTATTTGTAGTTTTCTTGTTTGTCTCGGGTGAAGTTGTCCCATCAATTGTGCCAGGTCATTTTTCTGTGAGTTTTGCCTCTCTGACGTGATGGTCTTTCTGATGTTGTAGATGTCTGCCTGGTCTACTTCACCGTCAGAATCTTGTGCTATGATACGGTCAGTGAGAGATCCTGTTATCTTTACCGAGTTCTGGTATTCCGTTACCGCCCTCTTCACTGGGTCGATGATTCCCATCCCTCCCAACCTAGGAGGCAGTGCGAGCAGCTCCCTCTCTGTATCATTCGGGGTGTGCGACTTTATCCACGCTGGGATGAGTTTGTCTCTGATGGCATCTTCCAGCGGTTGAAGTAATGCGCTGACATTTGGAACAGTTCTCATCAAGTAGGTCCAGCGATGTTTGACCCCATATGTGAAAGCCGAATACGCGGCCTGTGGTTCCGTCTTTGCAATTTTGGCCAGTTTCTCAATTTCATTTACCCATTCTCTGATCTTCTCCTCTATGTATTTGTTCTTGAACTCTTCCGTGCCGATCACCGCCCCAAGGTGACGCTGTCCGTCCTTTGTTACTACCACTTCACTACCGCTGAAAGCTTCTACCGCCCTTTCATAATGTTCTGTTTTTACTATTAGTATTGACTTTCTGGCATTTGGATGGTACCCTATTTTTGGTCCTACCTCTGATATTTGTTCCCACCAGTGCTTGAGATTGTTGACTTTTCCCGCTCCAGTGAGATCGTCTGCATAGGCCACCTGCTTTACTTGCGTCGCCTCATGGCTTGTTAAGGTTAGCAACACTGAGAGACCTAAGGCATACATTGCCATTGCTACTGGGTCACCTTGTGTGGTTCCTTCCATTGATTTCAGAGGTGTTCCCCTTCGTGTGTTCTGGTTGTTTACTATGAAGAGGTCCGCAGGCTTTTTATAGGTGTTCTCTACGTAGGTGGCAAAACTGGGGCATTTTACTTTGATGTTATGTATTGCCGTCTTTCTGTTGATGGTGTTAAAGGCGTTTGTTGCATCCACTAGCAGCACAGCTTCACAGTCCACTTGCTCATATATTTTTCTTATGGCATGAATTGCTGCCTCTCCCCCTGCTTGGTGGCCGGCACACACTTGGAGATTACCGGCCGCTGACCGCACATCGTCTTTCACCACTTCCATTATGCATTTTCCGATGATTCTTCTCAGCACTTCACCCACTCCTACTGGTCTGCATCCTGGATTCTTGTCTAAAGGTATTAGGCGACAAGCTGTGTAAGCCTCCAAATGTTGACAATTTTGGGTGGTCATCTTTCTTGCAAGAGCTGCCAGAGCCCTACATAAGTCTGTTGCTGCTAGTCCGAAGATTGCTCTACTCAGGATTGTCCTCCAGCCATTTGCATCCAGCCCTGATGGGCCTGCACTGCCTTGTGTCCCTAGAGCCTTTTTCCAAATCATTTCGCCTGTGATTTGTTCGTATATGACGGTGTTCGGTGGTATATAATCACCCTCTAGCCTCTGACTCTCGTGGACACTAGGTTGTGGATGTTTCTCTTTCAACATTTGGATGGTTTCTCTTGTGATAGGCAGCAACCCACAAGCTGCCTCCTTTGTCAGGGACCTTATTGCAGGCGCCACTTTTCCTTGCCTCATCTGGTCGCCGAATCTCCTGGCCTCGTCTTCATTGTTTTTCTTTTTTTGCCGCTGCCTGCCTAGTCTCCCTTGTAATGCTCTGGCTTCATTGAGTAAGTCATCCATCTTGTTCTCATTCCATAATTTCATTCTTCTTGTTAGCGCAGTCACATTTTCGCCTTGATTAGATTTGTGGTGAGTTTTTTGCAAGAAGAGATGTGGAATGCTGAAAATTATCTTGAGAACATACGGGGCTAAAGATGTGTCATACACATAGTTATAAATGAGCTTTGTCATATCGTTCAGCATGTTGGTGGTGGCACCACATTTTGGAGGGTTGAAAAAGTTGTGTGCAGACCAATATACTATTTCTGAGTACGTTGCATCAATCCAAATTCTTACTTCCTCTTCCCGTAATCCTTTCCAGAGTATGTTTCCGCCTCTGCCTGCTTCATTTGGCCCCCTTGGAGGCCTGCCATCCTCTCTTCCGTCTCGGTTGTCGTATCCCTCTCTTGTGTCTCTTGTTGGCTCCTCATTACTTTCCGCTTCTTGGGGTTCTTCTATCTCTCTTGGGGCCCTTGAGTCCCTTGCTACTCCCCTTATTGTTTCGGGTTCCCTGCCACCCTGACGGCCTCCCTCATCTGCCTCCCGTCGCTCACTCTGGGAATTTGCTGCCGTCTCTCCACTCGTTCCTGTTCTACCTAAAGGGTTACGACAATTGTCCCCTTTATTACAGTTTGTGCAAATTTTATTTCTCTTCACACAACTGCAATGCTCACAGTTGTGTTCATGTTTGGTACATATGCAGCATTTTTTGTATTTTTTTTACCTTTGTGATGGAGCCTCGTCTCAGCTGTCCTCGTCCTCCATCTTATCCTTATCTCATTATTATAACCACATTTCTGTCCGTTCCTCTACTAAGTCCTTAAAGAGTAGGTCTAAGATAACTGTAGGCAGGTACACAGGTCCTAACGAATATTCTAGGAAACTATTAAGCAGTGCCTAACTAAGAAGATGATTTGTGTCCAAAAATCAGTATTACTTAGATAATTATAAGTTTACCTTATCGTCCGTACATAGCCTGTGTAGCAACACTCAAAAATATTTCGGTATGTCTACATATATTGTTGTACTACAGTGTTTATTTCCTATTAGTATGATTGTTTGTCATATTTGATATTCCCCCTGACAGACTGGTGGGATGTATGTGTAAGATTGTTGTGTCTGTATAATTTGTTGTTGCTACGTGACTTACATAAACTAAGTAAACAATTAAACAGGATGACACGATAGAGATAAAGAGCGTGATCGAGAGAGTGAGAGTGAGAGTGTAAAGGGCAGTGATGGAAGGGGTCAGTAAAGTAAGGGAAGAGAGAGAGAGAGCGAGAGAGAGAGAGGAGGGTAGGGGGGTTATAGTATTATTCACTGATGTTGAAAGTGATTAGTTGATCAGTGGAGACTAGAGAGAGAGAGAGAGAGAGAGAGAGAGAGAGAGAGAGAGAGAGAGAGAGAGAGAGAGAGAGAGAGGGAGGGAGGGGGGGTTATAGTATTATTCACTGATGTTGAAAGTGATTAGTTGATCAGTGGAGACTAGAGAGAGTAGAGAGAGAGAGAGAGAGAGAGAGAGAGAGAGAGAGAGAGAGAGAGGAGAGAGAGGGGAGGGGGGGTTATAGTATTATTCATTGATGTTGAAAGTGATTAATTTAACACTGAGACTAGAGAGAGTAGAGAGAGAGAGAGAGAGAGAGAGAGAGAGATAATGAGGTAGAGAGAGAGAGAGAGCTAGCAGTAGAGGTAGATAGAGCGAGGGCGAGAGTGAGAGTGAGAGTGAGGGGGTCACAGGTCACTGGGTAAGGTACTACTACTGCTACTACTACTACTACTACTACTACTATTACTACTACTACTACTACTACTACTACTACTACTACTACTACTAATAATAATAATAATAATAATAATAATACCAATCTTTCTTAACCCTCTCCATTATTCCCTTACCGATCATGGACAGCAGCTCGGGTTAGGCTACGCACTGCTGCCCCCCGTAGAAGTGTTCTCAGGAGGGGGCGGAAGGGGGGGGTGGCGCTCCCCTGTCAAGCCAGTAGGAGTCAACTAGGGGAGGTCAGAGTCACGTGGGTCAAGGGAGGTCAAGAAATACATGATAGAAGAAGATATGTGCTGGACAATGGCACGCTCTTTATCTCAAGGGTAAGTATATACTACTACTATTACTACTACTACTACTACTAATAATAATAATAATAATAATAATAATAATAAAAATTATAATAATAATAATAATAAAAATAATAATAATAATAATAATTAAAGTTGCAAGCAACGTTGTGCGGGGTTCGAGCGGGGTTGCACGCAGGGTATTGTGTTGGATACAAGGGCTGTGCCACATATATCAAAATATCATGTATCTCATCGGGCATGGAGAAAGTCTATCTATCTATCTATTGCCTGACGCCGTGATCCCCGAAGGGGTGGCCACGAACGAACCGCCCCCATGCACCTCTGTCCCCAGTCAGTCGACGCCCCTCCCCCCAACCAGCACCGCCTTCGTTCATGTAGTTCCTCACTCCATCCTTCCACCTCATATTCGGTCTACCTCTCCCCCTCTGTCCCTCCACCTCGCTCTCGTACACCCTCTTAGTCATTCTCTCGCTTTCCATACGTTCCATATGGCCGAACCATCTCAAGTTGTTCCTTTTCACACTTTCCAGCACATCTACCTCCACACCACACCTCCTTCTTACAGAAGTACAGAAGGAATATAGTGTAGCCATTTTGGCTATGGCCACTTAGACCATTAAGGAGTGTGACCATTTTGGTTAAAGCTATTAATCCTGTACGAGTTGTTGTTGTTGTTGTTGTTCCCTAAGCTGCCTGGCCGAACAGCCCCAAGTCCCTGAGGAAGGCCATGGCCACGATCGGGCTTTCCCACAGAGCTCTCATTGAGTGTAGATTGTGTTGTTGGCGTAAGTGGTTGTGTGAAATGCAGTCTTCTATTATGTGTTTAATGGTATGGGGTGCTGTGTTACATCCCGGGCAGGCATCGACAACGGAGTCATCCAGTCTCTTCTGATAGCTCAGGAGAGCTGGATGGTGTCCGCATCTCAGCCTGGCCAGGTGGACTCTGTCCTCGCGAGGAAGGGAGGATTCGGAAGGATGGATTTCGGGAGGTCGTGCTTGCAGCTGCGTGTTGTCTGTGAGTGAGTGGATGGATCGGCGAGAGATATGAGTATGGATGTGCTTCTGGAAGGTGGTTCGGGGTGGGAGAGAGGAGAGTAATTGTGTGTGATACCGTGTGCTGGGTGTTGTTTTGATATTTCTTGGTGTCTGTGGGTGTGTTGCCATGTAGTTTAGTGGGTGGTCTTGGTTCGTGGAGGCTACTGCCAGGAATTGAGTGCCTCTCATGATCACTGATCTTATGTATTGTTTATATACTGTGGTGGTAGTTGCTTTGTTGTGTCCAAATTTTGTGTGAGCAAGTGACCTGAGGGCATTAAGTTTGGGTGTAATTTCTTTTTAATGTTTGTGGTGTGCTGTTTGAATGTCATATGAGTATCATATGTTACTCCTAGGATTTTGTGTGTGGTGTGTATGTGTTAGGGGTGTGTTGTTTATGGTGAGTTGAGGGATGTATTTGTGTTCTGTCCAGCTTGTGAGCAGGGTTGCGGTGGATTTGGCTGGGGGTAGATTAAGTCTGTTTGTAGTGCACCAGCCATGTAGTGTGTTGAGATAGGGTTGAAGGAGATCTGTTGCTCTTTTTGGGTCATGGTGTGTGCATGTGAGTGTTATGTCATCTGCATAGGAGGCTAAGTTTATTTGGGGCGTATTGGGTGTAGTTATATCGTGCATGTACAGATTGAAGAGTGCGGGCGATAGGACGGATCCTTGTGGGACTCCGTTTGGAAAGTTTCTGATTTTAGATGACTGACCGGCAAAAGATACGTGTGCACATCTGCCTGCTAGGAAGTTGGCCAGCCACCTTTTTGTGTTGTTGTGCATGTTTGTGTTGTAGATTTTGCTTGTTAGGTTGTGGCGGGGGATGGCATCGAAGGCTTTACTAATGTCGAGTGTGGCTAATAGTGATCTGTGTGGTGGTATAGCTGAGTTGATGCCGTCAAAAGCTCTTTGTGTAAGGTCTGTGAGAAGAGTGTTTGTGGAGTGCAGTGGCGTAAAGCCATGTTGTGTTGGAGCTAGGGGTAGGTCGGGTGTAATTAGTTGTAACACTAGGCGTTCCATGACTTTGGAGGGGGAGCAAAGGAGTGTGATGGGGCGGTGCGAGGAGGGTAGCGTGGGGTCTTTGTTGGGTTTGGGGAATGTGGTGATGAGACCATGCTTCCAAATGTCTGGTATTGTGTTGTGTGAATAACTGTAGTTTGATATGTTAGTGAGTGCTTGTATGCCTTGTGGTCCCAGGTGTCTGAGGTGTATGTTGCTTATGTTGTCTAGGCCACAAGCGGGTGAGTGCTTGAGATTGTTGATGATATGCTTTGTCTGGTGATTGGTGAAGGGTGTATAGTCAGGGTCTGTGGGGAATTGTCTCTTACGTCGGATGACACGTCGGTCGTCTTTGTGAGGTTTTAGGTGACTGACATGTGAGAAGTGATTGATGAGAGTGCTTGCTTGTTGTTTACATGAAGGAGTAGTCTGTTGTTGTGATTGCAGCATGTGATTGTGTTGTGTTGCTGTTGGAAAGTGTGATGCTGTTTAGTGTTTTGTAGAGTTTTTTGGGGTTTGTTTTGTGATCAAGTGTTTGTAGGAAGTTATTCCAATTTAGTTTTTGTTGTTCTTGTATTTTGTTGTTAGTTTGGGTGTTGAGTGCTTGGATTTGTTGTGTGATGTCTTGTTTGTGGGGTGCTGGGGAGTGTTTCAGTATGTTGCGTTGTCTGATGAGGTTTTGAATTTCTGGTGTGAAGTTGGGGTTGTGTCTTTTTCTGTTACCTCTTGGAATGTGTTTCTTGTCAGTGTTTTGGATAGTTTTATTGAGTATGTGTACAGCATTGTTGATGTTAGTGATGGGTGTACTGTTTAGAGTTGTGAAGTGTTGTTCTGTCTCATTTGTGAATGCTTCCCAGTTAGGTCTTTTATAATTGGTGTATGTGTGTTTGTGGTTAGCTGGGGTGAGTCTGGTTTTGGTGGTGATAATGATCGGGAGGTGGTCAGAGCCTAAGGTTCTGACCACCCTCCAGGATGTTGTGGGGGTGAGTTCTGGGGAGCAAAAGGTGATGTCTGGAGATGATGGGTTATAGAGGGCTTGGTGAGGAATATGGGTATGTTGATGGATGTCGTTAAGGATGATGAGGTTAACAATTTGGTTTTGTAGTACCAGCCCTCTGTCTGTGTCGGGGTTGTCGACAAACCAGGCCGACGTCTTGGCGTTGAAGTCACCACCCAGGATGATGTGTGGGGTGTTTGTGATGTGTTGTAAGTGTGGTCTGTATTCATTTGGTACTGTAGGGGATGTATGTGTTTATGATGGCTATGTTGGAGTTGTTGCCAGTGCGTATTTTAATTGATTGTATTTCTGTTGTGTTATCATTTGGGGGGAGGAGGGATTTGGTTTGTACACTGGTAACTATGTATGATATTTCTTTGTGTACCAGGGTGATGAGTCCACCGCCTCCGCCGATAGCCCGGTCTTGTCTGATGGTGGTGATATCATGAAATGTGGGTGTTTTTTGTGTTGTGCGGAGGTTTGTTTCTTGTAAGATGGCAATGTGTATGTTGTGTTGTTTGATGAAGTGTGAGAGTTCGTGTTTCTTTGTGTTGATGCCATCTATGTTCAATTGGAGAATGTTAATGTTATGTGCACGATGTATGTTGGGTGCTGCTGCACGAGGATGGGGTGGGGGTGAGGGAGGGGCTGGGGGTTGGGATGGGTGAGGTGGGGGTGGAGATTGGGGAGCAGATGGGGGTTGGAATGGATTAGGATGGGGCGTGGTATGTTGAGTTGAGGATGTGGATGGTATGGGAAGGTTAGGTGGGTTAGGGAGGAGAGGTGGACAGGTTTTAGGGGGGGGAGTGGATGATATGGGAAGGTTAGGTGGGATGGGGAGGAGAGGTGGACGGGTTTTAGGCGAGGGATTTGATTGGGAGAGGGAGGGGCATGAGGAACAGGTCCAGGTGTTCGTGTAGTGTTTCTTGGAGGCAAGTGTTGTGCAGGTGAAGTGGGTCCAGTTCCTGCATGAATTGCAGAGAACTGAACCATTAGTGTGGCGACTCGAAGCGATGGGTTTTGAGCAAGTTGGACATATGTATGTGTAGGTGGGTCCTGGGTTGCTCTCAATGTCTCCGGCTAGAAGAAGTTTTCGAGAAATGACAGCCGGAGAGTCATTTCTCGGTGTAGGAAAACTGTGTGATGTGTGTGTGTGTGGTGTGAGGTGTGGAAATTCCCGGCGCGACCGAAGCCGCTCCAAGGACTCCTGTACGAGTAGGCATAATTGCCCGAAATTGCCTTCATTCCCTGCTCATTTTCATGCATAAGCAAAAGCCAGAGCGTAATACAATTATGTATTCGTGAAAGTACGGTAATAGCTTTCAAATTACTCCTGAATCATCCCTGTACGACGTCTGGTTTTCTTGTAAGGATCTTGCAAACGAAGGGCAAAATTGCTAAAAATTACCAAATCCGATAGGCCTAGGCGAAATCGCTAATAATTACCAGTTATTTTCTGTTTTCGCTATGTGTGACGCTGCACATAAGTGAACTCTCTCTCACACAAACCTCAGTGTCGTGGCGGGGCCTGTAGGCTCCGGCTGACGTCCATCCGTGCTGCTTGCAAAAGCTGGCCTGGCTCACAGGCTACAAAATAGCCGGAAAATCGTCTCCGTCATATGAGGGGCCCCGCGGGAATTGGGTTAAGAAGTGTGGTTGTTTTGATTATTTGATAGGGTCACCATAAGGGCAATGGTGTGGCATTTGTTCTGTACAGAAGCTTGGCCTTTTTGGTTGGGGCTTCTTAGGAATGTGACCTTTTTCGTTAGCCATGGAGAAACTGCAGAGGTACAAATTATTATAAGCAACCTCATGTTAAAAATATTGTATTGATTGTATGCGTGTATGCCCCGACAGAGGATATACTTGAAAGAAAGAAAGAGGAGTTCTGGATGAATGTGGAGGCGTGCCTGGAGAAGTTTGACAAGAACGAAAGAATATTTCTGATTGGGGATATGAATGGTAAGGTGGGTGATCGGAAAGTTGAGGGAGTGGTGGGAGGGTGGGGGGTACCATCAGAGGTGAATGGGAATGGTAGTGCACTTGTGGACGTATGTGTGGGGAGGAGGCTGTGGATAGCCAACACCTTCTTCCGACACAGAATGATCCACAGGTACACGTGGAAACGGATGTTGACGATGAAGGATAAGACAGTGGTGGAACGAAAGTCATTGATTGATTATGTATGTGTGGATGAACGAATGAAGAAGTCTGTGATGGATGCTAGGGTGTATAGGGGTATTGGAGGGGGGTCTGTCTGATCATTATGTAGTGGTAGCTAAGGTTAGGATACAAAAGAAGTGGGTGAGGAGAGCTGGAGGGAGGCGAGAGGAGGGTGGAATGGTGAGGAGGGTGGAGAGGTTGCAGGAGGAGGAAGTCAGGGAGGAGTACAGGAGAGCAGTGGAAAGACGACTAGGTGGGTTCGACCTGGAAGTTATGGAGGAAGTGGAGGAGATGAGCAAGGTGTTTAAGGATGAGATCTGTGCAGCATGTGAGGAGGTGTGTGGAGTGAGGAGAAGAGGGAGGGGAGTGAAAGGTACAGCATGGTGGACAGAAGAGGTAAGAATAGCTGTGGAAGAAAAGAAGAAAGCATATAGAGAGTGGTTGGGTAGTAGAGGGAATGAAGATTCCGAGAGACAGAAGCGAGCACCTGAGTGTAAAATGGAGGGAGAGTAAGAAACTGTTCTGGGAAGAAGTCAAGAAAGTTAGGGAAGGTACCAAGGGAAACAGTAAGGGTGTGAAAGATAAGAATGGGAGAATGCTAGCCGAGAAGCAAGAGAGAGTCGAAAGATGGAGGGAGTACTTCAGTGAGTTGCTAAATGTAAGGAATGAAGAGCCAGCAAACATAGCTGGATATGGTATGGGAGGGAGAAGAAGAGAAGTAGTGGAGGAGGAGGTGGGGATCAGGAGGTCAGAAGTGTGGGAAGCCATGAAAAGAGTGAAGTTGGGGAAAGCACCAGGAACAGATGGAGTGTGTGGGGAAATGTTGAGGTATGGTGGTGAGATAGTGATAGAATGGGTATGGAAAATGTGCAAACTAGCATGGGAGAAGGGGAGTGCACCCGGTGACTGGAAGACTGGCATAATAGTCCCCCTTTATAAGGGCAAAGGGGAAAGAGGAGTGTGTGGTAACCACCGAGGAATATGTCTTCTAAGCGTAGTAGGGAAGGTATACAGTAGGGTACCGGTAGTGATTGAGAGAGTGAGAGTGAGAACGGAGAAATGGATAGGCGACGAGCAGGGAGGGTTTTAGGAAGGGAAGAGGATGTGTAGATCAGATTTTTACCCTGAATTGTGTTGTGGAGAAGTATCTGGAGAAGAAACAAAAGGTGTATGTTGCCTTTATGGACTTGGAGAAGGCCTATGACAGAGTGGATAGAGAAGGTTTGTGGAAAGTACTTAGAATATACGGAGTAGAGGGCAAGTTGCTGAAAGCCGTGAAGAGCATGTATGAGGGTGTAAAGGCGGCAGTACGTGTGGAGAGTGAGCAGAGCGAGTTCTTTGACCTGAATGTTGGTTTGAAACAGGGGTGTGTGATGTCCCCGTGGTTGTTTACTGTATATATGGATGGAGTCATAAAAGAAATACTATCAAGAGCAGTGGATGTTGGTGTATCGCTGAAAAGGGAGGGAATTGAGTGGAAGCTACCTATACTGCTGTTTGCGATGATACAGTTCTGATGAGTGATAATGAATGGGAGTTGCAGGGTCTGGTAAATGAGTTTGGAACAGTGTGCGAAAAAACGGAATTTGAAGGTAAATGCGGGGAAGAGCAAGGTTATGGTCTTCGAAAGGGGTGAAGTCACAGAGTGTGAGGTGAAGCTGAACGGTCAGGCTATGGAGATCGTCAACTCTTTAAGTATCTGGGCAGTGTGTTGAGTAAAGATGGGACTATGGATGAAGAAGTGCGGGAGAGGGTACAACAGGGGAAGAGGGTTGTAGGAACGCTAAAAGCAGTAACAAGAAATAGGGTGGTCAGTATGGAAGTGAAGAAGTCCTTGCATGACAGTGTGGTAATCCCGACACTGACTTACGGAGCGAATAGGAGTGCGTGGGGAGTTACATGGAGGGATAGACAGACTAATGAGGAAGTAAGAAGGAGGTGTGGTGTGGATGTGCTGGAAAGTGTGAAAAGGAATAACTTGAGATGGTTCGGCCATATGGAACGTATGGAAAGCGAGAGAGAATGACTAAGAGGGTGTATGAGAGAGGTGGAGGGACAGAGAGGGAGAGATAGACCGAATGAGAGGTGGAAGGATGGAGTGAGGAAGTACATGAACGAAGGCGGTGCTGGTTGGGGGAGGGGCGTCGACTGACTGGGGACAGAGGTGCATGGGGGCGGTTCGTTCTTGGCCACCCCTTCGGGGATCACGGTGTCAGGCAATAGATGATAGATAGATGTTAAAAATATCTTATATATTTTTGTTTAGCTTTACTTGGCATTCCTCTTCCTCTATGTATCTAGCAATTTAACCCCCTCAAACTCCTTATGACGCGATGGTGTGGTAATTACCCGGGCCAAAAAGCTCTAAAAGACGATCGAGTGATAACAAGCGAGCTTGAAATACGCAGGCGTTTCGTTCATGGTCACCCCTCGGGGATCAAGGTGTCCGGCAATATATACCGGTAGGCTATAGATTAATTCATTTTTGGGCTATTTCTTCCATTTTATTTATCCTGTTAAAGTGCTTGATTGATTTTTGTGCTAATGTAGTTAGTATTTGGTGTAATTTCACATATTTCAGCTAAATCTGGAGAGCACATGCAATTTATTTGTGCATGTTCAGTAAGTATTGCTGGGGAAAGGGTTAACGTATTCATCTCTTGGGTATTTATTCTATGTTTTTATCCTGTTTCTGTGACTGATTGAGTTTTGTGCTAATGTAGTTGGTATTTGGTATAATTTTAGATAAATCAGAAGAGCACATGCAATATATTTGGGCATTTTCAGTTAGTATTGCTGGGGAAACGGTTAACATACAGTATTCATCATAGGAAGGGAATAGGATGTGTAGCTCAGATCTTTGCCCTGAAATATGTTGTGGAGAAATATCTTGAGAAGGGACAAAAGTTGTATGCTGCTTCATGAATGGAGAAGGCCTATGACAGAGTTGATAGAGAAGGTACGGTATGAAAAGTACTTGGAATATACGGAGCAGATAGCAAGTTGCTGAAAGCAGTGAAAAGTATGAGGGTGCAAGGTGTCAGTATGTGTTGAGAATGAACAGAGCGAGTTCTTTGATCTGAATTTTGGGTTAAAGAAAGGGTGTGTGATGTCCCCGTGGTTGTTCAATATATACTGAACTGTATATGGATGGAGTCATAAAAGAAATGCAAGGATGAGCAGTGGATGTTGGTGTACCACTAATAAGGGAAGGCAATGAGTGGAATGACAGAGTTGATAGAGAAGGTATGTGGAAAGTACTGTACTGAGAATATATGGAGTAGATGGCAAGTTGCTGAAAGCAGTGAAGAGTATGCATGAGAGTGCAAAGGTATCAGTACATGTGAAGAATGAACAGAGGAAGTTCTTTGATCTGAATGTTTGGTAAAGCAAGGGTGTGTGATGTCCAGATGGTTGTTCTATATATACAGTATATGGATGGAGTCATAAAAGAAATACAAGGAAGAGCAGTGGATGTTTGTGTACTGCTGTTTGCTGATGATATGAATGGAAGTTGCAGGGTCTGGTAAATATTTTTGGAACAGTGTGCGAAAAATGGAATCTGAAGGTAAATGCGGGGAAGAGCAAGGTTATGGTCTTCGAAAGGGGTGAAGCCACAGAGTGTGAGGTGAAGTTGAGAGGTGTGGTGTGAATGTACTGGAAAGTGCGAAAAAGAACACCTTGAGATGGTTCGGCCATGTGGAACGTATGGGAAGCGAGAGAATGACTAAGAGCGTGTACGAGTGAGGTGGAAGGACAGAGGGAGAAATAAACCGAGAGAGAGGTGGAAGGATGGAGTTAAGAAGTATATGCGTGAAAGCGGTGCTGGATGGGAGGAGGGGCGTCGACTGACTGGGGACAGAGGTGCATAGGGGTGTTTCGTTCGTGGCCAATCCTTCGGGGATCAAGGCGTCCGTCAATAGATAGATAGATAAATTCATCTTTAGGGCTATTTCTTACAGTATTTCAGTACCGGTAACGGTACTGAAAATATACGGAGTAGATGGCAAGTTGCTGAAAGCAATTAAGAGCATGTATGAGGGTGCAAAGGTGTCAGTATGTGTGGATAATTAACAGAGCGAGTTCTTTAATCTGAATGTTGGGTTAAAGCAAGGGTGTATGTGATGTCCCGATGGTTGTTCAATATATACCAGTACAGTATATGGATGGAGTCATGAAAGAAATACAAGGAAGAGCAGCGGATGTTGGTGTACCGCTGATAAGGGGAGGAAACGAGTGGAAGTTGCCTCAACAGTACAGTACCGGTACTACTGTTGCTGACAACACAGTTCTGATGAGCGATAGTGAATGGGAGTTGCAGGGTCAGGTAAATATGTTTGAAACAGTGTGTGAAAAACGGAATCTGGAGGTAAATGCTAGGAAGAGCAATATTATGGTCATTGAAAGGGGTGCAACCATAGAGTGTGAAGTGAGGTTGAACGGCTATGAAGAATGTCAGCTCATTTAAGTATTTGGGCAGTGTGTTGAGTAAAGATGTGAGTAGGCCTATGGATGAAGAAGTGTGTGAGAAAGTGTAACAGGGGAAGAGCATTGTAGGAACTCTGAAAGCAGTAAGAAGAAATAGGGTGATCAGCAT
The DNA here is from genome assembly GCA_032716605.1 of Paralithodes platypus. Lineage (NCBI taxonomy): Eukaryota > Metazoa > Arthropoda > Malacostraca > Decapoda > Lithodidae > Paralithodes > Paralithodes platypus. The sequence goes on along the minus strand of CM064573.1, from coordinate 54,616,070 downwards.
GGAAGTAAAGAAGTCCTTGCATGACAGTGTGGTAATCCCGACATTGACTTATGGGAAGGAAGCATGGACGTTTCTGACTGGGATTGATCATTGATAATCATCGGTTATGCTAGTTGGAAAATTAGTGGGGTAGAATGTAGAGTTCGGGTGTACCGCCAGCCTTGTTTACACCACGCGGAGCGGCGGCGGATGCTGGCCATCATGTTCCCGTCTATTTGACTGCTTTTGGATACAATAATAGGTTGAGGGGGGTCACCCCCCCATGACATATTGTCATCATCATATATATTGCCAGCAGGAGGCAAATAACCGAAAAAAACGCCTTCAAATTGGACGCGAACTAAAGGCTGGTTCACACATAGCCGAGTCGGTGCGCGAGTCCAACACGAGTGATGAAATTTTGCTATTCAGCAATGACTCGTCGATACTCCTCAACACTCGTATAGGCTCATGCTACGCTCGTATATACTCGACACACTCGTGGGTACTCGCCATGGGGTCCAAAAATGTCATGCATGCATGAAATTTTTGGGTCCCGTGGCGAGTACCCATGAGTGTGGCCTAAATACGTGTAGGCTCGTGTACATACGTGTTAACTCGTGTTTGACTCTGAATAACTCTTCGTTATTCATGTTAACTCGTGTTGACTCGTGTAAACCCGTGTAACACTCTTTGGTGATTCGTCGCTTTTCGTCATCATTTCGACGTTGACGAAGCAACACGTGTCTACACGCAACAACACGTATGTAACACACATGCAACACGTATCAACAAGAGTAGAAAGCACGAATGTGAGTGCCAAAATTTGGTGCCCCCATGATGCCAGAGTTTAAACGATTCAAACACAAGTGAAAACACGAGTAAACAAGAGTAAACACGATCCACTGAGAAAAAAACACGAGTGCAACACGAAAAAGCAAGTGTCATTTGAAATACCGTTATTTCAAAAATGTAGGAAGAATCAACGAGAGTTTACACGGATGTAACACGAGTCAACACGTGTGCAACAGAGATCCAACGAGAGTCAACGCGTTGTCTTTCGTGTTGATCCGTATAAAAATTGTGTTGATCCGTGTAACAATCGCGTTGACTCGTCCATACTCTTTGTTTACGTGCCCTGGAATGTGGCCATTATTTTTCAAATTTTTGACACTCGTGTTGGGTTCGTGTTACACTCGTTTTGACTCTCAGTTACTCGTACAGACTCTTGCATGAACACGTGTTGACTCGTATTGAATCGAGTTAACTCGTGTTACACTCTCCTTGACTCGGGAACAATTGCTACTCGCGGCCGACTCAGCCTCCAGCGACGGCGATAATCGACGAGTGTGACTCGTGTTGGACTCGCGCACCGACTCGGCTATGTGTGAACCAGCCTTTAACCACGGTGATCGACATATGTAAATATTACGGCGGCGGTGTCGGCGTCGGACACTTGCGATAATGTTCCCGTCTATTTTGAATGCCATTGGATACAATAATATGTTGAGGGGGGGCTTTGCCCCCATGACGTGTTGTCATCATCATAATATTGCCAGTAAGGGGCAAACAACCAAAAAAATTGCCGCAAAGCCCTCCCCTCAACATATTATTGTATCCAATGGCAGTCAAAATAGACGGGAACATGATGGCAAGCTTCCGTCGCCGCTCTGCGCAGTGTAAACAATGGTTGCGGTACGCCCGAACTCTACATTCTACCCGGCTAGGCCTATATTATAGGCTACAATAAATAAGTAGGCTAGGCTATTTTTTCTATAGGCTATGCCTAGTCTAATATTACAATTTAAGGTAGCATTCAAGTTGACTACAGCAGGACTTACCCTTGACCAGGTATAGGCTATCCTAGTGTTTAATAGGCCTATACCCCTTTGAAAGGACATTAGCCTAGTCTAGCCTAACAACCTTACCTAACCTATTATAGTAGGCTATTATGGGTGGGGGCTGCTGCCCCCACACCCCAATTTTTGGTGTATTTGTCTATTTTGTCTGTGAAGTGGGAATTTTTTCAATTTGTCTATAACGAAAATCCTCCATGCGGACTATAGCTTATGGAGAAAAATATGGCGAATCTATTGTTGCCTATTATCTCTAATAAATTGTTTCTCATAATGCTGCAGTAGTGTCGTTTAAAATACCAACCATTTAATTGTGTGCCTTTAAAAATTACCTAAATTAGGCTATAGGCTACTGGAAGATTAGAAGAATCTTTAAGAAAGACTAGGTTAGGGTTATTGTCGTGCCAAAGCTAGATTATAGCCTAAATATAAAAGGAAGTGAATAAAATGAAAAATCGACGCAAAGTTAACCGCGACGATCGCCCTATGTAAACATGACGACCGTACACCCGGTAACTACATCCATCCCATTACAAGTTACTGTGGCACACCAAATATGTTGAGGGGGTCTCTGCGGCTCTGCCCCCCCACGTCGGCCCGTCACGTATTATGATGTACGGTAAGTTATCATCATCTGTGCTAATTCATAGGATCCCCAATTAACCTCTGAAGTGCGCATGGGGGTAATTAGACACCTCTCCCTGTGCGCATGTATTTGAGGTGTTTCCGTCACTAAAATATTCATTGTACCAATATAAGCATTACTTATCCATATGCGCCTATTAGGGGTTGATTATAAAGGTATTAACCTGAAACAACAATAAAACGAGTGAAAACAGCGTTTGGATGGTCAAAATCGGAGATATAGCCCGCGAGTTGTATAATGTATGGGTGAGGCAAGCTGCTTTCCCGCCAATTTCCCCCAAGGCCACTGAGACACAGTCGATCGATACTCTCTCTCTCTCTTGCATTCGCTTGCTATCAGTGCTCTGCAACCGGATTTCTAATGTTAGCACAAAAATATACCTCAGAATAAGGGAATAACAGGGAAAATAGGTGATAACTGAAGGAGAGGAGGAAAGTGGGGAAGGAGGGGAGGTAGAGGACTGAGATTTTGCATGGATCAGGGGCCAAAAAAAAAAAAAAAATTTGTTTTGATGTCAAAAGTTGATTTTTTTTTCTCTGACTCTTAAAGTCTCCCCGCAGTCCGCCGGGGTAACTCTTAAGAGTCTCCCGGCAGTTCCCGGGTTAAGGACAAAGTCAATCAACAGACGAAATAAGCTCCCAAATTACAATAACATAGCGGCCCGCCGTTTATGGGTGACTTTTTACACGTCATTTTAAATGTTACTTTCCTGCCCTGGTCTAGGCCTAATAGATTTTTCCAAAGAATCAAACTTAAATTAAAAGGAAGTAGCCTAGCCTACAGTGTATAGGAAGGCTATTCCAACATGCATTCCAGAACTTAGGCTAGCCTAGGCTAGCTATATGAAAATTTGTGGGTGGTCTGCAAAAAAGAATCACTAGGCCTATTAGGCTATGGGTAGGCTAGTATGGGGTGCATTTTGCAAATTTTCTGAACTCTTAGGCCTAGGCTAGGCTAAATTAAAACTCACAAAATCTGAGTAAAACCAGCACTAGAATTTTGTCTTGTCTTGTCTTGGGGCAACCTCAGGCGAATACTCGCCCACTCCGGCCCTACCGTAGTCGCGGAGATCCTATGTCACAATTAAATTAGTTTATAGTTAAGGTTAAAGTTCACCACCGTGTCACTTTCATTCTAGGTCATTCGTAGAACCGTAACACTGTAAAGGCAACAACCCAATAGCAGGTCATCAGGTGGTGAACCAGAGACCTACAAACCACGGTACTAGGGCCAGAGCAATGTCTTGAAGCGAGGTGTCCTTATCAACCAACCCCAGACAATTCAGTAGGAGCTGTCGGAAGGAATCCATCTTTGAAGACAGAAAGGGACGCCCATCCACATGCTCAGTGACGGGACGAGGCGAGGCTTAGGAGGCATATGTAGAACGACCAGATGTAGGATGTGGAGGGGAAGGGGTACCGTACGACGATACATGGGATGCGGAGACAGCGGAGGGAAGAGCTCGTCAAAGTCATACGGTTCCTCAGGACCTCAACAATAACCGGGGGACGGCCGGTGCGGGCAATGGTCGATCGCCGTAGTTAATATAAGTTCGCGTCTATTTTGAGAGCGATTTTTGTTGTAGTTAGGCTAGGCCTAGGCTATTTGCCCCCTGCTGGCAATATATATGATGATGACAATATGTCATGGGGGGCGATTGACCCCCTCAACATATTATTGTATCCAACGATCTCTAACCTCTGTATCTCAAAAGGGCTAGAGCAAATTGGCTGTAAATTTCCACATCTAGGCTATTCCTTGACAGATTTGCTCCCTCCAATTAATATTTATTAGCATAAATTCAGCCTAGTTTAGCCTATAAAACAAAAACTAACATTTGTTTAGACTAGGCCTACATATAAAAAGAAAAAACCCACTCGTACTGCAATTATAAGCATAAATATGAGTATCTAAGTTACAAAGCAAATGTTTTTGTATAGCCTAAAATAAACCATAAAATTGTCATCTGTCAACTGTTGAGGTCATAAATATAAAAAAATCTAATACATTAGGAAAAAATACGTTAAGAGTTGTGTTAGCGGGTCTATCGTCCTCTTTATTGACGTAGTCGCACGCTCGCAGTTACATTCGCGTCTAATTTGACTGTGGTTATTTGCCCCTGCTGGTGATATAGATGATGATGACAATAAGTCATAGGGGGATAAAGCCCCTTCAACCCATTATTGTATCTCACGGCCAGGCGTTGGGTAAATTGTTTTGTTACCGGCCGGCGGATTGAGGGTGGCTTTACCAAGTTTACCCCAGCAGTTAAATTAGAAGCGAATGTAGGCCTAACTGCGAGCGTGCGACTAGGCTATATAAACAAAGCTTTTGGTATGCCCACAACTACAACTCTTACCAAAACTGCAATTAGCCTATTTTTGTTTTGTTTTTTCAGTCTAGGCTAAATTGGTGAGGCTAGGCTAAATTATTTAGCTGCAATTAGCCTAGCCTACTTTTGTTTGTTCTTTCAGTCTAGGCTAAATTGTGGTAGGCTAGGTTAAATTCTTTAACATGTGTACTATTGTGTAGGCCTGTGCTTTCCAATAGAAGTAAAAATATGTAGCATAGCCTAATGCAATTTGACTAAAACCCAAGCCTACCTGAATATAGCCCTATGCAGAGCTCAAAAGCAAAAAAAAAAAAAAAATATGTTGAGCAGTGAAATAAAATTAAGCTAGGCCTAGGCCTGGTTTCTCATAGGCCTAATAACCTAATGAAGTATACTATAGCCTAACCTAATTTAAGTTATTTCACAAAAAACTAATAGGCCTACCCAGCCCTCCTCATGCATTATTTTCCATTGTAAAATAAGTTTGTGATACACTACTAAAGATTATTCAACATGGAATTTGAATGGAATAGAGAAGCTTAGCAACGAAAAGCCAAGCTTTTGTAAGCAGTGCAATAACTTAATGAAGGACAGAAAAGCTGCAGGATGCTCTGGCATTCTAGCCGAGATGATTAAGGCCTCAGGTGAGAAAGGAGTAGGTGTGTTCAATGAGCTAATTAACTTCATCATCAGAGAGGAAGTAATCTCTGATGAATGGCACAAAAGTATATTATATACTGTATACGAGCAAAGGGGACTCATTGGATAGGGAAAATTATAGGGGCCTGAAAATACTTGATCAAGTCATGAAGGTCTGTGAGAAAGTCTTTGAAGGTGTGATATTAACGATATGCAGTTTGGTTTCATGCTAGGACACGGCACAATCCAAGTCATGAAGGTATTTGTGTGATAATGAAGATGTATGAGGACTCACAAACGGCAGTGAGGGTGAAAGATGTACCGGTACTGAGTGATGAGTTTTCAGTTCGCGTCGGAGTCCACCAGGGCTCTGTGTTAATGAAGCCCTTTCCTCTTTTTTGTTTATGGTTCTGGAGGCACTATCTGGTGATTTCAGAGTTGGGCTCCCCTGGGAACTGCTATAAGGGTCCTGAAAATGCTTGACTAAGTCATGAAGGTCTGTGAGAGAGTCTTAGAAGGTATGACAAGGGAAAGATACTGTATGTACTGTATGTACTTAAAAGATAGGGATCTGATGTTGTGTTTGCAGACCGGGAGAAGGCCTTTGATAAGGTGGCCAGAGAAGTTGTGCAGTAGGCTAGGAGAAAACTTGGCGTTGAGGAGTGGCTGGTGCATGTGATAATGAAGATGTACGAGGACTCACGAACGGTAGTGAGGGTGAAAGGTGTACAGCTGAGTGAGGGACATATACAGTACTTCTTGTTGAGGATATAGGGTAGTGAAGCTGTGAAGCTTATGTCACCCTATCCGGGCGGAAAGGACCCCAGGGTGGAGAGGTTTCACAGGGAGGACGGGGACATCGTAGATTTCAGGGGAGGGCACCCATGCCCCGCAGTCGACGGAGACGCCCCGCCAAGCTCAGGAACTTCTTCGTTAGCAGGAGGACCTTGGATTGACATATACAGTACAGTACTAGATATTTGGTAAGGGTTAGCTTTATATCCCATGTACTGGTTACTAGGGACATATACTAGGTGTTAGGTGGAGGTTAGTTTTGTATCCAAAGTACTGGGTACTAGGGACATATACTAGGTGTTACGTGAGGGTACTGAGTGATGAGTTTTCAGTTCGCGTCGGAGTCCAACAGGGAATTGTGTTAATTAAGCCCTCTCCTCTTTTTTATGGTTCTGGAGGCACTATCTAGTGATTTCAGAGTTAGGCTCCCCTTGCAACTGCTATAAGAGGCCTGAAAATGCTTGGCCAAGTCAGAAGGTCTGTGAGTGTGAGAGAGTCTTTGAAGGTATGATAACTTCATAGTCAGGCAGCTGCAGGAAAGATATCTAAGAGGTGTTTTTCCGGTCCCGTCTCAAGACCACCGTCGCAAGATCTACCCGAAAAACTGTTTTTCTGGTCCCGTCGCAAGCCCACCTTTAGCAAGCGAGACACCAATATTCTCTTGCGACGGCAAGAGAGCTCCGGAGCTGGGTTGACGGCAAGCTGAAACATCTCACTCAACTTACTGTTTCTCCATTCTAATTTATTTCGGTATATTTGTTTATCCAAACATTATGTTATAATTTACTTGCGTATTATTAGGAAGTAGAGTAATAAGAGCCCACAGTAACTTATATCCAATTGTTGATAATAAATTAATGTGGGACAATACGCTTGGTTAAATTTTGTCCACGAAACAACAACAAACCCCAGCTTTGACTAGGCCTAGGCTATGCTATTTACGGATTGTTTTTTTCATATCAGAATTGCATTTATATAATCCTTATGATAATTAAATTGGCGGTGAATGTTATTCCGATGAAATGGAAGTTGTATAGCCTAGCCTATATATTTGTAAGATGTGTGCTGGCTTGGAGCAAGCCTGTGTTGCTTTTCCTGTCCTGTGATGATCTTGCGACGGCTCGGTTGAGACGGTGGTCTTGCGACGGGCCCGGAAAATCACGTCTCTACTGAAAGTAAGAAGTTGTGCAGTAGGCTAGGAGAAAATTTGGCGTAGAGGAGTGGCTGGTGCGTGTGATAATGAAGATGTATGAAGACTCACGAACGGTAGTGAGGGTGAAAGGTGTACTGAGTGAGGGACATATGCTAGGTGAAGGTTAGTTTTGTATCCCACGTACTGGGTACTAGGGACATATACTAGGTGTTATGGAAGGGTTAGTATTGTATCCCAAATACTAGGTACTAGGGACATATACTAGGTGTTACGTGAGGGTTAGCTTGGTATTCCACGTACTGGGTACTAGGGACATATACTAGGTGTTACGTGAGGGTTAGTTTTGTATCCAACGTACTGGGTCTAGGGGGCGGCAGCCTCCACCCATAATACTAGGATAGGTTAGGTAAGGTTGTTAGGTTAGGCTAATGGGGATGGATGTAGTTTCCGAGTGTACGGTCGTCATGTTTACATTTGTCGATCGCCGTTGTTAACCTGCCCTTCCCTACCTATCATGTGTTTATTGGTTGTCCATCTTGATCTAATTCTTCAGGCCAGCCCTATTAGAGTATTTTGGGGGAACTCAGTGGTGTGGTTAAACTATTTTTAATATATATTTGTTTAAATATGTAAGATATGCAATAAATTATGTAAAATATATTGTTTTTACTTTATACCTGTACATATAATTGTCATTATTAAGGAAATTCCATTGACTATTTACATCGCTAGGCCTAGCTTCCTTATTTCTATTAATTTCCTCCAGTTCACAATGAAACCTATTGCTAATTTCCTTGTTCTTCAGTAGCCGCGGCGGTGTCGGCGTTGGACGCTTGGGATAATGTTCCTGTCTATTTTGAATGCCATTCGATACAATAATATGTTGAAAGCCCCCCCTCACCCCCCCATGACATGTTATCATCATATATATTGCCAGTAGGGGGCAAACAACCAAAAAAATTGCCGCAAAGCCCTTCCCTCAACATATTATTGTATCCAATGGCAGTCAAAATAGACGGGAACATGATCGCAAGCGTCCACCGCCGCCGCCGCCGTCATGTTTACATGGTCGATCGCCGCAGTTTGGTTAGGCCTATTTGCCCCCCTCAACATATTATTGTATCCAACGGCATTCAAAATGGACGGGAACATGATGGCAAGCTTTCGTCGCCGCTCCACCGCCATGTTTACATGTGTCGATCGCCGTGGTTAAGTTCGCGTCTATTTTGACGGCGATTTTTTTCGGTTCTTTGCCCCCTGCTGGCAATATATAAGATGATGACAATATGTCATGAGGGGGGGACCTCAACAATGACCTCTAACCTCTGTATATCAAATAGGGCTAGAGCAAATTGGCTGCAAATTTCCACATCTATGCTATTCCTTGACTGACTCTTCCTAAATGGTCGACATATTCAGGGTGTCAAACGATGCTGTTTTTTTGAGTGATAACGCAATGAACTTTTTGTATAATGATAACAGAAACTCCCCCCCCCCCCAAAAAAAAGGTAGGCTAGGCTAAATTGACACAATTTTGGTCTCCATATTTTCCATCTTGATTGTTTTTTTATTGCAGGAAATACTGTTTTAGACACCTAAATTCTCAAAAAAAAAATCTGGGGGGCATGCCCCCGGACCCCCCTAGAGCTCGTGCCTTCGCCGCGCTATAATGATAACAAAATAATAAACCATAATGATAACACAATTCATATTTTGTGGATTGACACCCTGGAGTCACATATTAGCTTGATCACTCTAGGCTGTTTTTCACTGTTCACTGTTTTTTAGGTAAACCTGACTTTTTGGACCGACAGCGATTTCAGTAAGTTTTATTTTGTTTTTTGTATTTTTTCCTTCAGATATAGTGTTGTTTTATACTGAAGAGGAGCGGAAATGAGTATTTATCCATTATCCAACAATCTAAAAACACACCCCTATTAGACTATTTTTTTTTTCTAGGCTATTAGCCTAACCTAACAACCTTACCTAACCTAACCTAGTATATGGGTGGGGGCTGCCGCCCCCACATCCCCGCTGGTTAGGTTACTTTTTTTTTTTTTTTTTTTTTTTTTTTTTTTTGTGTCATTAGCCTAACTTAACAACCTAACCTAACCTAACCTAGTATATGGGTGGGGGATGCCGCCCCCACACCCCCGCTGGTTGGGTACTGACTGAAAAACTTATTGTTTTACAGTTGCCTAGGCCTATACATGTATTTTAGCGGGGGTTTTTTTCTCCCTTGTAATACATTTCCGCTCTTAATGCCATATATAGAAATTATGTATATACTCTACCGGACCTATTAGGCCTAAACAGATCGATGGGCTAACTGTCAGTCCAAAACATCAGTATAACCGTTTTTTAGTTACAGAGGTTATAGCCTAGGTCATGATTTCTTGCCTACTTACAGCGAATAGACTAGGCCTATTGTAGATTGGTAAAATATTTGCTTAATAGGCCTAGGCTATGCAATTGTCTCAATTTGACTAATTTTACCTAATTAGGCTAGGCCTAAAGCAGCCTCAGTCTATTCCCAAACCCCAAACAGTATCCCATGTTAAGCCCTAGGCTAGGCCTAGCCTAGGCCTAATCCCACACTCAATCAAAATTCGAACTGATAAATTCGTACCTACCGGTAGCGCTGCCTAGGCTAGGCCTATATTTTTCGTGAATAGATATAGAAAATGGTTTAAAGGAAAGAGCATCCTATATTATGTTCAAATAATATGTAATAGCACTGTGTATGGTTGTATTACATTTAAATAGTGATAGATGTGTATATTAATGGGATAAATACTCCGAAGTTCGCATACGTTCAGAAAATTTTGTGCAACACTGTTGCCAGATACTAATCAATCCCATTATCATTATATCATCATGGATTTTGCTCATTCGCATAATTTCAAATACCTAGGACATTAATATAATATTTTCCTATCTTTTTTGTAGTGATATTTGTCTGATTTAGTGGTATATTGGTGTCTGTCTAGGGTTATAATGCATTGTGAAAGTTACCTCTGCATCTCTGACTTGGCTTAACCCTTAATTAGCGGCGAGCAACATAAGTCGAGTTAAATAAAGCTGGACTATGTGGCGGTGCTCGACATAGGTCGAGTGGCAATTTCAGCACGTAATGTTGCTGAGAGAGAGAGACAAGTGGTGGCAGGAGAGTAGCGAGCGTATGATTGCTCCAGACCACCGCGGCGAACCTACTGACACGAATCCCACCTCCCTCCTCCCTCTCTCACTCGCTATATACGGAATTGTATGGGGAAAGTGCCTAATTACATGCTTTTTGCACTCGCGTTGCACGGTTATTGCAAGAAAACTAGCCATCATAAAAGGATCGTTATGGTGTCATTCGAAAGCTCTGTTTATGCCCTTTCAGAGATAGATACTTGTTTTACATTCTGGGTCTTATTTAGGCATGAAAATGATCACGTAAACAGCCCTATTTTGGCTAAAAACACCCCGCTGGGCGGTACATATAAATAAACCGTATAGGCCGCTCTTAAGGTGTTAAGTACCCCTGCTTTCTTTGAGTACTACACGGCAAGAGAAGCTTTCGGTTCTGTCACAGTCTGTCAATTACTGTTCAAGGTAAACACAACTGCTAAATTCAACATCATGTTCAAATAATATGTAATAGCATTATCTATGGTTGTATTAGACAACAATCGTGATAGGTTTCTATTTTGTGGATAAATAGTATTAAGCTGAATAAACAAAACACCGAAAGTTCACTAGAGTGGTTATTGATACATAGATGAGGGAGGAGGGACGGAGGAGGGAAGGGCTAAGGCAGTGTTGCCAGTTGTATCGCTAGATGTAGAGCTATTTACTTCAAATTAGCAGCCATTTTTTCATATCTAGAGAGATTTACTAGGGATAATTTAAAAATGTCAGACATTCTAGTCATATTACATTGTAAAATTTGCAAAACAAACAAACCAAAACTCTTTAGAAATTGCAGCATTATTCTAACATTGTTTGACTATGTAGCAACATGCTAGCGACTTTTGAGAAAGGATCTAGCGGTATTTTGTGGAGACATACTGGGTGGGGGTTGCAGTGGTGCCAGTTGTAAAGCTACATATTACCGCTAAATGTAGAGCTATTTACTTCAATCTAGCAGCCATTTCTTTTATATCTAGAGACATTTACTAGGGATAATTTGAAAATTTCAGACATTCTAGTCATACTACATTGGAAAATTTGCAAAACAAACAAACCAAAACTATTTAGAAATTGCAGCATTATCCTAACATTGTTTGGCTATGTTGCAACATGCTAGCGACTTTTGAGAAAGGATCTAGCGGTATTTCGTGGTAACACTTTAGGAGGGTTAAAATACGAGTCACACGGGCAATTGCCAAAACTTTAAAGGTCCATATCATTGTTATTAAACTAAGCATTTGGCAAAGGGAGGAATTGTTAAAAACCTTAGCCAATACTCTGTCATTCACCAAAAATAAATTTGAATTTATCATTATTATTTGGTAGGGTAGGTATGTATAGGTAGGTTGGCTAAATAATTGCTGGAATTCGTAGGGACTCGAACGGTTTTGAGAGAGTTAAATAAAAAAACAAAAGTTAGGACTGAATAATAAAGAGATTATGTTATTAAGCAAAACTGGGGGATGCGTGGAAGCCTATAGACTGTAGACGGTAAACTTTGTGTGTGGTAGCGAATTCGGTTTTAAAGTAATTTAAGAATAGACAGTTTGCATTGCTGCGGCCAAACTATTCCACCCATTTATATTTTTTTGGTATCAAAACATTCGGAATCGCGAGCCTCACCCAACTACGCAAGCATGGCTCTGATCATCGGCGTAGTTTTCAAGATGTGGAATTTTAAGTGGAATTAGAGGTTTTTTCAAGATTGCCGGAAAAAAACCCACGTGCAAAAGCAAAACCTTCTCTATAAAATTTGCGGAGCATTAGTAGGGGAGTGCGTATGCCAAAGCCCAGTCGTTTCCTGTGAGTGGGAGAGACGGTATTTAAGCGTCAAGTTTTTCGGGAAATCGGCTGCCACGGACCTGTTTGGCCACCATGCCGGATGTTTAGCATATCAAAACTTGCCCAATACAAAAAGGCACCTCTTGTGAAAGTTTGATCCCGATCCAAAAAGCGGTTCTGGAGTTATTGCGTCGAAACCGGCGCGTAAGAAGAATTTGGATGAAATTCCAGGTTTAATGATTACAATAGGGGTTCCCCGTAGGGGACGAACCCCTAATATAATAATAATAATAATAATAATAATACATATAATAATATTAATAATAATAATTGGAATGACGGGGCTGAGCAGCCTCCCTAAGACCAACACCAGAATTGCCAGTATCCAGGACAGCAAGAGAAACCGAAGAAGAAAACAACAGGAGAAGTGGAGAGAAGATAGAAACCAACTAGCTTCCAAGACTTTAATCCTTACCAGCTTAACCCATAATTAGCGGCGAGCAACATAAGTCGAGTTAAATAAAGCTGGACTATGTGGCGGCGCTCGACATAACTCGAGTGGCAATTTCAGCACGTAATGTGGCTGAGAGAGAGAGACAAGTGGTGGCAGGAGACTAGCGAGCGTATGACTGCTCCAGACCACCGCGGCGAACCTACTGACACAAATCTCAGCTCCCTCCTCCCTCTCTCACTCGCTACATACTCAATTATGTACTGAAAGTACCGAATTACCTGCTTTTTGCACTCGCGTTGCACGGTTATTGCAAGAAAACTATCCATCATACAAGGATCGTTATGGTGTCATTCGAAAGCTCTGTTTATGCCCTTTCAGGGATAGGTACTTGTTTTACGTTCTGGGTCTTATTTAGGCATGAAAATGATCACGTAAACAGCCCTATTTTGGCTAAAAACACCCCGCTGTGCGGTACACATAAATAAACCGCATAGGCCGCTCGTAAGGTGTTAAAGGGGGTGACCTGTTTTTGTTCTGTCCTTTTCTATCTTTCTCTGGCTTGTATCCATTTGGCCCCATTCAGCCTACTTTTTTAAGACGTTTATCCCCATCCAGGTGTAAATTTTTTACTGGTGAGCGGTAGCGAGCCAGCATATTTTTTATTTTTGTTTGACAGCAGGATAAATTTGTACATTTTTCGATAGAAAAATTTCTCCGGCGAAGCCGGATTTCTTCATATAATGCTGGCTCGCTATCACTCGCCAGGAAGATATCGACACCTAGATGGGGATAAACGTCTTAAAATAGTTGGCTGAATGGGACCGAATGGATACAAGCCAGAGAAAGAGAGAAAAGGACAGAAATAACAAAAAGCAGGTCACCCCCCATGAGTCTACCCCTTCTTCCGGATATGCCCATGCTCTAAATTACAGAGAACTAGGCCAGTCTCCCCTAGAAAGGAGTTCAAGCCCGGGCCACTCACAGGAGCCCTAGCTCCTCCAATGACAGAGGCCAATACAAAAGCTCACAGCCTATCAACAGCTCCAGCCTGACTTGCAATACAGTGAGGCCCTGTTTATGCAAGTTAAAAACCAAGAACTTGGCCAATATCGGTACAAATGGGAATTTCAGGACCCTCCATGCCGTACCTCTCGGGAGAACTGGGAATAATGCAGACAGAGTGAATACTTCAAAAGATCTGGCCGACAGAGTAAGAAAAACCAAACTATCGGATGATCAGAACAAACATCCATTACATCACCAAAAGGCCCTCTAAAAAGAGGGGACCAATATTAAAAGATCAAGAATCTCCATATGTATAAACCTATAACTACCATGTATTTATAGATTAAGAATTACCTTCACTATAACCAAAACAACGATATCCACATGTCCTTTTTAAATTGAATTACCACAAGTTGAACACACAAAATAACCTGAACATAGCCTTACCAAAACTGAAGGAAAGTAAGCAACAATAACCTCTATTATTCTCTCCTGGTAAAGCCGGAAGGGAATTCATGTAAGATATTACCGCCTCACCGACACCCCAGCCAAACACGTCTGCCATTCACTTCCGGTAAAGCTAGAAGAGGATACAACGCAAAATGTTATAGCTCTACGAACGTCATGCCAGGACCTGCCTTCACCTTCCCCTGAGAGAGGCAGTTCCCCTCGACGTCCAGCCCTGCAGAACCACGAGTCCACGTCGACAAGACTTCCACTAAAGGCTATCTACACTCCTTACCTTAAGTGTCTCTGAGTGTATTACGTTGTGGTTATTAATGTGAAGGTAAGGTAAAATATGTGAGTATTCTAGTACTAGTTCATCTTAGATCTGTGCCCAAGATCTATCTTGAATCTGTGTTAATCCTTCAGAAACTAATATATTGATAAGTGACATACTCATATTGATACGTGTTATTTAGTACGAATATTCTCAGATTTTTCTCTATTGTGTCTATTATTCTTTGTTTAAGTTAAGTTGAAGTCGAAGTGTATAACGTGAATTAATTCCCTTCCTAAATATTGTATCTACCTAGAACCTACGCCCAATTTTATACTACTTTGAATCCCTTATTCAACCCTCAGGATAAATTAGAATAACCCTTTTCTTACTTCGAAAGTTAAAGAAACCCCATTTATAGTTGAATTAATACTGATTCATTATAAAGTTATCCAGTCTATATGTTTTTGTGAATAATCAATTTATATACGTTATTCAAGTCATATAAATTCTTTCAACCCTGTCTACGAATTCCGATTGTGTTTCAGTGATCGCTTTAACTTATTAATCAATCTTAAATATAGATTCGTTGTTGTTGTTGTTGCTGTTCCCCGAGCTGCCTAGCCGAACAGCCCCAAGGCCCCGAGCAAGGCCAAGGCCATAACCGAGCGCCCCCACAGAACCCTCCCTGCCGACCACAATAAACCCTGGGTGACCGAAGCCACTCCATGGCGGGGAGCTGAGGAGGGTGCAGAAACGCCCGGGAAACCAAAGCCCAACCCAGGGCCCTGTGCCCCTTAGCAATTATGAAGAGAAAGTTGAGGGGCAAAGGAAAAATGTGATGCTTTGGCTTCCAATCTTGGTAGATTGGGAGGTCAATCCATGGAATAGACGCCGTCACTTGAGATCTATGAAATATATAAGTAAAAGGAACAGTCAGAGTAAGCTATGGGTATGGCAGAGATCGCTCAGTTCTCACTCTGATAGACCAGCCCATCACCCCATGACTAGAACCCAATCCTCTTAGCATCAGCTAGGAAAGGCCCTAGAAAGCCACCTTTGGCGGGGGGATAGCTCCCCTATTTCAACACCTTTCGGGGTTGGGCACCCGCCGAATATAGATTCGTTGTCTATATCAGTAAAACATATATTGTAAAGTGTTACGACCGGGACTACGAATAAAACAAGGGCACTCAATGATTGGACTAGTAATAGGGCACTATCCAACAACGGTACGCTAGATCCAAACCCTCGAACTTATATGCCGGCGAACAAAACACCTATACCCTCCAGGGTTAATCTGCGATAGCAGGGTATCCTTAACTGGACATAAATTTACTCTACTTCAGGCTACCCTGCACTGGTATAGCCTGATAACAGACAAGATGCAAGTTACGTTAAAATGCATAAAAAGAAATCTATGGAAAGATCAATTAAATCACTGCAAGATTTAATACAATAAAAAGATGCTTCAATACAGTTACTCTAAACAACAATAAACTCTTCACTCCTATCTGAAAGAAATTGAAGTATAGTCCTACAGCATAGACCTGGAAACTTCTGAAGAAAGTCTGATGCTCATAAGATGCTCGTACTGATTTAGAACTATATAAAGGCAGGAGGCAGGACACCACACATGTAAATCGAATACACTAAAAGATAGGACATATAATGTTAACTGACACGAGAATACTATAAATGCGCAACGGTAGCAATGCTCGACATTAAAAGAAGTACTTCCTCATCAATGAAACAGTCTGCTATGGTTGTGCGGCTCAGCAACAACCTAGACTAATAAATGCTGTGAATAATAATGCGCACATATCAAAGAGCTTATATTAAATACTAACAAGTGTCTACTCGATTAATAATGTCTAGCTGGGATACTCTAGGTAAGGAACTGGGGTTGAGCAAGACAGGCTCGTAGCCTAGCGATGTCCTTAAGACTGCATCCTTTAAGTTACGTTAATTGACAAGGGGGCTCTCTCGATAGATCCAGATCACAAGTGTCTGGTTCAATCCTGGCGACCCTCTAAAGACAAGCAAAGAGGCAGCAAAGTGTGGAACTCGTACAGGCCAAAACCCTCAGTCAACACAATACTGCACTCGCAAAGGATGCAACCGAAAAGACAACCCAGGCTACCACAGGACCGGTCGAAGTAGTGTAGGTATAAGCAAACCGTACACACATCGGAGACAACGACTACAGTTACCTTATCCCAGTCTAGCATTAAATAAAAGAGCAGAAACACTAAATCAATAATGGAGACACACAAAGTTCTTAACCTATACTAACTAAGAACCCTCAAACCTATTCTAAGTACATGTAAATATCTCTGAGGACGGCGCATGCAATACAATGGGCCGGCTATGAAAACCGTATGCAGAACCCAAGGGGAGTGTTGTGCAGTTAATAAAGGTTAGAGTATGGAAAGAAAGAATCGAGTGAGAGAAACAGTGATAAAGGTGGTGATCGGGAGAGAGTATGCAAAGGGATGTTAGAAGCATGCGCGCCAAGCCTGTCCTGACGAGGACAGCTCCTGGGGACCCTCATGGAGGAGGTAAGTTACACAGGAGACCGCAAAGGCGCGATGGTCGACCAATCACATGCCGAGACGTCACAAGACAGCAGGCGTCATATGACACAGCAAGACACGCCGTCCAATGGCGAGCGAGAGGCAGGAATGCACCCGTACATACAGACACTTACTACCTCCTCGCTCTGAAAGTCTTTCTCATTCACACGCTGGTACTATTATCACTACTGTTGATATAAAATATAACCCGTTGTCACAGACGAAAACAAAGATCACCACTGGACTGTCTGTGACAATGCGATTACTAGGAAAGAAAGAACAACATTCTCTGATAACTGTAGCCCATTTCGATGTCCCTGGCGAGTGCTAGTGGCTAACGAGAGGCGATTCTGCCAACGCTGGTAGACGTCCCACCCCGCCCAATATATGGGACGCTCAACATTAGGCGAGCACCATATCTGACAAGGCAGAATGCCGACAAGACCCGCCACACCCAGCCACTCCACCAGAAATGAAATGCAAAGCTCAATCTTAAATAAAACAACATATTAGCATAAAGAAAATCTTACAACCCCTCCCAAACACAATAGTATAATTTAGCCTGCTATGCTCCCTGAGCGAGCTTCACAGAGCCCAGCCTACTAAGTGAAAGACAGGTTCAACTTAGGACTTTAGCTAAAACATTGGCAACTTACAATTAACTATCAAAAAGAATTAGTTTTTATGTGATTTTTGATTTAATTTTAATGTTGTTTTTGACGGCTGCTCTACAAACCCACACACCTGTGGTGATCTACGCCGGATCCTCCACCCTCGACAAACAGTCTGCAATCACATTCTCACAACCGGCAATATGGCGAATGTCTAGATTGTATTCTTGCAACATGAGTGACCAACGTGTCAGCCTCATATTCCGGTTGTGGAATTGGTTCAGAAATTTAAGAGGGTAGTGGTCGGTGTAAATCACCACGACTGGCCCGTAGGCAGGAACATATACTTCAAAGTGCCTGAGCGCCAACACTATTGCCAGCAGTTCTTTCTCCACCACAGAGTAGTTTTTCTGAGCGGAATTAACACCTTACGAGCGGCCTATGCGGTTTATTTATGTGTACCGCACAGCGGGGTGTTTTTAGCCAAAATAGGGCTGTTTACGTGATCATTTTCATGCCTAAATAAGACCCAGAACGTAAAACAAGTACCTATCCCTGAAAGGGCATAAACAGAGCTTTCGAATGACACCATAACGATCCTTGTATGATGGATAGTTTTCTTGCAATAACCGTGCAACGCGAGTGCAAAAAGCAGGTAATTCGGTACTTTCAGTACATAATTGAGTATGTAGCGAGTGAGAG
Organism: Paralithodes platypus; assembly: GCA_032716605.1. NCBI lineage: Eukaryota > Metazoa > Arthropoda > Malacostraca > Decapoda > Lithodidae > Paralithodes > Paralithodes platypus. Next base: position 54,597,642 of record CM064573.1, on the reverse strand, counting down.
AGGGAGGAGGGAGCTGAGATTTGTGTCAGTAGGTTCGCCGCGGTGGTCTGGAGCAGTCATACGCTCGCTAGTCTCCTGCCACCACTTGTCTCTCTCTCTCAGCCACATTACGTGCTGAAATTGCCACTCGAGTTATGTCGAGCGCCGCCACATAGTCCAGCTTTTTTTAACTCGACTTATGTTGCTCGCCGCTAATTAAGGGTTAAACTTCTTGGAAAAGAAACTGACTGGATGCTCCAAACCTTCCTCGTCTGTTTGCATTAAGACGGCACCAGCCCCTACACCGCTGGCATCTGTTGCCAGCTGGAACGGTCTTTCAAAGTCAGGGGCCCTGAGGATTGGGTGAGTGCATAGTAGGTGCTTGACCAGCGAAAAGCCTTTCACACTCAGGTGCCCACTTGAACTTTTTCTCTTTTGCTAGCAAATCTGTCAGGGGAGCTAACACAGTAGAATAACCCCGAATGAAGCGGTGATAGTAACCGATCATGCCCAAAAATCTCATGATCTGCCGCTTGGTGGACGGCCTGGGGAACTGGTTAATAGCCTGTATCTTGTTTTGGGGGGGGCACACCTGGCCTAACCCGACCACAAACCCAAGATACTGCACAGTTGCCCGGACAAAGTCGCACTTGCCCAGATTGGCCACTCACTGAGCTTCCGAAACAAGGCTTCTATGTGCTCACAGTGACTCTCAAAGTTGTCATCGTAGATTATAACATCATCTAGGTAGACAGTGCAGTTAGGGATGTCAGCTACTAACTCATTCATAAGACTCTGGAAGGTTGCTGGGGCATTTTTAAGGCCTTACGGCATAACATTGCAACAGTAGGTGTTCCCATCAACCACAAACCTGCATACCCCCTTCGCCCACTCAGACAAGGGCACCTGCCAGTAACCTTTCACTAGGTCTACCTTAGTTAGAAACTGTGCCTTACCGATCTTGTCTACACTATCGTCAACACGGGGAAGGGGATAAGCATTGGTGGGAGTCAACCCGTTCAATCTCCGAAAGTCAATGCAGAAGCGAACCTTCCCGTCATGCTTGGGCTGCAGAGTGACAGGAGATGTCCACCTAACTGCCCCCTTCTCAATCAGCCCCCGTTCCAACATATACTCTAACTCCGCTCTGAGGGCTGGGAGTTTAATGGGTGGAATTCTGTAGGGTACTGATTTAAAGGGGGGGGGGGGGGGGTGATCTCTCACGTCCACGTCATGCACCACTCGAGTTGTGAGGCCTGGATGCTCTGCAAACACAGTGGGGTATGAAGCAAACAGGCGCTGCACGGCTGCACGCTGTTGCTCAGGCAGGTGCACTAGAGCATAGTCAGCCACCTGTCTGGAGTTCCCCGCCCACTGGTCAGCAGAGACATGACACTCCCAGTTATCCTCCACCTGGACTTCACTGTCCCTCACTCCTTCTCCTCCATGACCGCTGCAAGTCAACACAGGGACAGCGAGAGACTCAGGGGGGCACCTCACAAACTTTTTCACCAGATTCACATGGCACAGCTGATTCTTTTTACGCCTATCTGGAGTAGCCACAAGATAGTCTAGGTCAGAGATCTGTTTTACCACCTTATAAGGACCAGCGTACTTGGCAGACAACGGATGACCTGGCAGAGGTAACAGAATCAACACCTCCTGCCCCACCTTAAACTCCCGGAGTTTTGTCTTCTCATCGTACCTGTCCTTCATAAGTGCTTGCGACCCTACCAAATTCCTACCTGCCAACTCTAGGCTTCTCAGCATTCTCTCTCTACTCTCGAGGACATACTTTAACATGGAACATGGTTTTGCTGTGCCCTCCCAGATTTCTCTAACCATGTTGAGGGGGCCTCTGACCTGATGTCCGAAAACTAACTCATTGGGACTGAACCCTAGGCTTTCACCAGATACCTCCCGAGCAGCGAATAATACATAGGGCAACCCAAGATCCCAATCCTTGCCATTCTCAACACAGTAACAACGCGGCATGCTTTTCAGAGTCGAGTGCCACCTCTCCAACACCCCTTGACTCTCTGGGTGATAGGCTGAAGAGACAACTGTACTGATACAGTGCTGCTGCATGGTCTGTTTGAAAAGGTTAGAAGTAAAGTTGGACCCTTGGTCTGACTGCAATTCCTGCGGGTACCCGTACCTAGAATAGTACAATAGCAAGTTACGAACAACAGTCTTAGCAGTACCATTTCGCATGGGGTATGCATCCGGATAACGAGTGGCAACATCCATGATTGTGAGGAGGAACTTGTTGCCTGCACTAGTAGGGGTAGAGGGCCAACCATGTCGATTATAACCTTACTGAATGGTGGCCCGATTACAGGAATAGGGTGTAACGGAGCCTTGGGAATTCACTGGTTTGGTTTACCTACTGTCTGGCAGGTTCTGCACATTGCCACCCATGACGCCACATGTGCCTTCATACCTGGCCACCAAAACAATTTCGCCAATGCTGCTACCGTCTTACGTACACCCAAATGCCCTGCCAACGGTACATCATGCGCCAACCTCAGTAGGCTATCACGGAACACACTAGGCACTACCAACTGGTCAACCACTCTCGACCCACCCTCCCAACTCCGTCTGGGATCTAGAAAACGCCTGTACAATATGCCCTCCCCACGAAAGAAGTCCCCCGGCTTTGCATCCTCGTCCTCATCAAGTTCAATCACACCGTTACTACACTTCTGAAGCTCAGGATCATCTATCTGCAGCCGACAGATATCCGAAGGAGCCAATCTATCTAAGTGCTCCCGGAGCAACTTATGGCCTCCCCCGATACTGGACTGTTCGATCCTATCTTGCTTAAGTGTGTAACATTGCTGTCTCAGAGTTTTTTCACGCCCTACCTCCTCACCAAGTGTGACAGGTTCTGGGGCCACTCCGGACCTAAACATTGGTGCTAATACTGAGTCGCCAAGAAGAGCCGCTGGATCAAAACTCACAAAACTTCTCCCAACTTTAGCTTTCTCCTTCCGACCGTTCCTCCGCTGGTCTAGAGACTGACGAATAGGCTGTGACACCTTAGATGCACGAGATCGGGTAACAACACACGCCATCTGCTGTAATTGACACCTCTCGACCAACTCCTGCCCCTCCCTACTCATGTCGGCCGCCCTCTCGGCAACGACTAAGGGTGGAACCTCAGAAGTAGGCACCGCAAAGTCGTTGCCGAGAAGAAGGTCGACGCCCTCTACTGGCAGTTTCTCTACGATTCCAACATCTATCTCTCGTGTCACACCATCAACCTCCAGCTCCACTCGAACCAACGGGTATGACCGTGTAGCATTAATACCCTGCACCACAACTACCCGTGCCGCGTTTATAGGTTGGCCTGTAAAGTTTTTCATCAGAGTCTGGGATGCACCTGTATCACGCAACAACTCCAACCCATGCTTGCAACCAGCCCAACTCACGCAGCCACGCCCTCTATGGTCGCAAAAAAGCATCGCGGACAGGTTTCGATCCTTCTGGACACTCCTTCACTGGCTGTGCCCCCGCATCTGACATACCACCCCAGGTAAATGCTGAAGACCTCAGAGACACCCCCAATGTTGCTAGCCAAAGACACGACTGCTGCAGGTTGGTTACTAGGGCAGGAACGTGCAAAATGCCCCTTTTTTATGACACTTAAAACACTCTACTTCACCGTTGGACTTCCCCTGAGGTGGAGAAGGGCCCTGACCTTTCTGAAACGGGACGGTTTTTGGTTTGTGATCAAAATTAGTATCATTGCTCTTACTTTTGTTATTAAATATTGCATCACTGGCTCGGGTGGGTGGAGTGTTGCGCCCCTTGTTAACTGCATCGGTCCTTTGTGCAGACCCGCACCCACGAATCAGCGATAATCTCAGGTCAGCCAACTCAGCTGCCTCTTGTAGAGTTTTAGGATGTTTCTCTTTGAGGTTCAAAGTCAGGTCGCCGCCTGTGCATTTAAAAAATTGCTCTAGAAGGAATAACTGCTCAAGCTCTTCGAACGTCGTCACCTTCTCTGACCTCAGCCAATTTCTCAAAGCATCAGACAGTTCCCGGGCATGTTCTAGAAAAGTGCACTCACGACCCTTCGTAACACCCCGAAATTTCAACCAATATGTCTCTGGTTGTAACTCGTACACCCGCAGAACAGCTTCCTTCAATACCTCATAATCAATGCAAGACTCCAAGGGCAACGCATCATATGCTTTGAGTCCTTTGCCAACCAACCTAGAGGAAACAAGGGCTGCCCACTTAACCTCGGGCCATTGGTGCTCCCGGCACTTCTTTTCAAAATGCAGGAAAAACTTGGTGACACCCGACTCATCAAATGCAGGGACTAACTTAAGTAGGTGCGATAAAGACTGATCAAGACCTCAATTCCCAGAACCGAGACGCTGCCCTGTCGACTCCACCCGACACTTCTCAAGCTCTATGTCTGCACAGTACTTCGTAGCCTCAACCTGAAGCTCAGCCTCACGTATGGGCTTTCTCTCCTCAGCCTGAATCCTAAGCTCAGATTCCCGCTGCTGCTGCTGCTGCCTGAGCTCAGCCTCATGCTTTCGCTGCTCGAGCTCAGCCTCATACTTTCGTTGCTCGAGCTCAGCCTAATGCTTTCGCTGCTCGAGTTTGGCGAGTTCGAGCTGAAACAACATCTCGGAAGACAAACCCTGAGGAGGGTGCTACTATTGGGGACCCACCCCGTGAATCACCTAGAGGCATACCCAACCGCCAGCGGGCATCGGCCTGCGGGAACGTACCCGGTTCCGGAGCCCGAGGGGGCGCCATGATAGGAGTCGAGTGGAATGGGGGCTGGGCAGAAAGTGCCCCAGCTCCCGCTCCACCCGAAGCCCCATGCACCCTACCGAGCACCAGCCAGCACCAGCCAGCTCACCTCTCGACAAACCTCTAGTACCGGACATCCCTAAGACGGTGGCTAAACACTGCAGTCCGTACCGGTCTAGCCCCGACACCCGATCCGCCGACACAGGCTCCTCCAAAAAAATCCGAGCATCCTCCTCATTGTTCACCACCCGAACGCCGTTAGACAACTCCACCTTCTCCACCTCCTCGCCTGCTTCCCGTACTGTGTCCTCACTGTGCACTGATTCGTCATTCGACATAGTGTCCACCGGAAATCCTCAATGTTTATAAAAAAAAAAAAGTACCTAAACTCTCATGTAGCACTATTCACTCAAAAAATGCTTGAAGACAACTCAAGTGCTATACTACGTTGCCAAAAAAAAATTCCAACGTGTCCAAAATATTCCTCAAAAACAAATGTCCACTGCCAAACTGTGAGAAATAACAATCGACCCCCAAACGGTGATTAAAAAAAAAAAAATCTCCACAAAAAAAATCCTGCAATTATTTCTTAGTTCACTAAATCCTAGACTAAGGTCGCCATTTGTTATGACGACTAAGATAAGATACTAGGCAAGGTCGCCATTTGTTACGACCGGGACTACGAATAAAACAAGGGCACTCAATGATTGGACTAGTAATAGGGCACTATGCAACAACGGTACGCTAGATCCAAACCCTCGAACTTATATGCCGGCGAACAAAACACCTATACCCTCCAGGGTTAATCTGCGATAGCGGGGTATCCTTAATTGGGCATAAATGTACTCTACTTCAGGCTAACCTGCACTGGTATAGCCTGATAACAGACAAGATGCAAATTATGTTAAAATGCATAAAAAGGAATCTATGGAAAGATCAATTAAATCACTGCAAGATTTAATACAATAAAAAGATGCTTCAATACAGTTACTCTAAACAACAATAAACTCTTCACTCCTATCTGAAAGAAAGTGAAGTATAGTCCTACAGCATAGACCTGGAAACTTCTGAAGAAAGTTTGATGCTCATAAGATGCTCGTACTGATTTAGAACTATATAAAGGCAGGAGGCAGGACACCACATGTGTAAATCGAATACACTAAAAGATAGGACATATAATGTTAACTGACACGAGAATACTATAAATGCGCAACGGTAGTAATGCTCGACACTAAAAGAAGTATTTCCTCATCAACGAAACAGTCTGCTATGGTTGTGCGGCTCAGCAACAACCTAGACTAATAAATGCTGTGAATAATAATGCGCACATATCAAAGAGTTTATATTTAATACTAACAAGTGTCTACTCGATTAATAATGTCTAGCTGGGATACTCTAGGTAAGGAACTGGGGTTGAGCAAGACAGGCTCGTAGCCTAGCGATGTCCTTAAGACTGCATCCTTTAAGTTACGTTAATTGACAAGGGGGCTCTCTCGATAGATCCAGATCACAAGTATCTGGTTCTATCCTGGCGACCCTCTAAAGACAAGCAAAGAGGCAGCAAAGTGTGGAACTGGTACAGGCCAAAACCCTCAGTCAACACAATGCTGCACTCGCAAAGGACGCAACCGAAAAGACAACCCAGGCTACCACAGGACCGGTCCCAGTCTAGCATTAAATAAAAGAGCAGAAACACTAAATCAATAATGGAGACACACAAAGTTCTTAACCTATACTAACTAAGAACCCTCAAACCTATTCTAAGTACATGTAAAAATCTCTGAGGACGGCGCATGCAATACAATGGGCCGGCTATGAAAACCGTATGCAGAACCCAAGGGGAGTGTTGTGCAGTTAATAAAGGTTAGAGTATGGAAAGACAGAATCGAGTGAGATGGATGGTGTACAGATCGCACGGGACTTAAATGATACTGGATGAACGATTGGGCTAGGTGTAGGTCATATATTTTTATTCCCGAACCTAGTCGTATCCCATACCTTATTGTGCATGATTGTGATCAAGGTGGTAAAAGGATAACCCCTCGGCCTTGATTCACTGAATACAGATCATTATCATACTGTGATTATCTGTTATATCTGTTATCATATAACATACTGTGTTATATCATACTGTGATTATCTGGTATATACTGTGATTATCTGTTATCTATTATATCTGTGTTACAGATAATTATCATACTGTATTCACCAAGATGGCAAATACAGATCCAGGACCATCTAAATTCCGGACTGACTGGAGCAAGTGTTGTCTTTGCCAGAAGAAGAAGAGTGAAGAGCTCAAGTCACCACGTGCACAACAACCACAAGAACATGATGGCTACACTATGATTGCGACTACTAATCCCCTCTTTCACGCAATTAATGAGATGCCTATTATTCTGGATCCGGCCAGACTTGATGATGGTGGTGGCATTGAAGAAACTCTGAGGAGGAACAAGGCGCAGTATCACCCAAAGTTGTCGCCTTATGTTCAACAACTAGACTGGAACAAGACCTCACAGGCTTCACTGTTCATTGTAAAGCGGTGAATGTTAAGGCTCTCAGCCTATGCCCGAGAGGAAGTAAGTTGGAATATATAAAAAAAAACACGAAACTGGAGAGAGCCAGAAAAAGAAGAGCAGAGAGTGCTCAGCCAGTTGAATGCCAGACCAAGCTGCGTAGAACCAGCCTTGAAGGCCAAACGTGTTTCATATATGACAAAGAACTCAGACAAGTTATGACGATGAACCTCAATAACAGACTTAATGAATGTGCCCAAACTTTAAATGACGGAAAACTTCTTGCAAGACTCAGCGGTGGAGATGCTATTGCACAGGAGCTCAAATACCATTTTGCATGCTTGACAGACCTGTACAATAGAGAGAGGACGTACCTCAGAGCCACCAAGAGACTGGAACAGGAACGTGCACCCGAAGAGGATGCCCACCCACAGGCATTCTCAGAGCTAGTCACATATCTAGTGGAGACCACCAGATCTGGCGAGGGTCCTGCAGTCTTCTGACTTGCAGACATAGTTCACCTGTATGCCCAGCGCCTGGAACAGCTGGGTGTTGATGCACCTGCTGTCAACTCCACAAGACTGAAGGAAAAACTGCTGTCAGAAATACCTGAGTTGGAAGTGCACAAGCAGGGAAGGGATGTTCTTCTGGCTTTCCAGAAAGATGTGGGCTTTGTCTTGTCAGAAGCCTCTGACTATTATAGTGAAGCTATTATCCTTGGCAAAGCAGCTAACATCTTGCGAAGACATATGCTGGACCAGAAGTCCACATTTGATGGAACCTTCCATGAGGGGTGCATCGAGCAGGCCATTCCACTCACTCTTCTTCAGTTTGTGGCCATGCTTGAACACGGAGCGGACATCAAATCTCAACTGAGGTTTGGCGCATCAAAGATAGTTCTAGCAATTGCTCAGCTGCTTCAGTACAACTGCTACGCAAGGTACAAAGAAGGAACAGCAACTCACAGACACTCCAAAGACAGAGAGACCCCATTCCCTGTTTACATGGGGATGTCCGTCTACACAAAGACCAGAAAGAGAAAGTTGGTGGAAATGCTTAACGAGCATGGCGTCAGCATTTCATACGACAGGGTGCTACAGATATCTGCACAGCTGGGAGATGCAACAGTCAGCAAGTACGTGGAGGATGGGGTGGTCTGTCCACCAGTTCTGCGAAAAGGGCTGTTCACCACATCAGCCATGGACAACATAGACCACAATCCCACTGCAACGACAGCGACCACTTCTTTCCATGGAACCAGCGTCTCTGTTTTCCAGCACCCAACCAAAGAAGACAAAGGTGAAGAGCGTGGACAGCTGAAGTTCGGAGAGGAGAAAGTGAAGACAGTTCCAGAACTTCCAGACTCCTTCACCAATGTCCGGCCCGCCTTCTTCACCAAGAAGAAACCCTCTCCTCCCCAGAGTGGTGTGACACACCCAGACACCAGTCTGCTCAGGCCACAACTGGCAATGGAGTATGAGTGGCTGGAGAAGGTCACTGTGACAGATGGGCCAGTGGATGTGACTTGGTCAGCCCACCATGCTTCACAGAAGAGAGGAAAGCCATTTGAGGTCAGCATTACATCACTTTTGCCTCTGCTGCGAGATCAGGCCCACTCGGTTGCTACAGTCAAGCATGTGATGGACAAGATCAAAGAGATAGTGGCATTTCTGAACCCCGGTCAGGTGCCATTCATTGCTGCTGACCAGCCAATATATGCAGTAGCCAAGCAGGTCCAGTGGCACTGGCCTGAAATCTACGGTGAGGACAAGTTCGTCATAATGTTCGGAGGCTTGCATATTGAGATGGCGGCACTGAAGTCCATTGGAACTCTACTCCAGGACAGTGGTTGGACAGGAGCCCTCTTGGAGGCAGGGATAGCATCTCCTGGGACAGCAGATTCATTTCTGACAGCTGAGCATCACTAGGACACGACAGATGCACCAGATAACAGCATGCAGTCTGTACAAGCTTCTGAAGGCAGCCCACACAGACTACTCGAAAGAGACAGATGAACAACCCAAAGAGGCGCCTAGCTTCGAAGCTTGGTGTGAGCATCGCAAACTGCAAAGTCCCCAGTTTCATTTCTGGTATATGGTGCTGTCAATGGAACTGGTGATCCTCTTGTTGATCTGATCATTCAGGGAAGCCAACTTCTTCCTGTACTGTCAGTCACTGGCTGAGCTGATACCGTACTTCTTTGCCAACAACAATGTAAACTATGCACGGTGGCTTCCGATCCACTACAGAGACATGGTGACCCTGGAACAGAAGCATCCTCAGCTGGCTCAGGAGTTCCAGAGTGGAAACTTTGTTGTACACAAATCGAGCCGACAGTTCTCAGCAATGGCTATTGACCAAGCTCACGAGCAGGCCAACGCTGTCATCAAGGAAGACGGGGGTGTGATCGGCGTGACTGAAGACCCATCAGCACTGAGAAGATGGATGATAGCTGGTCCTCAAGTCAGCCACTTGGTTGCACAGTATGAGGCAGCATGTGGGACCAAAGAGGGTACTGAATACACCAGCCACCATGAGGAGACAGAACGAGCACAAAGAGTGTTCCTTGAGAAAGTAGAAAAGCTCTCACAAGCCATGACAGATATGTGCAATCCTTTCCAGGAGGAGAGTCGGGACCTGCTTTCGCTTGATACAAAGGATATTGCTCACCACACTGCCGCCGAGCTGATTGGCACACACCTTGAGAAAGGCAAGGTCCGTTTCCAGGAGTTTATGAAGGGACTGGAAGGGGAAGAAGAATCCACCTTCTATGAACCAATCAAGAAGAACAGGGTTGACTTTTTCCGACAGGTACCAGCCTCTGTTGACTCTTCAAAGCAAAAAGTGCTGAAGGAAGACTGTCAACTGTTCTCCAAGCTGTTCATATCATGCCAGAGCAGAGAGTGTGACTTGAAGGAGTTCTTCCGTCATGAGAACCAGTCACATCCTGCTGCCCTCAGTGATGGTGGAAAGCTCCACACCTGTCAGAAATCCCACCTCACTACCATTCTTCAGAGCCAAGTTACAACCCCTGAGGCAGAGCCAGACGCCGACACCATCATCATTGATGGTGCAGCGTTGGTGAACAGTCTGCCCCCACGGAGTTCAAAGACGTTCGAAGAGTACGCAATGCTCGATGTCCTTCCTAGAATACAAGCATACTCTACCAAGTACAAGAGAACAGACATTGTGTTTGATGTCTACCGGCCATCTAGTCTGAAAGCTGAAATTAGATCAAAGCGAGGACGTGGGGTGAGACGCAGGGTGACAGGGAAGGGCAAAATTCCCTCAAACTGGCGAAACTTCCTGAGAGAAAATGACAACAAAGCCGAGCTGTTCAACTTTCTGGCTGATAAGATTGCACGTGTGGCCACACCAAATGTGGTCATTGTGACCAAGGAAGAAGATGCTGTCAGCAACCGCACTATCAATCTGGCTGGGGTGGCACCGTGCAGTCATGAAGAAGCTGACATGCAGATCTTTGTGCATGCCAGGCATGCAACAGAAGCAGGCAGCAAAGTCATCATGGTCAAAGCCAGCGACACAGATGTTGTCGTCATCGCAGTCAGTGTTCTGCAGGCACTTCAGGAGCTAGGTCTGCAGCAGTTGTGGGTTGCCTTTGGCCAAGGACAGAACCTGAGGTGGGTTCCTGTACATGACTTGTGTTGCACTCTTGCAGAAAAGAGCAAAGGGATGCTCTTCTTCCATGCCTTCACTGGCTGCGATGTCGTTTCAGCATTCCGTGGTAAAGGGAAGAAGTCTGCCTGGCAAACCTGGGATGTTTGTGATTAGGCTTCCGGTGTCTTCAGCAAACTCAGCCAGTACCCACCGGTAGTTGATGATGAAGACCTGGAGACCTTGGAGAAGTTTGTGGTCATGATGTACGACAGATCCAGCACAGCTGAAGGTGTCGATGATGCGAGGTTGGACATGTTTGCTCGGAAGCAGAGGCCGTACGAAGCCATTCCTCCAACCCGAGCAGCACTGAAGCAGCATGTGAAGCGTGCTGCCTACCAGGCAGGCTGCATCTGGAGTCAGTCAACAGTACGTCAACCAGAAACGCAGACTCCTGCCAACTGGGGCTGAACCAAGAAAGGAGATCTGTGGCAGATCGTTTGGACAGAGCTCCCACCCATTGCAGAGAGTTGCCAGCAGCTGACCAAGTGTGGATGTAAGTCGGAATGCTGCGGTCGATGCAAATGCTACTGCTTTGGTCTGACCTGCACGGCACTGTGCAGCTGCAGATGCGAGGTTTAGAAGCGTTGTAGTATACTCATCCAGGCAGCAAGACAATAAGTGACAAACAAGTATAGGCCTACTGCCTACATGTACATCCAATAATATATCGGACTGATGGTGCCTATGATATGGGCACTTTTTACCCTAATTATGATTCCGGGACTGATATTATGGTACAAGGAAGCTAGTGAGTAAGTCCATGGTTCCAAATTCGGATTCTACATAGTGAAAAATGTATGATTTGACACCAAAATAATTCAAATAGGACAAGGCTTTGCGATTTTATTGCGAAATGCAATGTTTCTGTATATTCAATGGTGGCCATCTTGAAAAATGGCCGCCATCTTGAATTTTTAGGTGGCTAACGGGTTTTATCAAAAGAGCAATCCCCAAGGAGTATGTGTGCCAATTTTGGTGCTTGTTTCCAGAAATGAACGATTATTCCAGTTATCTGCCCCACTATGATAGGTGTGGTGATTATGGTAGCAGTTATGATATTGTCTGTAGTACGTGATGATGATGGTTATTATGGTAGTGATGGTGGTGGTTATTGTGAAAATAGTTTTGATAGTGGCGGTTATAGTGTAGTTGTAGTTGTAGTTGTAGTGATGATGGTGGTAGTTATAATGGGGATAGTAGTAGTGATGATGGTGACAGTATAATTTGGTGATGTTGATGATGGTTACTGCAGATGTCACATTTCTACAAAGAACTTGCCCCATTTTGGATAGGTCAGGTTGTTAGGTTAGATTAGATTAATTTAGTTGAATTAAAACAAAACACAAAATATAATCATAGGCGAATTCCTTTTGGGGAGAGAAAACGTCGGGCCGAGTTGTTTTCAGGGCGAGTTCTCCATTATTCTAGGTGATAGTAGTACTGATGATGGTGATAGTAGTAGTGATTGTATTAGTCGTTAGGAATGATGGTGATAATAGTAGTGATGATGGTGATAGTTTTATTGATGATGATGGTAGTGACAATGGTGACAGTAGTGAATATGGTGACAGTACTAGTAGTAGTGATGATGGTAACAGTAGCAATGATGATTGTAAGATGATGGTGATAATAGTAGTGAAGATGGTGATAGTTGAGTGATGATGGTGACAGTAGTAGCGAGAGTGGTGCGAGTAGTAGTGATGATTGTAATAGTAGTAGTAGTGCTGCTGATGATAGTAATGGTTATAGTAGTGATGATGGTAACCATTCTCAGAATTGGGTATACAATATTTTGTTCACCTTCCCCACAAGAGGTGAGGCACATGCCCCCTTTGACCACCTCAAAGATGATGATCATGATTCCCCGTCATCACCTGGAGCGCAGCATTTTCCTAGGCCTCCGATTGGTCGAGCCAAGGCAATTCAGAAGATGCTGGAGAAGATTCCTGAACCTCCCATTGGCCAAGACGGTCACCCAGCCTCCCCCCTGTTTGGCCGAGATGGACAGGTAAAAGAACACCAGAGCTTTGTTCCAAAACGTAGATAAAGATACTAATTGGAAGATCCTGTAAGCTACCTATTGGCTGATGGAAAAACCCTTGATCTGCCAAAGAGGTATATAAGGCACCAGAACCAACCCAAAGTCAAACAGTCACAGTGCCCCTTGGACTTGACTTCCCCTCCCCTGCAGCCTCAGTAGCAACCCTCCCCCATGCTGCATCACTTGAGGTGTGCGGTGGTAAATTTAGTTCGGTGGATGAGAGCACAGATAGAGGTCTTTCTAAAAAGGTATATTTGACAGACTTAGAAGAAACATATGACCGACAATCTTCATGCCCCGGGCAGCCACTGGGGAGTTTACCCCCTGCAGCCGAGTGCTCAGAGGTGCTAGAGCTCAGAGCCCGGGTAGGTTGCCCTACTTTGAAGAATTTACCTCACAGTGCTCCCGAAGCTGCTTGAGACCGAAACTGCTACAGCTAGCTGAATCCCCCATCAGCGCTAATGAACCAGACACCCCTGACGACGACGCTGTGTGGTCTCGCTACCAATGCTCTGAGAGGTCCTTGTGTCGACGCCATACATGTGTGTAGCACTGCTACCGATGCCCTTTTGTATTGCCCAGCTGACGATGAGCCGAGAGACTCTGCTGCTCCTCTGGTAGGTGCTATGATGATATAATGTTGAGCCGGCCTGGTCCAGGAGGACCAACCCACTACCTTTGAGCTAGATGTTATTAGAATGGCTAATAGAATCATTACACTATTGATAGAACACTACTAGAAGTATTGTTAGGGCCTCTATTAACCTAAGACGTGCGCATGGGGGGTATGAGACACCACACGCCTGTGCGCACGTATTTGAGCTGTTCCCATCACTAACATCGTTATTTTACCGTAAATATCGTTAATACTTATTCATATGCGCCTATTGTACCATTAATATGAAGATATTAACCAGTTACAACAATAAAACAAGTGGAAACAGCGTTTGGATGGTCAAAATCGGCGATAGAGGCCGGGAGTTACATAACCAAAGGCTGAGGCAGCCTTCCACTCCCCCACTCCTCCCCATGTCTGGAGAACCACTGTTGCACAATACTCTCTCTCTCTCTCTCTCTGTGTTTGTGTGTGTGTGTGTAGAAGGCGAAATGTGGAAAAGCTGGGCATTCTATTTATAAGGGTGGAAATACATGGATGAAGATACACAAACACTTAATAATAGATAATGCTTATGCATAGATTTATAATAAGAAGTTGTGCTAGTGAGCAATATGTTCTCGCTCATATGTACGCATATTTACATACATATGTGCATATGATTATACAAATACACGTACAGTACATATATTATATATTATATACCTTATATTCTCAGCCGGGCTCGAACCATTGACAGCACATACACACAGACATACATATACATAAATATATGCACATTACATGCATATATGCTCTTCTCTTATCCACCTGATACTCTCAGCCGGGCTCGAACCACAGACAGTATACACTATAGACACATATATATATACATAAATAACGCATACATACATACACATATACGCACACATACATACACATATACTGCACATACATAGATACATATATAGATACATATACACATATACATATATATATACACATATACATAAACAAACTCAAGCAAATACATACATAATTATATTCTAATACACACACGCACACACACTTATGCATACATTATTAAAGGTGAGCGCGTATATATGGTGTGACACGCCGTTATTACACATTATTAATAATATTTACAATGGTTGGGATAGGACTATTTTTATATCTGTCAGTTCTTGCTCTTATTGGTTGGAGTGTGTTGAAGTGACGAGCTGCACGTGTTGGTCTAGGGGCGTCTGGTGGAATTAAGTTTCTGTGTCGTGGGTGAACCAGCAGCTTAGACGCAAACTATTTGAGTGTGTTGTAGTGGTGGGTTGAAAGTGCAGGTATGCTGAGGGTGGTGAGAGCTTCCTCGTACCCTGGATATGTGCCACCCAGGATGATCCTGCATGCCCTCCTCTGCACTCTCTCCAATTGACGTTGTTGTGTCAGGTTAGAGAGGTGGATCAGGCGGGAGAGGCGTAGGTGAGCTTAGGGAGTATGAAGGTGTTATATATACTCTTCAGCTCATTCTCCGGCGCCCCCAGAGATCTCAACCACCTTAGCATAAACAACTTGTATGTGGCGGTCCTGACTGTGGTAGTTACATGTTTCTTCCAGTTCAGTTTGTTGTCCATAGTGATTCCGAGGAGTTTGGTGGACTCAACAAGCTGAAGGGGATGAGGACCAATTGTGACAGTGGGTGGAGGAACGTCGGTAACGGAGGTGTTGATGTGCATGACCACTGTCTTGTCATGATTGATAGTCACATGATTGTCTGTGGTCCAGGCTTGAAGACAGTCGAGGATGTCTTGTAGGGGGTCATAGGTAGGGGAGGTGTTATCGACAGTAATGCCGACTGTCGAGTCGTCCACGTACTTCCAGTGGAATGGGGTGTCCTTTAAGGCATCATTAATCAAGATGAGGAACAATAGAGGCCCCATCTTTGTGCCCTGTGGGACTCCACATGTGATGTCTAGGAAGGTGGAGATGAAGCCTTGGTATCGCACTGCTTGTCGTCTGTCACTAAGGAAGTCGGTCAACCACGCAACCAGGGTAGGATGTAGCCCCAACGTTATGGCCTTGTTGATGATGATGGTGTGGTCAACAAGGTCAAATGCTTTCCTGAAGTCAATAAAGGCAAGGGCGAGGGAAGTCTTTCTCTTCTCAAGATTTGTGTAAATATAATCTAGGAAGCTAATAAGACAGTGAGTGGTGGAGGAGGTTTTTACATTGCCAAACTGTTGGGGATCTATCAAGTGACAGATTTGTGAGTAAGCCCCGGTGAATACAAAGTCCTCACAGATTAGACTAGGGATGGGCGTTATGGCAATAATTGGTCTGAGTTCATTGAGAGAATGTGGGGAGGGGGTTTGGGGAATTGGAGTGACGTATGAAGTTTTCCAGTCTGCAGGGCATTTACTTTGCCTTAAGGAGGCATTAATTATCGAGCAAAGGGGGGTGGCAAATTCCACCGAAAATTCTTTGTATATTTTCATGGGTAGGTCTACTGGGGTTGTTGATCTTTTTTATTTGAAACTGGAAAGCTTTTTGGCCACTTCACATTCTTGAACAGTTACTGGGGGGGGGGGGGGGGGGAAGGGGATGGGATGTGTGTTGTAGAGTGTGTGCATGTATGCATGCTGTAGTGAGTGTGTGTGTGTGTGTGTGAAAAGGCGAAATGTGGAGAAGCTGGATATTCTGTGTATGTATGTGTGTGTGTATCTATGAATCAATGTGTACAAGCCTTACCCCGAATATCTGAACAATACTTGGGAGAACAACAATGATACTCTGACGAATTATTCTGAACAATTAACACTCCCATAGAGAACATTAACTTTTTGTTATAAACATTCGAAGTTCACAATCTCGTTTACATAATAAGGTCTATTACAAAAACATATGCCCTCGAATCAAAATGTAAATATAATCGTGTGGAAATGTCTGAGTGTCTGTGTATCTATGGAATAGGTGTATTCCCACTCAAGATACAATTATGGATTTGTTTTTTGTTTCCTTGCAATTATTAGACTATTGTATTTAGATTAGGAAGTGTATATGGAGGTCAGAAGGTTAATTGAGATACTCTTTACCCTTCTAGTTACTATAGATCATTCCTAAGCTGGATAAAATCGTCTAAAAGTAGTCAGAATATACTGTCAAAATGCGTCCTAATCTTCAAAGGGTTAAGTAGAAGTAACTATTAAATTAAAACTTTCACTATTATGATAGTTTGTTTCCTCTAATTCGAGCTATCATTTGTCAATTTAAGAGGAGATTTTCACTTGAAGGATTTTATTCTAAACCCCTTTTTCCGTCATGTTTAGCACCATTCCTTTTGAAATTTTAAGACGTTCGCCCCATTCGAACGTCCCCTGAAATACAGCTCAGATAGGGCCTTTTGAAATAACTATGCCTCACATCTAGCCATCAATTAAACAAATCGGACTAATAATGTTGGATATGCGGTATCTACGAGCTCATCACATACGAGATAACAGAAGACTAGGCTAGGCTACGGTAAGTGCACCTCTTACCGATATCTTCAGATATACCTACCGAGACCGATCAATACTTCAGTGGCGGCCGACATATAGCCACACAAGAACACACACACACACACACACTCGACATAGCCACAAAACAATAACACACAACACGTGTTTCGGTAATGGTACCGGTACACTGACTTTTCATTTGAACTTATAACTCGTGTTATATAAGTTTATTATGAAATATTATGAAGAATTAAGGTAAGTATACATAACCTACTGTTATGTACAGTATATAAGAGATATATAGTACTTACGGTATGATTAAATTATCGTATTTCGGTGATTTTGGTCACTCAGAAAATCAGCTGATGAATCTCGGCGCTCCAAATTCACTTGCATTGAAATTATATTCTTTGTACAAGACCACCCATAGTTTTGGATGGTTTATTTAAGGCTTAGAAATGTTTCCATATACGCCGGTATATACGGTATACTCAGTTTCATTTCATCTGACTGTATTGGATCCCTTAGTAATTTCTCGATACTTAATGGAAAGATATGAAACCACTATGTCTCTGCATCATATTAAGTCGAAGTTTATATAATTAGCACCACATTTCACTACAAAATCTTCAAAATAACTGAGAAATCCTGATGGAAGCTTTACATTTTTTTTACCGTCAGTTGAAAAGAAACAGAGTATAGTGAGAGACACATCAACAGTCACATAAAAACCCACCTATCGCCTCATTTCGCCACATATTGCATGGCATTCGTATGGCATTGGCAATAATTCGTCGACACATTCACATTCGCTGCATTCGAGCTTCAGTCGTAGGGTTATCGCCCTATTCGCTCAAAAACAGCGTTGCCTATAATTGGAATTTGCAAATTGGTGAATCAGGGCGAATCAGACGACAATGGTACGAACTGTACGACTCTTGTGCGAGCCAAGACGAATGCCGTGAGACAAATAGGACGATTTTCGCCAAACTTTTCAGTTCACCGTTGTTTTTTAAACATGCCAAAAATTAACGGCTATTCGGGTGGAATCAGGCCGAACATGGGCGAGGTTAGGGCGACTGCTGTGCGATTTCTGCAACTTTAGGAGAATATTCGAGCGAATAGAGAGAATTTGTGGACATAGACAAAAATAATCCTTGTGCCAGGCAATCGGCTTCGAAAAGTCGCACAATGGTATACCGCCTTTAGGGAGAGAACATGAAGGTGTCTGATGCGACTTTGTTGTGGAAAATGAATACCATCTGAGGTTAAGGCAATAATTTTGGGGGCTGATGAGTGAATGGTATTCCAAATGCTAGAGTGTTTGCTCTTGGTTGACTACAGTATATGTATTCTTTCCCTGTCATCTCTGTTCCCTTTCCTAGTAAGATGGATGCTTGGTAGCTAAAAGGGTTAATGGACATAGTCTGTAGTCTTTTAATGGGTACCCGTCCTTCCTAAGCTGAATACAATTTTCTAATAGTTGCTATAATATAATTAAAAAGACGTCGCCAGTACTGTAGTGGTTAAGGGAGTGTGAGTTTGGCTACTGACTGATTTACTTTGCACTATGAATGTATAATGCAGATTTAATTTTAGATAAACATTATAATCTCCTTCACATCTGGACCTGGACTAACCTGTTTGCAGACTGGACAACATTGACCTTCAGGGACCTCAAGAGCTTCACCAACCCCACACACAGGAGGATCTGGACACTGACTAGAACTATGGAAGAAGGCTGCATAGGGCCTAAATCTTTATGGTGCTGTCGGAAAAAAGGGAAGAAGAAACATGAACGGGAAGCTCCCGTATCAATGAGAAGTCGGACTTTCACCCCATTTAGAGTGATTTTTCTGTATATGGGAAGACCATCTGGATTTGTTCCCTCATGAGCCCCCGCCATTCTGACGACTATTCGTTTGGGGGGGGGGCGGTTTCAAAATCCAGTTTGCCGGTATTGTTTGCTACCGGTGTGGTTTCTTCAACTTTTTCTTCCATTCCTGCATTTCCGTCCTCCGTGATGGTAGCTACTCATCGGGGCTTGATCCATGGGATCTGAGCCCACCAACTGGGTGACCGGGTCCTTCTTTTGGTCAGTTCCGTGAATGATCTTTTAAGTGACCATAACACGCACTGCCCACTACAGGGTTTCCAGTCGGCGGGGCGAATCCTGGCCTTCAGCCTTTTCCCTGGCTCTTGGTGCCATGGGACCAGCTGTAGGCATTGTCGATGGATGTGTGGTCACCTTGTTGATGACGGCCATCTTGTCCTGTTCCCTGGTTTTCTTCAAAGCCATAATACGCCTTATGACTGGCATATCATTGTTGTAATTTGTAGGATCAATGATTGAAAAGTGATCCGCTACTGTTTCTGGCAAAATTCTCACTAATGCCTTGAAAAAAAAATCTTTCTTTGAGCGGCGGTTTCTTCAGGGTATGCAGTTATATCTATTTGGTTCAGTTGATCAATCGTGTCGTCTAAATCTCCCGAATATTTAATTTCGTGATTTTTACGGTCCGCAATGGTCTGACCAAGTACTGGGTTGATAGCTACTTTCACGTGATTCTCGAATTGTGCCCAGGTTAATCCAGGCATATTTTCGTACACATACCTTGACACCTTAGTTGCATATTTCCCTAATTTCATTACTACAATGTGGATCTTGGATGCGTCTTCATTCCCGAACATTATGTCCAGGACCGATTTGACGATTTCCATATAGGTGTTTATGCCATAATCCTCTGGCTTAAATGCCGGAACATCGAGTGATTTGGTTGCCATGATGAATATTGTGTGATGATGCTGATTGAGTACTAGTGAATTTATCAATAGAAACACAAGGAACGCTGATATGCCGTATCGAGACACCGCTGCCTCCAGTGTTATACCGGGTTGTAATTCAACTGGCTTCGGTATTATCTATTATTAATCCAGGTTGTGGATATTTAGATTTGGAATATTTCTCAACAGGGACACATCTAACATAGTGTATTTGATAATTATGTACTCAATTAGGCAACCATAAACACAATGAACACACAGGATAATTTACACTCTTCTTTATTCAATGGCATAGGAATATAAATATACTAGACTCAACTACTACAGGTAATAGTGAGTAAGTAGAAGCAGTGGTAATAGAGATCAATGGGCTCTCTAATGAAACATTACTTATCATTAAAACATAGACATAATGAAATGGGAATATGCAAAGGTACACAGATACATATATATATAGAATAAATCCTTGATAATAATATCTATGAGAGTCGAGTATCTAACTCGAAGTATTTTGACAAAGATACGAGAGGCGTGGTAATATTTAGTTTAACCGCGCGTGAAGTATTTTTACTCAGGCACAAAGACTTCTGACTTATCGGTCAGCCGCGCGGGGTAGGGTGTGTGGGTGACAACAAAAGAATACCGCTCTCAGGTGAGTTGAGCACAGGTGGGTCTAGCTTGTCTATCAGCTAGACTGCGGTGGGGGGTAAATAACTTTTTGCATTAATGCAATGTTAAATTAGGGACTTAGGTAGAGCGATTTATTTTAGAAGAGGGAGGGAGAGAATTTAATTTTTAATTTAATTATCTAGGCGGGTTATTGTGAATAATCACACAACTCGGGTACGAAAATAAACTTCGACAAATAAATTAAGTTAAATCTCACGGGTCGGGTCGAGGAATTCAGATTCACAAATAATTATACTGAATGATGAATATAGATAAATTACAATCTAGTATAAGATGGAAATAAATTAACCAAGTAGGTTAAAGAACGCGATGTAAAAGGAGCGTGAACAAATAGCTTGATAGATATAGCTATATAGAATGGCGTACACGACAACACACACACACCTACACTAAAGAATGTCCTATACACTGCAATTCCCCCAAGCTGTCTCTACTGTTTTTTTTATATCCTTGTTTTGTTCTCTACCGAGGATTAACCTCCCATTGTAGTAGGCTGTACTTGACCCTACCTGTACGGACTTGTAAGCCCTTTACCCTTGTTTACCCTTTTCAACTCCTCACCTGACACTACCAAAACAGTTCTTGTATGTATGTATGTTTGTGTGCATCCGTGAGCGTTTGTGTATACGGGCATGTGCACACTTACTGCATGTTCTTATGTTCTTATATACAGTATGTATGTATATGTATGCGTATGTATGTGTGTACGTACGTGTGTATATGTATGTTCTGTATATGAGTAAGTAAAATAAATGTGTATATGTACTGTATATCACTTACTCTCATGGTTAATTTATGATAATTTGTATTTTGCACCTGCATCATTATTGTATTTATTTATTTATTGTTTTTGTAAACTGAGCTTACCATCTTCATATCTGTACATCTCATGTTTATCCACTAAATTGTAAAATGTGTATTTTCAGCTCATGAGGCTGCCATTCTTTAATAAACCGTTTATTATTATTATTATTATTATTATTATTACACACACTCACTACAGCATGCATACATGCACACACACTACAACACACAAAAACTACAACACGCATACATGCGCACGCACACACACACACACACACACACACACACACACACACACACACATGGTATTCGCCATATTCGCACAACCTTCGCGGTATTATAGCGTCACATCGTACAACACTTGCCGGACAATTGCAGTGGCATCGCAACTGTCGCCATCACCTGTCGCCACATTCGCTCTGAATCACCTTCAATTGTCGTACACAATTCGCCATTATCGCCTCACAGGTCGTCGCCATCGCACGGTACTCGTACTTCTGTCGCACGGCCATCGTAAAAATGTGTCTGTTTCGCCTTCATTCGCTTAAGCAGGGATCCCACTGTGCGACTCAGCGATTGCGAATGAGCTGCGACAGCTTTTTTTTTTATATGTCCAAAAGTTGCCGTTTTCGGCGCCGAATCAATGTGATTTTGTAAGCAAATAAAGCGAAGAACGCAATAGCCGTGAGACAGTTATGCGAGTATCGCGCAATAACATCGAATGTGAGGCGACAATAGCAAAAGTCTGAAGACAATTTGACAGCGATAAGAACGAATTATGTGAAAGGCTTTTTTGACAATTGCGATACCGCTGCAATAATGGTGCGCATGCAAGACTACTGGTGCAATTAGACTGAGAAATTATATATATATATATATATATATAGGCCTATACCTGTATATAATTATATTATATATATACTGTATATATATATACTGTATATATATATACAGTATATATATTTGGCGATCACATACAGTAAGTGATGCTAATGGTGATTATGGTACTATTGGTGATGGGGTTCGGTGATTGTAGAAGTAATCGTCACGACAATGATGATAATTATCTGTAGATGTGACAATAGTGAGTCTGAGAGTAGTAGTGATAGTGGAGCAGATAACTGCAAATTTCAGGAGAATCGTTCATTTCCGGAAACAAGCACCAAATTTGGCACACATACTCCTTGGGGATTGCTCTTTTGATAAAACCTGTTAGCCACCTAAAAATTCAAGATGGCGGCCATTTTTAAAGATGGCCGCCATTGAATATACAGAAATATTGCATTTCGCAATAAAATCGCAAAGACTTGTCCTATTTGAATGATCTTGGTGTCAAATCATACATTTTTCACTATGTAGAATCCGAATTTGGAACCATGGACTTACTCACTAGCTTCCTTGTACCATAATATCAGTCCCGTAATCCTAATATTCTTCTAAATTAGAGGTTCATGTTACGTCTTCTAACTCGGCTAAAATGCATGGTAGTGTATATCGTAGTAGTGTTAGAGGTTTAGTATGTGTAGCATCTTCCTGTACAAGGCTTCCAAACTGGACATGACACGATGCTGCGGTGGGGGGGGGGGGGGGGACATTGAGAGACTTGCAGCGGAAGGTGTAGAGTAGTAGCTCAACAGAGCGGATGTCAACGCACAGCCAGGGCACACTGGTGGCACCGCTGCTGTGAAACTCAGCATTGGGTTCAGTATCATCTGAATAATTAGTTTAGTGTAGCTAAATAATTAGTTTAGTGTCCCAAATGCTGTCTAATAAGCCCCGCATCAGTTAGCTACCGGTACTGTAGATTACATGTAGTTTAACATAGATGTTTAGTTAGATATCCGCGCCTGAATTGACAGGGTGTGCCAGCACGGAAGAGCCGAGCCAAGGGTAACGGGGCTTTACATTGCTTTGCATGTAGTTACCTGGATGGTGTACAGATCGCATGGGACTTAAATGATACTGGATGAACGATCGGGCTAGGTGAAGGTCATATATTTTTATTCCCGAACCTAGTCGTATCTCATACCTTATTGTGCATGATTGTGATCAAGGTGGTAAAAGGATAACCCCTCGGCCTTGATTCACTGAATACAGATAATTATCATACTGTGATTATCTGTTATATCTGTTATCATGTAACATACTGTGTTATATCATACTGTGATTATCTGTTATATACTGTGATTATCTGTTATCTATTATATCTGTGTTACAGATAATTATCATACTGTATTCACCAAGATGGCATATACAGATCCAGGACCGTCTAAATTCCGGACTAACTGGAGCAAGTGTTGTCTTTGCCAGAAGAAGAAGAGTGAAGAGCTCAAGTCACCACGTGCACAACAACCACAAGAACATGATGGCTACACTATGATTGCAACTACTATATTTATTTTATATCAAATAAAGTCTTAACCCGACCCTCTTGTCAAAACCTCAAATTGTGAACGTTGACACATCTTTTGTGCTAATAAAGAATAATAAAGGTACAAAAATAATACTTGCATTAATATACAGACCTCCAGCTCAATCAGTGCAAACTGACTGAGAAATTTATGAACAAATTGCAGATGTAAGTAACTCACAAGATACCGTATTTATTGGCGACTTTAATTTACCTGTGACCAAGTGGGGCGATACTCTTACTTCACACTCCAGACATGACTTGTATACGAACTTGCAAGAGAGTTCGCTTTATCAATTTGTTCGAACACCGACCGACCCGTGGTAATAACGTTCTTGACATTGTACTTGCAACAAAAGAATTAATAGAGAATTTGAATGTTGGTGATGAATTCAGTAACAGCGACCATCGTATGATAACTTTCACTTTAAAGTTTACTAGTAACGAACCAAATAGTAGCATAAAAAAGTCCCTAATTTCAAGAAAGCAAACTTTCATAAACTTAGAGCTATGTTTAAAGAATCTGACTGGAGCTTTTTAATTAACAATAACGACATAAATACATCTTGGAAGTTATTCGAAACCACTTACCTAAAAGCAGTGCAAGACTGCATACCATCGAAAATACGGCGTCCAGGCCATAATAATAAGCCCAAATGGTGGAATAAAGATATTTCAAACTGCCTGCTTGCTAAAAAATTTGCTAATGATAGATTAAAATCCTCACAAAATGACGAAGAACGAGTGAAATTTGTAGAGCTACGACGCAAAGCCAAAAAGTTAATTAACACCTTACGAGCGGCCTATGCGGTTTATTTATGTGTACCGCCCAGCGGGGTGTTTTTAGCCAAAATAGGGCTGTTTACGTGATCATTTTCATGCCTAAATAAGACCCAGAACGTAAAACAAGTATCTATCCCTGAAAGGGCATAAACAGAGCTTTCGAATGACACCATAACGATCCTTGTATGATGGATAGTTTTCTTGCAATAACCGTGCAACGCGAGTGCAAAAAGCAGGTAATTCGGTACTTTCGGTACATAATTGAGTATGTAGCGAGTGAGAGAGGGAGGAGGGAGCTGAGATTTGTGTCAGTAGGTTCGCCGTGGTGGTCTGGAGCAGTCATACGCTCGCTAGTCTCCTGCCACCACTTGTCTCTCTCTCTCAGCCACATTACGTGCTGAAATTGCCACTCGAGTTATGTCGAGCGCCGCCACATAGTCCAGCTTTATTAAATACGACTTAAGTGGTGAGCCGCTAATAAAGGGTTAAGCAAAGTAAGAAGACCCTAGAGTTACATATTGCGAATCAAAGTAAAACAAACCCGAAAGAATTCTATAGTTATATCAGAAAGAAACAAATAGTTACTTCAACTGTTGGACCATTAGTCGATGAAAATGGAGAATACACCAAACACGAAGTACAAATGAGTAATGCCCTCAATACCTTCTTTGCATCAGTTTTTACAACAGAAGACCTCAGTGATATCCCTACACCATCGCCGATTCAGATTGATAATTCAGATGTTCTAAGCAATATCACCGTTACAGAGAGAGAAGTATTGAATTGTTTAGATAAACTCAAGGTAAATAAAACGCCTGGACCTGATACAATCTCGCCTAGAGTTCTAAAGGAAGCTAAGGATGAGCTCTCCAAACCACTGACATTACTATTCAATAAATCCTTGCAGTCTGGAACTATGCCTGATCAGTGGAAGCTAGCCAACGTAACACCGATATTAAAAAAAGGCAGCAAATCCCTACCCAGTAACTATCGTCCAATTAGCTTAACCTTAGTTGTATGTAAAATGCTAGAAACGGTCATAAGAGACAGACTCGTAAATCACTTAGAGGAAAATAACATACTTAAAGATACTCAACACGCCTTTCGTAAAAAACGTTCCTGTTTAACAAACCTCTTAGACTTCTTCCACGATATCCTCAACCTCTACGATGAGAGTAAAGCTGTAGATATTATATACCTTGATTTTCAAAAGGCCTTTGACAAAGTTCCCCACAAACGTTTACTGCTAAAACTAAAAGCGGATGGAATACAAGACGGTGTGTTGAAATGGATCAAAAATTGGCTCAGCGACAGAAAGCAAAGAGTAGTCATAAACGGTAAGGCATCTAAATGGACCAATGTAAGTAGCGGGGTACCCCAGGGATCGGTACTAGGACCAATTCTCTTTCTAATTTACATCAACGACATAGATGAGGGTCTCACCTGTACAATCTCAAAATTTGCTGACGAAACAAAAATTGCAAATAGCGTACTCTCAAAAGATCAAGTTGACGATATGCAACACAATCTAGATAAATTGTCACATTGGGCCCAAATTTGGCAAATGAGTTTCAATGCGGATAAATGTAAAGTACTACATATCGGATACCTAAATGAGAAAGCAAACTATTCGATGAATGGCACTCAGTTTAAGAATGTAAACAGAGAAACCGATCTGGGAGTAACAATATCGAGTAACCTAAAACCGAGTCAACAATGTTCAGAAGTTGTTAAGAAGGCAAACAAAATAATTGGCTTTATAGGCAGGTCATTTGAGCATAAATCCAAAGACGTTATCCTAACCCTTTACAATTCCTTAGTCCGCCCTCTTCTGGAATACTGCGTTCAATGCTGGTGCCCTTATTACCAAAAAGACATAAACAAGCTAGAACGAGTTCAACGTAGAGTTACCAAAATGATACCTAGCCTAAAGAACAAACCATACGAAGAGCGTCTTAGAGAATTAAATCTATTTCCTTTAACCCAGCGCAGATTAAGAGGTGACTTAATTCAAGTGTTCAAAATCATCAAAGGCATCGACAATATGAACTGTAGTAAGTACTTCACTCTCGACCAATCTAATTACACGCGGGGAAACAGTTGCAAAATTATTGGTAAATCTTTTAACTCACACGAATCTAAGAATTTCTTCTTCAATCGAGTTGTCAACATGTGGAATGGGCTTCCCCGAGACGTTATAGACTGCAGCACTGTTGATTCATTTAAACTCCGCCTAGACAAATATCTCGCATCAAACCCGCGACTGACTGCGTTTGTAAATGAATAACTTTATTTTATCCTCCCCTCAGTTACTAACCCATATGTCCCCTAATAACTTCCTAGTCCTGCCACGGACATTAGTTCCAGGGCAGTAGTTCCCTTTCCAATGTTCCCTTACCCACTCTAAACCACTGTTTGGACACTTGATCCTCAGTGTTTTGGAGGACAAGCAGCCTAGAAGGGTCACTAGACCTGTTGTTGCTTGATTTCCTTTGTACTCCTTTGTACTTTGTACTATTCCCCTCTTTCACGCAATTAATGAGATGCCTATTGTTCTGGATCCAGCCAGACTTGATGATGGTGGTGGCATTGAAGAAACTCTGAGGAGGAACAAGGTGCAGTATCACCAAAGTTGTCGCCTTATGTTCAACAACACGAAACTGGAGAGAGCCAGAAAAAGAAGAGCAGAGAGTGCTCAGCCAGTAGAATGCCAGACCAAGCTGCGTAGAACCAGCCTTGAAGGCCAAACGTGTTTCATATATGACAAAGAACTCAGACAAGTTATGACGATGAACCTCAATAACAGACTTAATGAATGTGCCCAAACTTTAAATGACGGAAAACTTCTTGCAAGACTCAGCGGTGGAGATGCTATTGCACAGGAGCTCAAATACCATTTTGCATGCTTGACAGACCTGTACAATAGAGAGAGGACGTACCTCAGAGCCACCAAGAGACTGGAACAGGAACGTGCACCCGAAGAGGATGCCCACCCACAGGCATTCTCAGAGCTAGTCACATATCTAGTGGAGACCACCAGATCTGGCGAGGGTCCTGCAGTCTTCCGACTTGCAGACATAGTTCACTTGTATGCCCAGTGCCTGGAACAGCTGGGTGTTGATGCACCTGCTGTCAACTCCACAAGACTGAAGGAAAAACTGCTGTCAGAAATACCTGAGTTGGAAGTGCACAAGCAGGGAAGGGATGTTCTTCTGGCTTTCCAGAAAGATGTGGGCTTTGTCTTGTCAGAAGCCTCTGACTATTATAGTGAAGCTATTATCCTTGGCAAAGCAGCTAACATCTTGCGAAGACATATGCTGGACCACAAGTCCATATTTGATGGAATCTTCCATGAGGGGTGCATCGAGCAGGCCATTCCACTCACTCTTCTTCAGTTTGTGGCCATGCTTGAACACGGAGCGGACATCAAATCTCAACTGAGGTTTGGCGCATCAAAGACAGATCTAGCAATTGCTCAGCTGCTTCAGTACAACTGCTACGCAAGGTACAAAGAAGGGGCAGCAACTCACAGACACTCCAAAGACAGAGAGACCCCATTCCCTGTTTACATGGGGATGTCCGTCTACACAAAGACCAGAAAGAGAAAGTTGGTGGAAATGCTTAACGAGCATGGCATCAGCATTTCATACGACAGGGTGCTACAGATATCTGCACAGCTGGGAGATGCAACAGTCAGTAAGTACGTGGAGGATGGGGTGGTCTGTCCACCAGTTCTGCGAAAAGGGCTGTTCACCACATCAGCCATGGACAACATAGACCACAATCCCACTGCAACGACAGCGACCACTTCTTTCCATGGAACCAGCGTCTCTGTTTTCCAGCACCCAACCAAAGAAGACAAAGGTGAAGAGCGTGGACAGCTGAAGTTCGGAGAGGAGAAAGTGAAGACAGTTCCAGAACTTCCAGACTCCTTCACCAATGTCCGGCCCGTCTTCTTCACCAAGAAGAAACCCTCTCCTCCCCAGAGTGGTGTGACACACCCAGACACCAGTCTGCTGAGGCCACAACTGGCAATGGAGTATGAGTGGCTGGAGAAGGTCACTGTGACAGATGGGCCAGTGGATGTGACTTGGTCAGCCCACCATGCTTCACAGAAGAGAGGAAAGCCATTTAAGGTCAGCATTACATCACTTTTGCCTCTGCTGCGAGATCAGGCCCACTCGGTTGCTACAGTCAAGCATGTGATGGACAAGATCAAAGAGATAGTGGCATTTCTGAACCCCGGTCAGGTGCCAGTCATTGCTGCTGACCAGCCAATATATGCAGTAGCCAAGCAGGTCCAGTGGCACTGGCCTGAAATCTACGGTGAGGACAAGTTCGTCATAATGTTCGGAGGCTTGCATATTGAGATGGCGGCACTGAAGTCCATTGGAACTCTACTCCAGGACAGTGGTTGGACAGGAGCCCTCTTGGAGGCAGGGATAGCATCTCCTTGGACAGCAGATTCATTTCTGACAGCTTCGAGCATCACTAGGACACGACAGATGCACCAGATAACAGCATGCAGTCTATACAAGCTTCTGAAGGCAGCCCACACGGAATACTCGAAAGAGACAGATGAACAACCCGAAGAGGTGCCTAGCTTCGAAGCTTGGTGTGAGCATCGCAAACTGCAAAGTCCCCAGTTTCATTTCTGGTATATGGTGCTGTCAATGGAACTGGTGATCCTCTTGTTGATCTGATCATTCAGGGAAGCCAACTTCTTCCTGTACTGTCAGTCACTGGCTGAGCTGATACCGTACTTCTTTGCCAACAACAATGTAAACTATGCACGGTGGCTTCCGATCCACTACAGAGACATGGTGACCCTGGAACAGAAGCATCCTCAGCTGGCTCAGGAGTTCCAGAGTGGAAACTTTGTTGTACACAAATCGAGCCGACAGTTCTCAGCAATGGCTATTGACCAAGCTCACGAGCAGGCCAACGCTGTCATCAAGGCAGACGGGGGTGTGATCGGCGTGACTGAAGACCCATCAGCACTGAGAAGATGGATGATAGCTGGTCCTCAAGTCAGCCACTTGGTTGCACAGTATGAGGCAGCATGTGGGACCAAAGAGGGTACTGAACAAACCAGCCACCATGAGGAGACAGAATGAGCACAAAGAGTGTTCCTTGAGAAAGTAGAAAAGCTCTCACAAGCCATGACAGATATGTGCAATCCTTTCCAGGAGGATATTGCTCACCACACTGCCGCCGAGCTGATTGGCACACACCTTGAGAAAGGCAAGGTCCGTTTCCAGGAGTTTATGAAGGGAATGGAAGGGGAAGAAGAATCCACCTTCTATGAACCAATAGAGAAGAACAGGGTTGACTTTTTCCGACAGGTACCAGCCTCTGTTGACTCTTCTAAGCAAAAAGTGCTGAAAGAAGACTGTCAACTGTTCTCCAAGCTGTTCATATCATGCCAGAGCAGAGAGTGTGACTTGAAGGAGTTCTTCCGTCATGAGAACCAGTCACATCCTGCTGCCCTCAGTGATGGTGGAAAGCTCCACACCTGTCAGAAATCCCACCTCACTACCATTCTTCAGAGCCAAGTTACAACCCCTGAGGCAGAGCCAGATGCTGACACCATCATCATTGATGGTACAACGTTGGTGAACAGTCTGCCCCCACGGAGTTCAAAGACGTTCGAAGAGTACGCAATGCTCGATGTCCTTCCTAGAATACAAGCATACTCTACCAAGTACAAGAGAACAGACATTGTGTTTGATGTCTACCGGCCATCTAGTCTGAAAGCTGAAACTAGATCAAAGCGAGGACGTGGGGTGAGACGCAGGGTGACAGGGAAGGGCAAAATTCCCTCAAACTGGCGAAACTTCCTGAGAGAAAATGACAACAAAGCCGAGCTGTTCAACTTTCTGGCTGATAAGATTGCACGTGTGGCCACACCAAATGTGGTCATTGTGACCAAGGAATAAGATGCTGTCAGCAACCGCACTATCAATCTGGCTGGGGTGGCACCGTGCAGTCATGAAGAAGCTGACATGCAGATCTTTGTGCATGCCAGGCATGCAACAGAAGCAGGCAGCAAAGTCATCATGGTCAAAGCCAGCGACACAGATGTTGTCGTCATCGCAGTCAGTGTTCTGCAGGCACTTCAGGAGCTAGGTCTGCAGCAGTTGTGGGTTGCCTTTGGCCAAGGACAGAACCTGAGGTGGGTTCCTGTACATGACTTGTGTTGCACTCTTGCAGAAAAGAGCAAAGGGATGCTCTTCTTCCATGCCTTCATTGGCTGCGATGTCGTTTCAGCATTCCGTGGCAAAGGGAAGAAGTCTGCTTGGCAAACCTGGGATGTTTGTGATTAGGCTTCCGGTGTCTTCAGCAAACTCAGCCAGTACCCACCGGTAGTTGATGATGAAGACCTGGAGACCTTGGAGAAGTTTGTGGTCATGATGTACGACAGATGCAGCACAGCTGAAGGTGTCGATGATGCGAGGTTGGACATGTTTGCTCGGAAGCAGAGGCCGTACGAAGCCATTCCTCCAACCCGAGCAGCACTGAAGCAGCATGTGAAGCGTGCTGCCTACCAGGCGGGCTGCATCTGGAGTCAGTCAACAGTACGTCAACCAGAAACGCAGACTCCTGCCAACTGGAGCTGGACCAAGAAAGGAGATCTGTGGCAAATCGTTTGGACAGAGCTCCCACCCATTGCAGAGAGTTGCCAGCAGCTGACCAAGTGTGGATGCAAGTCGGAATGCTACGGTCGATGCAAATGCTACTGCTTTGGTCTGACCTGCACGGCACTGTGCAGCTGCAGATGAGAGGTTTAGAAGCGTTGTAGTATACTCATCCAGGCAGCAAGACAATAAGTGACAAACAAGTATAGGCCTACTGCCTACATGTACATCCAATAATATATCGGACTGATGGTGCCTATGATATGGGCACTTTTTACCCTAATTATGATTCCGGGACTGATATTATGGTACAAGGATGATAGTGAGTAAGTCCATGGTTCCAAATTCGGATTCTACATAGTGAAAAATGTATGATTTGACACCAAGATCATTCAAATAGGACAAGGCTTTGCGATTTTATTGCGAAATGCAATGTTTCTGTATATTCAATGGTGGCCATCTTGAAAAATGGCCGCCATCTTGAATTTTTAGGTGGCTAACGGGTTTTATCAAAAGAGCAATCCCCAAGGAGTATGTGTGCCAATTTTGGTGCTTGTTTCTAGAAATGAACGATTATTCCAGTTATCTGCCCCACTATGATAGGTGTGGTGATTATGGTAGCAGTTATGATATTGTCTGTAGTACGTGATGATGATGGTTATTATGGTAGTGATGGTGGTGGTTATTGTGAAAATAGTTTTGATAGTGGCGGTTATAGTGTAGTTGTAGTTGTAGTTGTAGTGATGATGGTGGTAGTTATAATGGGGATAGTAGTAGTGATGATGGTGACAGTATAATTTGGTGATGTTGATGATGGTTACTGCAGATGTCACCTCAAAAACAATTCACCACGCATTTCTACAAAGAACTTGCCCCATTTTGGATAGGTCAGGTTGTTAGGTTAGATTAGATTAATTTAGTTGAATTAAAACAAAACACAAAATATAATCATAGGCGAATTCCTTTTGGGGAGAGAAAACGTCGGGCCGAGTTGTTTTCAGGGCGAGTTCTCCAGTATTCTAGGTGATAGTAGTACTGATGATGGTGATAGTAACAGTGATTGTATTAGTCGTTAGGAATGATGGTGATAATAGTAGTGATGATGGTGATAGTTTTATTGATGATGATGGTAGCGACAATGGTGACAGTAGTGAATATGGTGACAGTACTAGTAGTAGTGATGATGGTGACAGTAGCAATGATGATTGTAAGATGATGGTGATAATAGTAGTGAAGATGGTGATAGTTGAGTGATGATGGTGACAGTAGTAGCGAGAGTGGTGCGAGTAGTAGTGATGATTGTAATAGTAGTAGTAGTGCTGCTGATGATAGTAATGGTTATAGTAGTGATGATGGTAACCATTCTCAGAATTGGGTATACAATATTTTGTTCACCTTCCCCACAAGAGGTGAGGCACATGCCCCCTTTGACCACCTCAAAGATGATGATCATGATTCCCCGTCATCACCTGGAGCGCAGCATTTCCCTAGGCCTCCGATTGGTCGAGCCAAGGCAATTCAGAAGATGCTGGAGAAGATTCCTGAACCTCCCATTGGCCAAGACGGTCACCCAGCCTCCCCCCTGTTTGGCCGAGATGGACAGGTAAAAGAACACCAGAGCTTTGTTCCAAAACGTAGATAAAGACACTAATTGGAAGATCTTGTAAGCTACCTATTGGCTGATGGAAAAACCCTTGATCTGCCAAAGGGGTATATAAGGCACCAGAACCAACCCAAAGTCAAACAGTCACAGTGCCCCTTGGACTTGACTTCCCCTCCCCTGCAGCCTCAGTAGCAACCCTCCCCCATGCTGCATCACTTGAGGTGTGCGGTGGTAAATTTAGTTTGGTGGATGAGAGCACAGATAGAGGTCTTTCTAAAAAGGTATATTTGACAGACTTAGAAGAAACATATGACCGACAATCTTCATGCCCCGGGCAGCCACTGGGGAGTTTACCCCCTGCAGCCGAGTACTCAGAGGTGCTAGAGCTCCGAGCCCTGGTAGGTTGCCCTACTTTGAAGAATTTACCTCACAGTGCTCCCGAAGCTGCTTGAGACCGAAACTGCTACAGCTAGCTGAATCCCCCATCAAGGCTAATAAACCAGACACCCCTGACGACGACGCTGTGTGGTCTCGCTACCAATGCTCTGAGAGGTCCTTGTGTCGACGCCATACATGTGTGTAGCACTGCTACCGATGCCCTTTTGTATTGCCCAGCTGATGATGAGCCGAGAGACTCTGCTGCTCCTCTGGTAGGTGCTATGATGATATAATGTTGAGCTGGCCTGGTCCAGGGGGACCAACCCACTACATTTGAGCTAGCTGTTATTAGAATGGCTAATAGAATCATTACACTATTGATAGAACACTACTAGAAGTATTGTTAGGGCCTCTATTAACCTAAGACGTGCGCATGGGGGGTATGAGACCACACGCCTGTGCGCACGTATTTGAGCTGTTCCCATCACTAACATCGTTATTTTGCCATAAATATCGTTAATACTTATTCATATGCGCCTATTGTACCATTAATATGAAGATATTAACCAGTTACAACAATAAAACAAGTGGAAACAGCGTTTGGATGGTCAAAATCGGCGATAGAGGCCGGGAGTTACATAACCAAAGGCTGAGGCAGCCTTCCAATCCCCCACTCCTCCCCACGTCTGGAGAGACACTGTTGCACAATACTCTCTCTCTCGCTCTTTCCCACGCTTGGTAACAATGATGACAATGCCCTGCTTGCAACTCGCTAATGTTAGCACGAAAATAGACCACAGAATAAGGGAATAACAGGGAAAATAGGTGATAAATGAAGGAGGGGATGTGGAGGAGTAATATTTGGCATGGCCCAGGGGCAAAAAAAAAAAAAAAAAAAAAGGTTCAAGTTTTTTTTGGGTGTTTTAAATGGATTTTTTTTAGGCCCAGGATCTTAAGAGTCTTCCCGCAGTCGCCCGGGGAAACTCTTAAGAGTCTTCCGGCACTTGCCGGGTTAAGAACTATCTGCATACTGACCAGATGGGGTTCCTCCTGTTGTAATAAAAAAAAAAAAATTCTATACTGACTCCCTGCCAAGGCAAACTCTTTCATCTCTGTCTCCTGTAACATCTATCCTTCTTGCTGGAAGTTTGCTCTCATAGCTGTGGTTGTGGACAGCCATCGCTCACTTCCTTAACCTATCAACTCCAGTATTCTTCAGGGTTCTATCGTGTATCCAGTTCTCTCTCTTACATACATTAATGATCTTCTCAACTGTAACTCTAGTCCTATCAATTCATATACTTGCCTTGCACTATTCAACTTGTTCTACAGAACGATCCAGCATGCAATCACTCGAAAAGTCACGTGATAAGACAATAGCACATATATCTTCGGATCTATCCACCATTTCCGGTTGGGGCAGAGAACATCTTGATACTTGCAATGCTTCCAAAACCAAATTTCTCCATCATTTACCCATCAAGAACTTCCACAAATATATGCCGTCTACTTCAACAATACACAAATCAACCCTTCATCTTCTCTCAGTATTTAGGTCTGTTCCTCCTAAATTGCAGGCTCACTATCGCTCACCAGGCAAAAATCGACACCGAAATGGTTTGAAAGGTCTTAAAATTGACAAATAAATGGGGTGGAAGGTAATAAACTAGCCAAACTAATGGGACGAACATCGTAAAATCCCAAATTTATGGAGAAAGGATTCATGCGAAAGAGTACCCCCTTCATGAGTTCTCGGCTTGAGAATGTGTTACCATTGCTGACCGTGACTGTACAATGAACCTACTATACTCTATCCAACTCAACTTTTCCGCCGACCTCTGCAGCAGATACGAGAACTCGCCTGTGATTGGCTATCTGGCCAATAGGAGAGGCAGAGCTGACAATTTATTCATTATCTACAGTATATTATTCCGTATTTATTAATTAAACTAGATACGTTTAAGAAATGTTAATGATTATTTAATAAATTACAGTGTTATCCGATTCTAAAGCGCTATTAAATATAACGTGAAACACAATAATAACGTATATATCGTAAAGTAAAAACAAGGAGATACAGAATTGATAAGCAGGGGAAGTAAGCGAGAGGGAAGGCTGACTGGCTCGGGCCCGTGCGTATTAGCGAATCACAGGCCGTGCTTGACTTCGCACACATTTAAAGTAGACAGTGACGGTAATTCTTACCTTGCTTGTGTTTACAGTATTATATCTTACGATTCTATGTGTTCCATGTGGTATTTTATAGCTCTTAAGGTTCGGATATCACTTATCACACAATTAGAATGACCTAAACCTATCTAATATAATTAATATATATGGAATATAAAAGAAAAGCTGAATTAATTCATACGATAATGTGATATCCTCATGTTCAGTCATTGGCTATATTTGATATGTTCTTCTATTGCTTAGCATACTCTGCGACCTTATGAACAATAGCACGAAGGCAACGAAAGGTAAACATGACTAGATAATGGTTATATCTGCACATACAGACACAAATCAGATAATATTTTAGAGTTTAAAAGACGCCGCCGGGCCAGTGCAGTGTTGCCAGGAGGTGGTTTGTTGTATATGTATACACTGCATTTCCATCTTTTCGGCGGTTTCTGAATATTATGCTCAGTGTGTTGTATGCGAAATAACAAAGGGGTTTGTATGCTACTTTCTAGTATAATAACTTGGTTAAATTGTAACCACAACGTCAAGGATAAGTGCATATAATACAAACTCTGGAAATTCTGGAACCTTTAATGTCTAGGGCGTGATGTCATTGCCAGCCAATCACAGGCGCGGTCTCGTATCTGCTGTAGAGGCCGGCGGCAAAGTTGAATTGGATAGAGTATCGTTTGTGTTGAGTGTTGTAGTTAGGTGTTGTTGAATATCATTACTGACCGTCACTGTACAATGAACCTACTAGTTTGTGTTGAGTGTTGTAGTTAGGTGTTGTAGAATAACATTACTGACCGTCACTGTACAATGAACCTACTAGTTTGTGTTGAGTGTTGTAGTTAGGTGTTGTAGAATAACATTACTGACCGTCACTGTACAATGAACCTACTAGTTTGTGTGTTGAGTGTTGTAGTTAGGTGTTGTAGAATAACATTACTGACCGTCACTGTACAATGAACCTACTAGTTTGTGTTGAGTGTTGTAGTTAGGTGTTGTAGAATAACATTACTGACCGTCACTGTACAATGAGCCATACTAGTTTGTGTTGAGTGTTGTAGTTAGGTGTTGTAGAATAACATTACTGACCGTCACTGTACAATGAACCTACTAGTTTGTGTTGAGTGTTGTAGTTAGGTGTTGTAGAATAACATTACTGACCGGCACTGTACAATGAACCTACTAGTTTGTGTTGAGTGTTGTAGAATAACATTACTGACCGTCACTGAACAATGAACCTACTAGTTTGTGTTGAGTGTTGTAGTTAGGTGTTGTAGAATAACATTACTGACCGTCACTGTACAATGAACCATACTAGTTTGTGTTGAGTGTTGTAGTTAGGTGTTGTTGAATAACATTACTGACCGTCACTGTACAATGAACCATACTAGTTTGTGTTGAGTGTTGTAGTTAGGTGTTGTAGAATAACATTACTGACCGTCACTGTACAATGAGCCATACTAGTTTGTGTTGAGTGTTGTAGTTAGGTGTTGTAGAATAACATTACTGACCGTCACTGTACAATGAACCATACTAGTTTGTGTTGAGTGTTGTAGTTAGGTGTTGTAGAATAACATTACTGACCGTCACTGTACAATGAACCTACTAGTTTGTGTTGAGTGTTGTAGTTAGGTGTTGTAGAATAACATTACTGACCGTCACTGTACAATGAACCATACTAGTTTGTGTTGAGTGTTGTAGTTAGGTGTTGTAGAATAACATTACTGACCGTCACTGTACAATGAACCTACTAGTTTGTGTTGAGTGTTGTAGTTAGGTGTTGTAGAATAACATTACTGACCGTCACTGTACAATGAACCTACTAGTTTGTGTTGAGTGTTGTAAAATAACATTACTGACCGTCACTGAACAATGAACCTACTAGTTTGTGTTGAGTGTTGTAGTTAGGTGTTGTAGAATAACATTACTGACCGTCACTGTACAATGAACCTACTAGTTTGTGTTGAGTGTTGTAGTTAGGTGTTATTGAATATCATTACTGACTGTCACTGTACAATGAACCTACTAGTTTGTGTTGAGTGTTGTAGTTAGGTGTTGTAGAATAACATTACTGACCGTCACTGTACAATGAGCCATACTAGTTTGTGTTGAGTGTTGTAGTTAGGTGTTGTAGAATAACATTACTGACCGTCACTGTACAATGAACCATACTAGTTTGTGTTGAGTGTTGTAGTTAGGTGTTGTAGAATAACATTACTGACCGTCACTGTACAATGAACCTACTAGTTTGTGTTGAGTGTTGTAGTTAGGTGTTGTAGAATAACATTACTGACCGTCACTGTACAATGAACCTACTAGTTTGTGTTGAGTGTTGTAGAATAACATTACTGACCGTCACTGTACAATGAACCTACTAGTTTGTGTTGAGTGTTGTAGAATAACATTACTGACCGTCACTGAACAATGAACCTACTAGTTTGTGTTGAGTGTTGTAGTTAGGTGTTGTAGAATAACATTACTGACCGTCACTGTACAATGAACCTACTAGTTTGTGTTGAGTGTTGTAGTTAGGTGTTGTTGAATAACATTACTGACCGTCACTGTACAATGAACCTACTAGTTTGTGTTGAGTGTTGTAGTTAGGTGTTATTGAATATCATTACTGACTGTCACTGTACAATGAACCTACTAGTTTGTGTTGAGTGTTGTATAATAACATTACTGACCGTCACTGTACAATGAGCCATACTAGTTTGTGTTGAGTGTTGTAGTTAGGTGTTGTTGGTTTATTAGGCTCCTTCATATCCAAACACACTCTCAATAAGGTGGATGGGGTGGGGGGGGTTTCTGGACCCACTTCTCCTTTATGCTTAGCATCATTATTTTTCATATTTTGACATTCGCCACATTAGTTTGGCAATTGTAAGACCTTCCGTGCCTACTTTTTCCTAGCTAGCAATACCGAGCCTATTATTTAAGAGGAACATGCCTTCGGCTGGGGCATATTTCTACCAAAAAAATGCACTCATATATCTTGAAGCCAGGTCTTGTGGGTATTTGTTTAAACTTCATGGAGGTCCAGAGAGGAAACTAAAAAGACAAAAAATATATATTGATACATTTATATTACATAATATTATCTCCTTCAACAATGGGCTATTTTTCATGTGTAACATAGTAACTTTGATGTGTGTAAATTATTGAAGCGGACAATAAAATTGGAAAATGGACCATAAACCATAACATTGGCAATAAAACAATAACATGGACAACAAGCAACAACATTTATATTGACCATAAAGCAATAAATGGACGACAAAACAATTAAATAAATATAACATTATGACAATAAAATGTACAATAAAACACTTGTTTTTTATATATCTTAGATTAATAACCTTTTTATTGTTAGAACAGGAATAGAAAGGCATATGCCCTTGATGATTTTGATGTATGTTACAGAATTGCATGAAAGTACCAACGTCTTAGAAATATAAGTTCGCATCTACTCTGAAAATGTTACTGCCCTAGACAATCTGGTTTTCCTGTGGCAGTGGCCAGGAGTTGTGTGTCTGGCCTGTGTAGGCACGTTCCGTTCCGGGAGTGAGCGAAAGATAATTGTATAGCTCTGCTTATGCGTATATTTGTTATATAGCACCTCCTTAGTGTCGTCTGCAGTGCTCCTCATGATTCAAGATTTATTACAATGTTTTTCTGAGGAATATGTGTCATTGTATGAGAATGAGTATTATAAAGTAGGGGAGGATGTGTTGAAGGTATATGAATGGATTGCGACCTGTTATCAAGTAACAAATATGTGCAAGAGAAGGGGCAACATTATGTGATGGGAGAAGGATCGGTGTTGGAAGGAGGAGTACAAAAGAGTAAAAAGGAAATCAAGCAACAATAGGTCTAGTGACCCCTCTAGGTTGCTTGTCCTCCAAAACACTGAGGATCAAGTGTCCAAACAGTGGTTTAGAGTGGGTAAGGGAAAATTGGAAAGGGAACTACTACCCTGGAACTAATGTCCGTGGCAGGATTAGGAAGTTAGTAGGGGACAGATGGGTTTGTAACATAACACAGTTATAAGTGATCTTTCGTATATCTGGGGAAAAGAGAGTAACGTCTTAGTAATATATATACGCAATAATCCTTGATGAATCTGAGGGAGGAATATAATAAAGTTATTCATTTACAAACTCAGTCAGTCGCGGGTTTGATGCAAGATATTTGTCTATACTCTAGGCGAAGTTTAAAAGAATTAACGGTGATGCAGTCTATAACGTCTCGGGGAAGCCCATTCCACATGTTGACAACTCGATTGAAGAAGAAATTCTTAGATTCATGAGAGTTAAAAGATTAACCAATACTTTTGCAACCGTTTCCCCGTGTGTAATTAGATTGGTCGATAGTGAAGTACTTACTACAGTTCATATTGTTGATACCTTTGATGATTTTGAACACTTGAATTAAGTCGCCTTTTAATCTGCGTTGGGTTAAAGGAAATAGATTTAATTCTCTAGGACGCTCCTCGTATGGTTTGTTCATTAGGCTAGGTATCATTTTGGTAACTCTACGTTGAACTCGTTCTAGCTTGTCTATATCTTTCTAGTAATAAGGGCACCAGGATTGAACACAGTATTCCAGAAGAGGGCAGACCAAGGAAGTGTAAAGAGTTAGGATAACTTCTTTGGATTTATGCTCAAATGACCTGCCTATAAAGCCAATTATTTTGTTTGCCTTCTTAACAACTTCTGAACATTGTTGACTCGGTTTTAGGTTACTCTATATTGTTACTCCCAGATCGGTTTCTCTGTCTACACTCTTAAGCTGAGCGCCATTCATCGAATAGTTTGCTTTCTCATTTTGGTATCCGATATGTAGTACTTTACATATATCCGTATTGAAACTCATTTGCCAAATTTGGGCCCAACATGACAACTTATCTAAATTGTGTTGCATATCGTCAACTTGTTCTTTTGAGAGTGTGCTATTTGCAATTTTTGTATCATCAGCAAACTTTGAGATTGTATAGGTGAGACCCTCATCTATGTCGTTGATGTAAATTAGAAAGAGAATTGGTCCTAGTACCGATCCCTGGGGTACCCCGGGGAGGAAGAGGTAGGTAGGCTGTGTTGAGTGTCATCCTTCTTCTCACCTCCGCACATCATGCTACTGAAAGGTGCTTGGGTGGTTGTTTGGGGCTCTGTTGCTGGCATGGAGGCGAAAAGGACTGCACGTTGTAACCTTTGAGAGGCATGTGGCTGTGTGGTTGCAGGAGTAGTGTATCATCCTCCAAGTCACTACTGCTTTTCCCTTCACGGTCCCTATTCCACTCTTGTCCTGCGTCCCTCACCTCGCCCCTCTCATGGCCATCGCCGGATGGAGCAGTGCCGTGTGCACACTGGCGCATTTTTTTTATGCCTGTTAAGTTCGTCTCTATGGAAAGGATACTCGCATTTTACTTTTATGGCATTTTGAAAGGATGTACACAGTTTATAGGTTAAATCGCCTTCAGGACGGCTTTTTGTATTTTTCTTTCATATCACAATTCTATCTATCTATATACTACCTGTAGACATGATCCCCAGAGGGGTGGACACAAATGAATCGCCCACATGCTCCTCTGTCCCCTGTCAGCCGACACCCCTCCTCCCATCCAACACCACTTTCCCTCCTATACCTTTCAACTCCATCCTTCCACCTCACTCTCAGACTGCTCTCCCTCTCTGTCCTTCCACCTCACTCTAGTACAATCTCTTAGTCACTAGTTGATAATGATTAGTTGTCTAAACTGTATGGGTTTAAGGGGAGGTGATTTGTTTGCTCCCTAGACGTCCATCAAGCTTAAAAAACACTCCCGAAGACCTACTTTTGATATATATTTGTCGATAGAAAGGTGTCCCTGCAGATGGCCGGCTCCTCCTAAAATACAAGCTTGCTATTGCTTGCCAAGGCATAAATAGACACCTAAATGGCATGATAAGTCTAAAATATTGGTCAAGATGTGGAGTGAAAGGTCATAGAATCGCCAGACTAATGAAGCGCACGTCTTGAAATCTAAAACTATTGGGGCAAAACGTGAGGGAGAAGGCGTCCAGAAAATTCCCCCTTAAATATGATAGGAAAAAAATATTATTAGGGTATGTTATATTATATTTGTATAAAGATATATTGGTTGTAATATACTCCTATATTATAACGACGGAAAGGTGAATCACTATAAATATATTCAATAATTCCATATACCCTTTTCATATTTGTTTTCATGTATTTATTTACCGGTATATATTTATATATTTTTGAAGGGTTTGAATGCATATGATTGTAAATACATTTTATCATGTATTGAATATAATTCCTAGGATTTTGTTTTTCTTTTGTGCAAAAGGATTTCTTATAGTACTACATATAATTATTTGTAAAACACCAATAACTGAAGTGTTGTGGAGGATGTCAGAACATCTACAGCAATAGGACATGAATTAAGCCTATGTCAACGGAGAATATACAGTATAATAAACAACATAATAATTATAATGGTTTACTTCACTGAGATTTTAAGATGTTCGACCCATTAGTTTGAGAATTCTAAGTTCTTTCGCCGCATTTCTTTGTCAAATACTAAGTCTTTTCGTGCCATTAAGGCATGCGATAGCATGCCTGTAATTTAGGAAAAATTGGCTTTCAAAGCCTGAACATATTGCTACTTAAAAATGTACAAAGCATCTCTGACGGGGATCTTGGGGGTATTTTTATAAGCTTGATAGAGGTCTAAGGAGCAAACTAAAATTATCCCCTTAAGGTTATCCTAGTAAGCTGTAAGACCAATGTTGAGGAAAATGGTGCAGATGTGATACCAACTTTAACCTTTAGAAGATAATGACGCATTTTGAGTTTATTTTGGCTTACATTAGACAATTTTAGACAATTTAGGATAGATATGGGGGAATTCGAAGGGCAAATACTATCTATTACTTTCATATACCTTTCCTAATTTGCATAAAATCGTCTAAAATAGCCAAAAACAGAAAAGAAACGCGTAATAGGATCTTGAAACGGTTAATTCTTTAGTTGACATCGAGTTTTGGCCATTTCATCTGTGTGTCCCGTTTGCTTAAAAAGCAAATTACATTGTTTTTTATCGGTCCTCATGAAGTTGAGAAATGCGTCTCTGATTGTGACAATGATACTAAGACAGCCATTGCCACAGTCGAACCCGCTCCTCTGCATCTCCCGCATGCCACCTGTAATAAAATTGTCATATGATAAAACTCTATCATGTTTATTTATTGATATATTTATTTATCAACTCCGAGTAAGGGAAGTGGTATCGTGCCCACAGATCCCGCCCATATACTGTGCACCTCAAACCAGCTTGTCGTTATCAGTCTCCATCCAGAAACTCCTCCTAGACTTTGATAGATGTTCACCAAATTTCACAAGAATGTTCATTAAGTCATTGCAAAGGTCATTCAAAAATATATTTTTAATTAAACTTAAAAGTCAAGGTCTTAGGTCAAGGTTAAAAATATTGTCAATATTTTTTTATATTTTGATTTGTACTCAAATTTCTTCAGTTTCACAATACAAGCTACTGGCTACATTGACTTTGTATTAACCACATTTTGGATAAATATTCGAAAGGGTTTGGTCGAAGGACAAGGTCAAAGGTCATAATTATATTTTTTACTTGTATATCTTAAACTATCTGTTACATTTTCACGAGGCATATCATGTAGGACTATATTCGGACTACCTTTGCCAAGTTCATACAAGGTAATATATAAGTCTATTTGAAAGGTCAAGGTCACAGGTCAAGGTAAAATAGCCTTTACGTTTTTTTTTTTATTTGCACTTTAAATTATTTTTTTAAATTTTGAAACACATCGCAAAGGTCAATATATGGGTCAAAGTTCAAGGTCAACTACTCTATTTATATATTTGAAATTGACTGAGGAGTTTAAATCAAATTAAGTATGCTTATATGAATTTCCAGGGTAATGTCATTGCAAAAAAACCCATTACTCTTACATATGGGTCATTAATAAATAAAATTACTCAAATTTCGGAAAACATTTTGTGTTACTTGCTTATAAATTGAATAACATAATTATCAATTTGTGTATACATGTTTTAATAGTCAAGGTAAAAGGTCACAACAGGAGTGTTCATAATTTTCCCTAAGCTCCTCTTAGACTGTTAAATGTATTGTCACTTAATTGTGTAGGCAAATTTGGTTGGTCAATGCAACGATCATCCAAATATGTATTTATATTTTTTCTTTACTCAAATGTCAAGGTCACAGTATATGGTCATTATAACTCATTTATATTTTGTTTATACAAATTACACCATAATAATAACGTTAGTTAACCTCTTCTGTACCGATGATGTACTTTTCATTACATTCTGGTAGCTATTAGAAATAATTAGACGATTGTGTTCGGCTTAGGAAAGATATCTGCATTAAAATGATAAGACTATCTCCATTAATCCTTTTAGCTACCATATATTTTCCTAAACTTCATAAAATCGTCTACATGTAGCTAAAATCAAATAGAAATGACGTTGCCGGTACAGAAGGGGTTAATGTAAACATTGGCGTTAAGCTGATCAAATTTTCGGTAAGAAATCCCAATTGCAAGGTCAAAGGTGAAAATATGTGTTTTGTTTTGTTTTTATTAGCATATAATACTAACTTTTAATTTCTTACTAGGCTTATCAAATACTATATATTCGGAATACCTAGGCCAAAGTCATACAGGAACAAATATATTTCCATTTTATAGATAAAGGTCACAGGTCAAGATCAAATATAAGGTAAATAAGCATTTTTGCTTTACTATTCATGCAAACTTCACAAAATTCACTGAGATAGTTGCACTTTATATGCAAATGAAAAAGTTGCAGACATCATGATGTTCAGACATCATAAATGTCAAGATGAAGGTCAAGGTCAACTATTCATTATATTTCTCTGAAAGTAACTGATGAGCTTTTATCATAATAGGCATGCATATAGGGTTTTCCAGGGTTATGTCATTGCATGTGTACCTTCATGTTTATTTTTATATAAATATTTAACCAATATACATCCACTTTGTGCAGGTTTTGAACTGATCAATCATGCCATAGAAACCAGAGGTGTGAATAAATTACTTAGGATTCCTCAATATAGAACT
Organism: Paralithodes platypus; assembly: GCA_032716605.1. NCBI lineage: Eukaryota > Metazoa > Arthropoda > Malacostraca > Decapoda > Lithodidae > Paralithodes > Paralithodes platypus. Next base: position 54,553,140 of record CM064573.1, on the reverse strand, counting down.
TCCCATATACAACAAAATATCATATTTAGAGGTTCAAAACTATGGAATTATATAAATAATGCACTAAGACAAAAACCTACTCTAGTATATTTTAAAATTTCAGTTAAACAAGCCTTAATAAATAGATATTAAATATAGTACTAGACATCTCACGCATAACGTGTGCAAGTATGTTAAAATAGATATATGGATAAGTAAAAGCATGTACTAAAATGATAGATCAAAATTGCCACTTGATACTGTATAATAAATTTGGGTCTTAAGTGTGTAGTGGTCGTTCCCAGGCCAAGCGGCCGCAGGTCTATGTAAAACTATTGTATGTATATAGTTTTGTATGTAAAACATTTATTTGTGTATTTATTTATTTGCTTATTTGTTTATTTTTGTATTGTTTTTATTTGTTCGTATTGTGTGTGTAATAATTGTATTTCTTATCATTATTTAATATTCATAGTTGTAATTCATATTTGTTTCTCTTATACAGTATATACTGTGTATATACAGTGTATATATATATACAGTGTATATATATATATATATATATATATATATATATATATATATATATATATATATATATATAAATATTATATATATATATATATATATATATACCGTATATATATATATATATATATATATACCGTATATATATATATATATATATATATATATTTATATATATATAATATATATGTATTTTTGTACTCCCAGCCGGGATCAGGTTTTAGAAATTTAATTTTAATTCTCACCAAGCCAAACACGAGAGTCATTAATATCAAGTATATCTTCTAACAAATACACGTTAGCTAATATATATTTATGTAATCCCAGCTGGAATGAATGAGAATGAGAGAGCGAAAGAAAGTGCATGTTTGTTTGTAAGTAACAAGTGGAAGAACCATGTAAGGGACTATGGTTCTGTGGGTGCAAGGATTGTGTGGTAAGAATGAAAGTAGGAATACAAATGTGGTGGGTTGTGTGTATGTATGCTCTGACAGAGGATAAACCTGAAAGAGAGAAAGAGGAGTTCTGGGTGAATGTTGAGGCGTGCCTGGATAAGTTTGGTATGAGCGAAAGAATGTTTCTGATTGGGGATATGCATGGGAAGGTGGGTGATAGTAAAGTAAATGGGGTGGTGGGAGGGTGGGGTATACCATTAGATATAGATGGGAATGGCAGTCCACCTGTGGACGCATGTGTGGGGAGGAGGCTGTTGATAGCCAACACCTTCTTCCGACATCGAATGATACACAGGTACACATGGAAAGTGGAGTGGATGAGGAAGAGAGAGACAGTGGAACGAAAGGAGCTTATTGATTATATATGTGTGGATGAACGAATGAAGAATTTTTGCTAGGTTATATAGGGGTATTGGGAGGAGGAAAGGGAGGTTCTGACCATTATGTAGAAGTAGCTAAAATTAGAATACAGAAATAGTGGGTGAAGAGAGCTAGAGTGAGGCGGGAGGGAGGTGGAGTAGTAAAGAGATTACAGGAGGAGGAGATCAGGGAAGAGTTCAAGAGAGCAGTAGAAAAACGACTAGGTAGGTTTGACTTGGAGGGTATGGAGGAAGAGGTGAGCAAAGTGTTTAAGGAAGAGATGTGTGTAGCATGTGAGGAGGTATGTGGAGTTAGGAGAAGAGGGAGGGGAGTGAAGGGTAAAGCATGGTGGACTGAAGAGGTAAAACTAGCTGTTGAAGATAAGAAGAAAGCATATAGGGAGTGGTTGGGTAGTAGAGTGTATGAAGACTTGGAGAAACAGAAAAGGAAAAGGTACTTGGAGAAAAAGAGAGTGGTGAAGAAAGTAGTTAAGGAAATTAAGAGAAGAGTAGATTAGGAATTTGGAAGGTGTTTATGTGTAAAATGGAGGGAGTGTAAGAAACTGTTCTGGAAAGAGGTCAAGCAAGTTAGGGAGGGTAGAATGGTAAGTAGTAAGGGTGTGAAAGAAAAGAATGGGTGAGTGTTAGCCGAGAAGCAAGAGAGAGTCGAGAGATGGAGGGAGCACGTCAACGAATTGTTGAACGTAAGGAATGAAATGCTAGCAAACATAGCTGGATGGGGTGTGGAAGGGAGAAGAAGAGAAATAGTGGAGGAGGAGGTGGAAATCAGGAGGTTAGAAATGTGTTAGTAATAGATGGAGTGTGTGGGGAAATGCTGTGGTATGGTGGTGAGATAGTGATTGAATGGGTATGGAATATGTGTATACTAGCATGGGAGACGGGAAGTGCACCTGATGTCTGGAAGCCAAGCATAATAGTCCCCCAGTATAAGGGTAAAGGGGAAAGAGGAGTGTATGGTAATCACCGGGGGATATGTCTTCTAAGCGTAGTATGGAAGATGTACAGTAGAGTAGTGATCTAGAGAGTGAGAGCGAGAATGGAGAAATGGGTAGCTGGCGAGTAGGGCGGGTTTAGGAAGGGAAGAGGATGTGTAGACCATATGTTTGCCTTGAAATGTGCAGTGGAGAAATATCTGGAGAAGGGACTCAAGTTATATGCTGCCTTTATGGACTTAGAGAAGGCCTGTGGAAAGTACTGTGAATATACAGAGTAGATGGCAAGTTGCTGAAAGCAGTGAAGAGCATGTATAAGGGTGCAAAGACGTCAGTATGTGTGGAGAATGAACAGAGTGAGTTCTTTGATCTGAATGTTGGGTTAAAGCAAGGTTATGTGATGTCCCCATGGTTGTTCAATATTATATGGATGGAGTCATGTAATAAATACAAGGAAGAGCAGTGGATGTTGGTGTACCACTAATAAGGGAAGGAAATGAGTGGAAGTTGCCTGTACTGCTGTTTGCTGATGATACAGTTCTGATGAACGATAGTGAATGGGAGTTGCAGGGTCTTGTAAATATGTTTGGAACAGTGTGTGCACAACATAATCTGAAGATAAATGCAGGGAAGAATAAGGTTATGGTCTTTGAAAGGGGTGAAGGGAGGATGAATAGTCATGCTATGGAGAATATCAGCTCATTTAAGTATTTGGGCAGTGTGTTGAGTAAAGATGGATGCAGTGCAGGAGAGGGTGCAACAAGGGAAGAGAGTTGTAGGAACGCTGAAAGCAGTAATAAGAAATAGGGTGGTCAGTGACTCAGCATGGCAGTAAAGATGTCCTTGCATGATAGTGTGGTAATCCTGACATTGAAGTACGGGAGTAAAGCGTGGACGTTGTTGGAGAAACAGAAACCATGAGTAAGAAGGGTGGAAATGAGTTACTTGAAAAGTGTCTGCAGTTACATTGAGGAATAGACAGACAAATGAGGAAGTACGAGAGTGGTGTGGTGTGGACGTAGATGTGTAGTGTGGAATGACTAAGAGAGTGTACGAGAGTGAAGTGGAAGGACAAATAGGGAGAGGTAAAAGAGAGAGAGGTGGAAGGATTGGGTTAAGAAGTATATGTGTGAAAGTGGTGCTGGATGTGAGGAAGGCTTCAACTGAAAGAGGTGCATGGGGGCGATTCATTCGTGGCCACCCCATAGGGGATCACGGCGTCCGGCAATAGATAGATAGATAGATAGTTTTTTTTAAGATTTTAAGGCATTTGCTCCATTAGTTTGGTGATTTTAGGACCTTTCATGCCATTTAGGTGTCTAACATTTCTTGGCGACCGAAAACGAGCCTACAATTTAGAAGGATCTGGCCTTCGGCTAATGCATTTTTCTACCAAAAAATTACAAAAACAATATATATTTGGATATTGTTTTTTTTGTATCTTGGATGTTTGGATATTGTTAATGTACACTGTAGTGGGTGGATGAATGGTTATTGTTAATGTACACTGTAGTGGGTGGATGTTTGGTTATTGCTAATGTACACTGTAGTGGGTGGATCTTTGGTTATTGTTAATGTACACTGTAGTGGGTGGATGTTTGGTTATTGTTAATGTACACTGTAGTGGGTGGATGTTTGGTTATTGTTAATGTACACTGTAGTGGGTGGATGTTTGGTTATTGTTAATGTACACTGTAGTGGGTGGATGTTTGGTTATTGCTAATGTACACTGTAGTGGGTGGATGTTTGGTTATTGTTAATGTACACTGTAGTGGGTGGATGAATGGTTATTATTAATGTACACTGTAGTGGATGGATGTTTGGTTATTGCTAATGTACACTGCAGTAGGTGGATGTATTAACACAGTAAACTTACATTGCATTGCATGCATGTGCCGTCCACAGAGCACATGCAGGTTCTCACTCATGAGGCACAGTCGGAGAGCCAAAGGGGAGGCCCTTCCTTTCACGAGATGCTGACTAATGAGTCTTTTAATACCTTCTTCGCCCCCAAATATCTTCACCATCTCACTAAATGACTGACACTTCCGCCGCGCCATCGCTGCTGTCACCAACAAAGTCACACACGCCGCTACCACAAGTACACGGGCCCTAATGAAAAATATATATACTGTATACTGTATAAATATATATATATATATATATATAATATATATATATATAATATATATATATATATATATATATATATATATATATATATATATATATATATACTGTATAGGCCTATATTTAAATTATATCAAACAAAATCTATGTGGATGAGGCAAACAAAAGGCAAAACTGCCTGTGACGAGTGCCTCCCCCAGAGTAGAAAGGTTGACAGGGCCAAAATCAAGGAAAGTTCGAGCCAAAATGTCTGGACACACGGAGTTCGAAGCAATGTAAGTCATGGGATGAGGGATATATGGATTCAGGGAGAGAGTTCCAGAGCTTAGCTGTTGAATAGAAGAAAGATTGGGAGTATCGTTTCACTTTTGGGTTGGAGAGTTGCACAGAGTAGGAGTGGGATTTTGTTGCAAGATGGGTGGTACGTACCCTACGTAGAGGAGTGGTATACACTGAGAGCTCTGAGGAACACTGATCATTGTAGTAGCAGTAGAATATTGAGAGAGATGCAACATTGCGGCAAAGGGTGAGAAAGAGATTGCAGAGAATCGGTGAGTGGGCATGAGTTAATGAGATGGAAGGATTTTTTTCTACTTTGTCTAGAAGTGCTGTGTGAGAGGATCCTCCCCACACATGCGAACAATCTATCTATCTATCTATATTATGCTCAGGCCCAATCCCCATTTTGGGGGTAGCCGACTCAAGACAGAGCAAGAACCGGGAAAACACAAAAACAACATAAAACAACAAATAAACACAGATAAAAAGCACAAACTCACACACATCCAGGCCACCCAGGAGAAGACCCAGAGACCCGGGTCAGCAAGGTCGCTCCAGCACTCCCCCGGCCCACTACCACCCGGAGAGGTTCCGATCTCGGCAGGCAGACATGCAGCGGAGCCAAAGCCACAAGCCCTCCCACCACACTTCCAGGCGCACCCTTCACATTAATCGTCTCCCCGGGCCAGGCGCCTGATGGACTATTATCTAGTCCAACTTCCGCCCGACCCCTTACTCCAAATGACCACGTGTTCACTCAACTATTCACAAGCATTCTCCATTCACTCCTGTCCACCACCACTTCCCCTGCCTGATCTATAGTATTCCTCTATCGTCCAAAGCCTTTCTTACACAGTCTCTCCATCTCAATGGGGATCTTCCTGCCCTTCTATCTCCCCTTGTACCTGACTCACATATTCTCTTTGTAAGCCTTTCATCTCCCATTCGTTCAACATGACCATACCAGCTCAGCACCCTTCTGTCCACTCTGGCTGACAAATGTTCCTGCTGCCCCACTCTCCTACGTATCTCTTCATTCCTCAATCTGTCTCTACGAGAAACTCCACACATACTCCTCAAGCAGCTCATCTCCATCACATCCAGCCCTCTTTTCTCCTTTTTCTTCAGAGCCCATGTCTCAGCCCCATACATCACTGTTGGCACAACAATTCCTTGATACAGTGCACTTTTTACTTTCACTCCGAGATTTCTCGTCTTCCACATACTTCCCATTGCTCCGAAAACCTTCCTTCCTTCACACACTTCCTGTTTTACCTCCACTTCCATACCTCCACTCCTGCTAATCGTTCCTCCTAGATATTTAAAACACTCTATTTGTTCCAATATTTCCCCATCCAGCCTCACATCTAGATTCATCCTATGCTCTCCCCTATTACACACCATTACTTTACTTTTATTGACGTTCACCTTCAGTTTCCTCCTTCCACAAACCACACCAAACTCTTTGACTACCCGCTGCAGTTTCTCATAAGAATCCGCCACCAATGCTGTGTCATCAGCGAACAGCAACTGATTCAACTCCCAATCTCTACCATTCTTTCCTACTAAACCCAATCCTCTTCCCATAGTTCTCCTTTTCACCTCCCTCACCACACCATCCATAAACATATTAAACAGCCATGGTGACATTACACAACCCTGTCGCAAACCTACCTTTACCTCAAACCATTCACTCAACTCACCATTTCCTACTCTCACACATGCTCTGCTCCCTTCATAAAACTCTTAACTGCTTCTAACAAATTTCCTCCTATTTCATAAATCCTTAACACCTTCCACATTGCTTCACGGTCCACACGATCATACGCTTTTTCCAAGTCCATAAAAGCCCAAAATATCTCCTTATGCTTCTCTAAATACTTCTCGCATAACTGTCTTACTGCAAACATCTGATCCACGCACCCTCTTCCCCTCCTAAAACCGCACTGTTCTTCTCCTATTGCAACTTCCGTACACTTTATTATCCTCTCTGTCAACACCCTGCCATACAGCTTTCCAACCACTGACAATAAACTAATACCTCTATAACTTGAACACTCCTGCCGATCTCCCTTTCCCTTGTACAACGGCACAATACATGCACTCTTCTAGTCTATTGGTACCATTGACACAGCAAAGCACACATTGAAAAGTCTCACCAACCAATCTACTATCACATCTCCACCCTTCTTTATACACTCCACAGCAATACATTTGTTTCACTGCTTCTTTCACCTCATTTTCCTCAATCCTTTCACTCATTCCCTGCCACCTGGGTGGCCTGGGTAACCTATCTCCATCCACCTCTGCTTCAATCACTGCTTCTCTTCCATCTCTTGTATTTAACAAAGATTCAAAATACTCGGCATATCTTTTCCTCACTTCAACTGGTTCCATAGTACCAGTAATTCTCCATTTTCATCTTTCACTGACTCTTCCCTCTTTTGTCCTCCTTTCCTTACTGTATTTACCTCCTTCCAGAACATCTTTCGTTCTTCAAAATTCTCACTCAGCCTTTGACCCCACCTTTCGTTTGCATCTTTTTTCGCTTCTCTAATTTTCCGTTTTGCCCCTCTCCTTTTCTCCTTGTACCTCTCCCATACCTCAACACTACCATCCTGTAAAACCCTCTCAAAACACTGGTTCTTCTCCTCAACTGCCTTTCTCACCGTATCATTCCACCACTCGCTTCCCTTCCTGATACCTCTGCCTCCTACTTTCCTTTTACCGCATACTACCTCTGCACTTGCTTTCACTCCTTCCTTAAACTGTTGCCATTCAACCTCTACTTCTCTCTCTTCCATCTCTCTCACTTCCATCCACTTTTCATTTATTCTTTCCTTGTACTCCCTCTCTTTTTCACTCTTCTCTAACTCACTAACTTTTATTACCTGTCTTACTTCACGCTTGTCTCTTATTCTCCTGTAACTCTTAACTCTTAGCTTTCCCTCCACCAGGTAATGATCTGACATACCCTCTGCCTCACCTCTCATCACATTCACATCCAGCAGTCTACACAATCTTTCCCTTGTCACCAGCACATAATCCATCAATGCCCTCTCTACAATCTCTCCCCTCACAAGTCTATGCCAGGTGTACTTGTGTATGCGCCTTTTTTTGAAGAACGTATTACCTACACTCAATCTACACTCTTCACATACATTTTTCAGTCTTTCTCCACTCTCGTTTACACCATCCACACCAAAACTACCGATGACTCCCTCAACAGGCTCATTTCCTACCCTAGCATTTAGGTCCCCTAAAACTATAACATTTTCATTTTCATCAAACCCTTGTAGACAATCTCTCAAATCCTCCCAGAAACCCTCTACCTCGTCTAACTCTCTTTCACTTCCTGGTCCATACACACTTACAAAAACCCACCTTTCACCCTTAAACTGCATTCTCACCCACATTAGCCTTGATGACAACTCTTTCCACTCTTTTATAAACTCTCTCAACTCCTCCTTCACAATAATTTCCTCCTGACTCCCTCGTCTACTCCAGACTTTCTACCTATCACGTTTCCAAAATCCACTTCTCCCTCTCCTTTCATCTTTGTTTCATTCAGTGCAAGGACATCATACATCCTTCTTTCAAATAACCTTCCAATATCCTCTCGCTTCTCATTCGTACTACATCCACGCACATTCAAAGCTTCTATTCTTAGGGTCCAGGACCACGAACGCGTTCCCTCGCCCCTATCTCTGTCTCGTTTTTTATGGTAGATTTATTTAAAGGGAGAAGGATACCCCCGATCCCCTTTAGCCGACTTCTACGTCTCGCCGGAGAAAAGCGGTGGTGGAAATTTCTCACCCCTCCACCACAGAGGAGGCTACCTGCACCAGAAAGTGGCGGGCGTTGGGGTCTCCGCATCCCTACGCCATACTCGAACATATGCGAACAATACTCAATACAATACATGGACGCACTGTGCCCCTTTACATAAGCAAGAAGCTGTGCAGTTGTAAGCAGTTGAGCAGTGGTTGAGCACATCCAGCTTCTGGGAATCTGTTAGCAAGAGTGGTGATATGGTCTTTCCAAGAGAGATCAGAAGAAAAAGAGACACCGAGAACACTGAGATAAAATGAAGGGTGTGATTTTTATATTGTTGAAGTATAAGGGATAGTCCTCTAGGAGTTCCTGACGGGTAGATAAATGGAGAAATTGGGTTATGGAAGCATTGCTGGGGCGTTCTGGAAAACTAGTTGAATAGTGTAAGATAGACTCATCAGCGTATGAATGGATAGGACTGGAGGTACAGTTGAGAAGATCATTTATGAATATTGGAAAGAGAATTGGAGATAGGACAGAACCCTGAGGAACACCGAAGTTGTTAGGATGAGGAAGTGAACGATGGCCATCCACAACCACAACAGCTATGAAAATGCAGAAAGGAAATTAGAGACAAAGGCACAGATGGAGGGATAGAAACCGAAGGAAGGTAGTTTAGAAACTAGAGATTTGTGCCAGACTCTATCGAAGGCCTTCGATATATCTAGTGCAATCGCACAGGTCTCACTGAAGTCCCGAAGAGAGGATGATCAAGAGTTAGTAAGATATGAAAGAAGATAATTAGTAGAGCGACCCCTAAGGAAGTTATGCTGGATATCTGAGAGTAGATTATGAGAAGAGAAATGCTTAAGAAATTTTGAAGCAAAAATAGTTTCTAAAAATTTGGAGATACAAGAAATGAGAGCAATTGGACGATAGTTGAAGGGTTGAGAGCGGTCACTCTTCTTTGGGACAGGTTGAATGAGAGCAAACTTCCAGCAAGAAGGAAAGATGTTAGAGGAGAGACACTGACGGAAGAGTTTGCCTAGGCAGGGAGTCAGCACAGTAGCACAGTTTTTTAGTACAGCAGGAGAAACACCGTCCGATCCATACGCCTTCTTAGCCTTAAGCCCAGAGAGGGCAGAAATTACATCCTTAGAAGAAATTATAAGGAAGTGAGAGGGTGGTGGAGAGGGAAAAATAGCATCGGAATCATCCAAGGTGAAGTTTTTAGCAAAAGTTTGAGCAAAGAGTTCAGCTTTGTCAGAGGAAGAAGTGATGGTAGAGTGGAAAAGAGGAGGGAATGAAGAGAAGGAAAAATTGTTGGAGAGGTATTTGGCTAGATACCAGAAAGCTTGGGAAGAACTAGAGTTGGATAGTTCAGTGCATTTATTATTGATAAAAGAGTTTTTGGCTAGTCGAAGAACAGATATGGCTTGGTTACGTGCAAAAAACATATAAAGCACGAGATTCTTGAGTTTGAAGGGGATGGTTTGAATGCTTGCTCCTTTTTGCAGACAGCAGTAGAACAAGCGTGAGTAAACCAAGATTTTTTGCATTATTCTGAGAGAAAGAAAATGGAATGTATGTCTCCATGCCTGAGAGGATTACCTCGGCTATGCACTCGGCACACTCCGAGGGTACCCGGCCATTGAAGCAAAAATCATTCCATGGGAAATCAAAGATGTACGTACTGCCGAAAAGCCTCCCAGTCGGCAGTGCCAAAATGCCACAAGCGCCGCCGGCTTGGATGATCGGGAGACCGTACTGGAGAGATAGGACAGATAACAGAGATAAAGTTGTGATCGGAGGAGCCCAACGGAGAGAAAAGGTTTACAACGTAAGTAGAAAGATTAGAGGTTAAAAATAAGTCAAGAATGTTGGACCGATCTCCAAGGCGGTCAGGAATTTGAGTAAGGTGCTGGACTAACTGCTCTAGGTCATATAGGATAGAAAAGATGTAGGCTTGTTCACTAGGTTGGTCAGTGAAATTCGAGGAGAGCCATTGGTGGTGATGAACATTGAAATCTCCTAAGATGGAGATTTCTGCGAAAGGAAAGGTGGATAGAATGTGTTCCACTTTAGAAGTTTGATAGTCAAAGAATTTTGGATAGTCATTAGGGGAGAGATAAACAGTGCAGAAATATTTAGTTTGACAGTGACAAGAAAGCTTTAGCAAGAGAGTTGAGCATTCAGAAGAATCAAAGTTGGGAACACAAGAGAAAGCAAGATTGTTGCACACATATAAGCAACATCCACCTTTGGCTTGAAACTGAGGATATTAGATAGTAGGAGGATACAGATATGGGTTTGCTGTCAGTAGTCGCAGACAACTGGGTTTCGGTGAGGAAGAGAAGATCAGGGTTGGCAGAGGAGAGGTGGTGTTCCACAGAGCGGAAGTCAGAGGAAAGGCCATGAATGTTGCAGAAATCTAATGTGAGAATGGGAGGTCGCGGTCCAGTGCATTTCGAAGGCTCAGCATCAGTGGCCAAATCTTCGTTATTTTTTACGAGGTTTTCAATCTATCATTATAATTTTTTTCTTTGCAAGCAAACAGTCTGCAGTCTCTTTATTCTCTTTAGTCTCTTATTGTTTTGGTATGAACGTCATGTATTCACTGGTATGCACTCTTGCATTGTTTTTAAGTAAGTGTTAGTAATAAAATCCAAGATATATTTATGGTATTATGGTTAATAAAAATGCTCCAATCAGTTTCTTTAAGTATTACTCTAAGTTTGCGAAATATTGCTTATTTGAAATTCGGGACTTTCTCATTGCTACTATTTGGTTAAATTGAGTAACACTAATAATAATTAGTTAGTTAAAATAGGACTTCAGAGGCTATCAACCCTTCTGGATTATTAAGCCAGCACACTGTAAGTCAACAATATCGTCAGGACTAGAGCCCCTTTTCGAGAACTCCAGTCCCTTGCTAATAATAATATTGTAGATAAAAAAAAATGCTGAAATTGCTGAAAATCACAGTTAGAAGTAGAAACTGAAAAACTATAAAACTGAAAATTATAGCTATTTCGTAATCTACTTAAGGGTATTGTATGTCATCAACGGACTACCCCTACCAAAAGAATTAGAAAATTAAATAATTTAAAATCACATTATACACGTCATGTTACTTAACTACAGGTAATACAAAATACCAGACACTACACTTCACGGAACAAGGTGTGGGAGTTACTTAAGACACTGCCATAACTCAAGCTGCAGTACGGCTGTGAAGGGAAACAAAACTTTAAAATAAACTAAATCAAATTACTTGAAAAAACACAAAAACAATAAACATAAGAGTTGTTCGAAACATTAAGCTCTGAATTGAATGAGTAGTTTTTCACCAATGAGCACGTCTGAATAATGCGTAGATTGAGCTATTATTTGAAATTTGTATCAGAGAAACATTGGTCATTCCCGATATTGACTGGACTGCTATCTCCCCCCTCGATCCTCCTGATGCTGACTCTCCTGATCCTATCATTACCCACACTAACAGACACCAACTACACAAGACTTGACTAAATTCAATTTTTTTTGTTATAACAGACCCACACATAAGACCCCTCTTAACAAACTGGACTAGCTTGCAACACACCATCCATACAGCCATGAACAAATACATACCACAAAAAAAAAACATCAAGTAGACATACTCTCCCATGGTTCACCAGGGATCTACGCAGACAACATCGCAAAAAACAAAGACGTTATAAATGCGCGCAGACACACAACACACCTGCCAACTGGTCCGCGTATACATCACACCAAAAAACATTTGCCTAAAACATAAAAAAGGCGGAATGCAAACACATAGCCTAGCTTCTTATCTCGCAGACAACGTCAGAAACAACACCAAACTTTTCTTCAAAATGTTCAAGTCGCGCAGGCAGGATACCACCACCATCACATCACTTGAAGACAACAACGACACTCTACAAACCACTCCAGAACACAAAGTACAGATACTCAACACTCATTTGAAATCAGTATTCACACAAGAAAACAACCAAATACCTAACATGCCAGAAAACACCCTACGTACCCACCCATACCCCACCTAGACATAACAACTAATGGCATACAGAAACTATTAGACACTTGACACAAACAAAGCCACTGGTCCTGACAACATCCCTGCCTTCATCCTTCAAAAATTGTGCCTCAATCCTTGCCCCCATCCTGCAGAGCCTCTTCACCCAGTCACTTCACACAGGCATCCTTCCACCTGACTGGCTTTGTGCGAACATCACTCCCCTATTCAAGACAGGTGACAGGACTGACCCAAAGAACAATAGACCCATCTCACTCACATCCATCCCATGCAAAATTTTAGAACACACTATACATACACACAATATGAATCATCTTGACACAAACAACATCCTTACTGATACACAACATAGATTTCGTTCCAAAAGATCATGCGAATCTCAACTTATTGCCACATATCATGACTTGACTAAACAACTGGACCGACGAGACATTAAACAGGTTGACGCCAAGAAGGTTAACGCTATTGTCCTCAACTTCCCCAAAGCCTTTGACAAAGTCCCCGACAAAAGATTTCAGCATAAATTAGCTTTCTACAGTATAACTGAACCTACTTTTCACTGGATCACAAATTTCCATACAAAACTGGCTCAACGAGTACTCCTTGGCGGCTGTTCCTTAGACTCTGTCCCTGTTTCTTCTGGTGTCCCACAAGGCACCGTTCTTGGCCCTCTCCTTTTCCTTCTTTATATTAATGACCTTCCTCTGTCAACACCTAACTCATCTACTAGACTATTTGCCGACGATAGTTTGATCTTTAGGCCCGTACAGAATAGCGACGACTGTGGACTTATCCGGCACTACTTAGACACCCTCGAACATTGGGAGAACAGCTGGCAGATGTCTTTCCGCCCCGACAAATGTAAACTTCTCCGCTTCACCTGCTACCGATCACCCATCACTTTCAATTACACATTACACAACCAACTACTACAATCAGTTCCTTCATATTTATATCTTGGTGTCCACCTCTCCACCAACCTAAGATTCAACACCCACATTCATCACATACAAAGTCAGGCAAACCGCACACTAGGGTTCTTGAGAAGGAATTTACACAATTGTACACAAGAATCAAACACATAGCATATAACGCCCTTGTTCGCCCAACACTGGAGTACTGCGCCGCAGTTTGGGATCCATACACATAATCTAACATTAACTCATCCAATCCCAGCGACGGCTACCAGCCGTCAGTAGATAAGTCACTCCCCAGTCCCAGCGACGGCTAGGAGCCATCAGTAATGTTCTTTCCTTGTAACTGCCTGTACAAGGCTGCACCTGGTACCACAACCGTTTGAGCACTGCTCTCGATATGGCAACACTTCTCAGCTTATATAAGACCCACTGAAGGGTGGGAGAGCCAGTCTTGCTTCATCTCTTGAGGTGGAAAGTTGTTCTATCTTGCCATTTTGGTCACAGTGCTTGGGACTGCAGGGGACTTTTATTACTGTATCGTACGGTAGAGTACGGGTTAACACACTTGAACAAATTAACACAAAGGCAGCCAGGTTCATCACACACAATTACACGTAAACCCCAAGCATCACAACCCGTATCAAACAACAATTAAACATGGAAACCCTTAACATACGAAGACTCAGGCACAGGCTCACAGTAAAACCAACTTTACTCCTAAACTCGATTAATGAAATTAACAAACACATGTGGCAGTCCGGGGATTCGAATGTATAAAATCACACACAATTATAATGACATTACAAAACATGAATACCTACACAACTCCAACACCCGCAACACTCGTAACACACACTCTCATAAGTACCAAACATATCACACTAATACAGACATCTACAAGCACTCATTCTTTCCACGAACCATACAGGATTGGAACAGTCTCCCAGAAAATACAATTAATAGCCCTACACTAGACACATTCAAACACAGAATTAATGAACATTTCACCACTTAAAATACACATCACACACACGCACACGTCATAAACGCTCCACTTAGCTCTCCCCATCCTATATCCTGACCCCCCATCCTCCACTCTAATATCCTCATATGTGTAATATGCGAAAGTCCAGCGCTCTACACATTATCAATCGAGATCGAGATTCTCATGGGAGTGAATACGGACAAATGAAAATGCCATCTTTTGTAGAAATGTACCTGACTTGAAATTTCTGCCAGTACATTAGATTTTGTGTTATCTTGAGTGAAGGGCTAGTACATCCAATATACCCAGCAGTACAGCTAGGACAAGTGAATATGTAAACGATGTTCGAACATAGAGGGCAGTAACTGGTACATGAGCTCTGAAAAGAAGAAATGAACCAATTCTGAAGACATTTTGGAAAATAGTCTTAAAGTTAACTGCTGGGAATGAATCTTTCAACAATTTAATGCATTTTTCCAAAATTCATAACTAATATTACCATTAGATGGCATCTAACCATACTTAACCAATTTACTGTAGTAAAATTAAACTTACGTTCATTGGCTCCGTATTGTTTGGCATTTAGCAATGTCTGAAATACTGTTGAAAAGATCTTCTTTTTTGTTATTATTAAGAAAAAAAGTCTCCCAATTTGATTAAGGCCTCGTGGACCGTGACATAATTAGAGCAAATTTCATAGGCTCTATCCAATATGGTTTTAATATAATTTAGTTTATACTCTTTTGAAGAAAAGCTGAATCAGCTAAGACCATGTCCCGTGTAAGTTGGCTTTCTGTAAATGCCTGTATGCAATCAATCTTTAGTTATAGCTATGAAGACATCCAAGATATATAGAGATTCATTGTTTGGTTTATGTGAAGATAATATATATTATATATAATATATACTTTAATATATATAACTGCCTTGATGGTGTAATGGTTAAAGTGTTTAAAATCTGCATTTGGTAACCCAGGTACGAATCCCGGTGGATCCCATGCTTGCTTTCATTAATTTATTTGGGTGGTGTTTGGTGTTGGAGTGAAATTATGACAAATAAATGTTATATATATATATATATATATATATATATATATATATATATATATATATATATATATATATATATATATATATATATATATATATACTGTATATATATATATATATTATATATATATATACTGTATATATATATATATATATATATATATATATAAATATGCTGTATATATATATACTGGTATACAGTATACTAGCAGGGGTACCCGGCGTTGCCCGGGTTTAAATTCTACTACCATAATCACCATCATCAATCACTACTACCACAATCATCACAATACTACTACTACCATAATCACCGGCCTCGACCTCCCTGTGCCTCATTAAACGGCGACCTCGATTTCGGCCGCTAAATGACCTCCGATTTAGGATCTGACCTCATCCGTACTCCCAGTTTGGGGAGCTGCGAACAACTTTCGTTCTATACACCTTTTCGATAGGAGGCCTCCTTCTGACCCAAACGGCCATTTTTTTCAATTTTTTCAATTTATTTTTTTCAATTTCGGCCTCGAAACGACCTCCGATAGTGGCCTCGGCCCCTCTATGACCTGACCCAGGTCAATTGACACCCACATGCAAAGTTTCAGCTCCCCAGGTCCAAAACTGCGGCCACCTATTAACCCTTTCCCTGCGGGTGACATTCTGGAACGCATAGGCAATTTACAGCAAATTCCAGGCTTTAAAAGCCTGTAAAAGCCGTAGAAATCGAGTGTCATTGAGCGGGAGCATGAAGGACCTCCCTCCGACCCTCAGAGCAGCCAGCCACTCACTGAGGGAGACTGTGTCTCGCGCGGGTGTCTCACAATAGTGTTGCCGAGCGAGCAGGAGTTAATAATTAGCAAGTTTTTCCGAATGTCTATGGCAACGTTGTGGGTGAACCCCGCCACCTACGAAGCTCGTTCTGGTCTCATTTTGAAGCTATTTTCGCCTAGTTTTCGGCAGAATACAGTTCATTTAATGCAGATGCTTGATTAATCATTCAGAAGTGTTTGAATATGCCCTAAATAGCACAAATAAGCCCGCAGAGAAAGGGTTAAGAACAGACACACACACACACACAGACAATCGAAAATATTATATAGATGGACTAGCAGGGGTACCCGGCGTTGCCCGGGTAGTCACCATAATCACCATCACTACTACTACCATAATCACCATCATCAATACTACCATAATCACCGGCCTCGACCTCCCTGTGCCTCATTAAACGGCGACCTCCATTTCGGCCGCTAAATGACCTCCGATTTTTTATCTGACGTCATCCGTACCCCCATTTTTGGGGGCTGCGAACAACTTTCGTTCCATACAACTTTTCGATCGGAGCCCTCCTTCTGCCCAAACGGCCATTTTTCATTTTCTATTTCAATTTCGGCCTCGAAACGACCTCCGATCGTGGCCTCGCCCCCTCTATGACCTGACCCAGGTCAATTGACACCCACATGCAAAGTTTCAGCTCCCCAGGTCCAAAACTGTGGCCGCCTATAAAGAACACACAGACAGACAGACAGACAGACAATCGAAAATATTATATAGATATATATATATATATATATATAGTGTATATACTGTATATATATCAGTCAACGGTGTTCCTCCTGTTGTTCTCAAAAACTGTGCTTCCGTGCTGACTCCCTGCCTAGGCAAACTCTTTCGTCTCTGTCTATCCTCTAACGTATTCCCTTCATGCTGGAAGTTTGCTCACATTCAACCTGTCCCAAAGAAGGGTGACCGCTCTCAACCCTCCAACTATCGTCCAATTGCTCTTATCTCTTGTCTTTCTAAAGTTTTTGAAACTATTCTTGCTTCTAAATTTCTTAAGCATTTCTCTTCTCATAATCTGCTCTCAGATCGCCAGTATGGCTTCCTTAAGGGTCGCTCTACTGGTGATCTTCTTTCATATCTTACTAACTCTTGGTCATCCTCCTTTCGGGACTTCGGTGAGACTTTTTCTATTGCACTAGACATATCGAAAGCCTTCGATAGAGTCTGGCATAAATCTTTAATTTCTAAACTACCCTCCTTCGGTTTATATCCCTCCATCTGTGCCTTTGTCTCTAATTTCCTTTCCGGCCGTTCCATAGCCGCGGTTGTGGACGGCCATTGTTCACTTCCTCACCCTATAAACTCCGGTGTTCCTCAGGGCTCTGTCCTATCTCCTATTCTCTTTATAATTTTTATAAATGATCTCCTTAACTGTACCTTAATTCCCATCCATTCATACGCAGACGACTCAACCTTACACTACTCCATTAGTTTTTCAACACGCCCCAGCCAGCAATCCCTCAACGACAAACGTAATGAAGCCATAGAACTCTTAAATTCTGATCTAAATACTATTTCCAATTGGGACAGAGAAAACCTTGTTAAATTTAATGCTTCCAAAACCCAATTTATCCATCTATCTACCCATCAGGATCTCCCAGCGGACTATCCATTATTCTTCAACAATACAAAAATCAACCCTTCATCTTCTCTCAATATTCTTGGTGTCTCTTTTTCTTCTGCTCTCAATTGGAAGGACCATATTACCAGTCTTGCTAAGGCAGCCTCCCAGAAGCTGGGTGTGCTCAACCGCCTTAGGGGGTTCTTTTCCCCTGCACAGCTTCTTGCTCTGTACAGGGGCATAGTGCGCCCTTGTATTGAGTATTGTTCACATGTGTGGGGAGGTTCCTCTCACACCGCTCTCCTAGACAAAGTTGAAAGGAAGGCCTTTCGTATCATTAACTCCCGTCCACTCACCAACTCTCTGCAATCTCTCTCTCTCCGCCGCAATGTTGCATCTCTCTCGCTATTCTATCGCTACTATAATAATCAGTGTTCCTCAGAGCTATCCCAGTGCATACCACCTCCTTTACGTAGGGCACGTGGTACCCGTCTTGCAACTCAATCCCACCCGTACTCTGTGCAACTCTCCAACCCAAGAGTGAAACGTTACTCTCAAACTTTCTTCTACTCAACAGCTGAGCTCTGGAACTCTCTCCCAGAATCAGTCTTTCCCTCTTCCTATGACTTAAATTGCTTCAAACTCCGTGTGTCCAGGCATTTTGGCTCGAACGTCCCTTGATTTTGGCCCTGTCACTCTTTCAACTATGGGGGAGGCACTCGCTATAGGCAGTTATGCCTTTTTCCTCCCTCAATCACATAGAAAGAAAAACAAACAAAAATATATATATATATATACTGTATATATACTGTATATGTATAATTATATATATATATATATATATATATATATATATATATATACTGTATATATATATATATATATATATATATATCACTAACTTTTACGTAACCATAAAATTTCACTTTCAATACTTATACATCTATATCAGTGAACGTTGAAGATACACACTTGTTTGTTCATTGGGACACAAACAAACTAAAACAGATATTTTAACTGTGTGGTTATACTACGTACAACAGGGCGGCCCGAAAGGGGTTGAAATAAGGGAGCTATTCTCCTGCCAAAAGCGGCTTTCTAGGGCCTTTCCTAGCTGATGCTGAGAGGATTGGGTTCTAGTCATGTGGTGATGGACTGGTCTATCAGAGCGAGAGCTGAGCGATCTCTGCCATAACCATAGCTTACTCTTGACTGTTCCTTTTACTTATATATTTTCTAGATCTCAAGTGACGGCGTCTCTTGATTGACCTACCTACTGCCAATCTAGAGGTTGGTAGATTGGGAGCCAAAGCGTCAGATTTTTCCTTTGCCCCTCAACTTTCCCTTCATAATGGGAGATCCGCACAAAAAATCCAGATGGCACTAGGGGTTCGATTGGATTATTTTCGTTTGTGATGCACCATTGAGGTGTTTTGAGGGCTTTCGTGATTTAACCCGTACAGCCCCAGCGACGCGCCTGACGCGTCGGCGATGTATGTAACGCACAGCCCCAGAGACGCGCCTGGCGCGTCACCCTAATTGCGCCGACCGTAACCTCAGGTGTAGCCACTCAAGAGGGCTCAGATTTGTATGGGAACTGTGTACGTATCCCACGCAACCGTGCCGATGGTTGAAAACTCTCAAAGTCCATGTGCGTGCGCGTGAGCGCGCAATAACCTGTTTTTTGGGGAAAATTGCCTTCAAATTTTTACTCTTGTAAAATACGTTTTCGGGGGCTCTGTAGGACCATTTTTTAAGCTTTTTGAGCGGTTTTTCATGGTTTTTCCTTCATTCCTAACCCTTTCGCTATTGTTTCTGGAATAAAACAATTTTTTGAAAACCGGCCGGGTTCTGGTGAACAAACATTACAAAACTAGCCGGGGCTGGACGGGTTAAGAGGTTTAATACAGTTCGCAAACTTATCTATGACACATAGTTATGTAGTATATTTTTACTAGATTCATAATATGATGGCTATATACTCATTAATGGGTGGGGCTTTGGTTTTCCCGGCGTTTCCGCGCCCTCCTCAGCTCCCCGCCATGGAGTGGCTTCGGTCACCTGGGTTTTAT
This sequence comes from Paralithodes platypus, assembly GCA_032716605.1. Lineage (NCBI taxonomy): Eukaryota > Metazoa > Arthropoda > Malacostraca > Decapoda > Lithodidae > Paralithodes > Paralithodes platypus. Next base: position 54,533,204 of record CM064573.1, on the reverse strand, counting down.
TAGTGGTAAGGAGGGAGGGTTTTGTGGGGGTGCTCAATTATGGCCTTGGCCTTGCTCAGGACCTTGGGGCTGCTCGGCCAGACAGCCTGGGGAACAGCAACTACGTACAACAATTATACATATATGGACACATATGACCGCATAATTCTCATAAATTGTTATATGACTATGGCATTATGCCACCAACACATTACAGATAAATAACAAATGGTGTTAACCCCTAAAAAAAAAAAAAACAGAGATGGAGAGAGAGAATGTGGCAAATGTTGGGTGCCAGGATATCTTGGGGCCGTGATGTCTGGGGTCCGATATGGCAGGGGAGCTAGTTTAACTTCCAGGCCGAAGATGTAGAGGGCCGATACGCTAGGGGATTAGCTTGTCTTGTTACTCACTCTTATTATGTATCCTTGAACCATTAATGTGCAATTTTGAAGCATGTGGGAACATATTTTAATGCACCATAATATTGCCACGTTCACTTACGATATAGAGTGAAATAAGTGCTCACCATTTATACTCACAATTGAACAGTCGTGGATAGTAAGTTTTGGACGATATTTGAAAGAACAATTATATATATATATATATATATATATATATATATATATATATATATATATATATATATATATATATATATAAATATATATATATATATATATAATAATGAAATCAACAAATACATGTGGCAGTCCAGAGATTCGAACCTAGGATGCTCACATCGAAATTCAGTGCATTTATCCATTGCGCTATGAAGACAGTTAAAGAAAGGTGGACAAGCCTCGAATTATTATGCAGTTTCGAATCCTGCATATCAATCTAAGCATGTACACACTTTCCAACTGCGCTATCATAGGATATGTATAGATGAAAGGAAGAAGTAATTAATGGGGCCTTAACCCTTAGGAAGACCTCTCTATAAACTACCCCAGAACCTGAATGAATTATTATGTTACCTCCACCAACCGACTTTACTCCTAAACTCAATTAATGAAATCAACAAATACATGTGGCAGTCCAGGGATTCGAACCTAGGATGCTCACACCGAAATTCAGTGCATTTATCCATTGCGCTATGAAGACAGTTATATATAGCCTATATATAATTAGGTCAGTACATATTGCTTACATACCCACCATGCAAGCATTGGCTATCAACAGGTTTCTACTTGTACTATTTATGCCTGACTTGCGCTTACAAGGGCCTACTTACATTTTTGCTCTGCAGGTTTGTTCTTGACGCTTTCAAGTTCTTAGAAGAAGTGTTGGTTTATGGTGTTGGTCGCTATTATATACCCCGCCTCCCACCCCACCATTTAAGGATATCCCGGGCAGAGCCAGGGAAGGTGGGGAGGGTAGAGGGAAAGACCAGGGGATAGGAGGGGACCTGGTTCAGGCTCGGAGGGTCTAGGGATGATAGGGGGAAGTAATCTGGCCATGGCTGGACCAGGGGAGGAAGGGTGAGTGTGTGTGAGGGGGCAGGGGGAGGTGGGGGTTGGGAGAAGCAGGACCAGAGAAGGTAGAGAGGAGGTAGGAAGAAAGGGGAGCTGGACCAGAGGTGGTAGGGAAGAAGGGGAGCTGGACCAGAGGAGGTAGGGAGGAAGGAGAGCTGGACCAGAGGAGGTAGGGAAGAAGGGGAGCTGGATCAGAGGAGGTAGGAAGAAAGGGGAGCTGGACCAGAGGAGGTAGGGAGAAAGGGGAGCTGGACCAGAGGAGGTAGGGAAGAAGGGGAGCTGGACCAGAGGAGGTAGGGAGGAAGGGGAGCTGGACCAAAAGAGGTAGGGAGGAAGGGGAGCTGGACCAGAGGAGGTAGGGAGGAAGGGGAGCTGGACCAAAGGAGGTAGGGAGGAAGGGGAGCTGGACCAAAAGAGGTAGGGAGGAAGGGGAGCTGGACCAGAGGAGGTAGGGAGAAAGGGGAGCTGGACCAGAGGAGGTAGGGAAGAAGGGGAGCTGGATCAGAGGAGGTAGGGAGGAAGGGGAGCTGGACCAAAAGAGGTAGGGAGGAAGGGGAGCTGGACCAGAGGAGGTAGGGAGGAAGGAGAGCTGGACCAAAGTAGGTGGGGAGGAAGGGGAGCTGTACCAAAGGAGGTGGGGAGGAAGGGGAGCTGGACCAAAGGAGGTGGGGAGGAAGGGGAGCTGGACCAAAGGAGGTGGGAAGGAAGGGGAGCTGGACCCCCCCCCCCCCCCCCCCCTTCTTTCCCCATTTAAGCCTTTGATCCTGGAAAGTGTTAAGACTGGACGATCGCTCTGGCTAATCAGTGGCCGTGGCTGTCTCGAGCATCTCCTTCGCAATGACAGCAGGGATTCCCCTTCAAGGTCGTTTGGGGATACCCCGGTTTCTTGGAGCTGGGCAAAAAGGGGCATGGGACTCTCCTAATCTTGTGAACCAAGAGTAGGTAAGAGCCTATCTGTAGTTCTAGGGGTGCCAGTGCCATGATTTCATCGGGATGATATCCCGGGCCAGATTTCCCCAGGTGGAATTACGGACGGGTGTAAATTCAGACTGGTACACCGGGGGTATCCTTTTCATTATATTCTGGCATCTATTTGACAACTATTTTCAGCTTGGGATGGATATCTACCAAATAATAGGCTACAGACTATCTCAGTTAATTCTTTTTAGCTACCATATATCCTTCCTAAGCTTAAAATAATCGCCTAAATATAGCTAAAAACCAATACAAAATACTTCACCGGTACTGAATGTGTTGCAAGGTTAACATATCTCTTACAAATGGATACCATCAATGATGGATGAATGGTGATTATAGTCCACAGTCCACAGTGATCATCGGTATGGGATCAGTATTATTGCTGTGAGGGGTAGGTGCTTGTATAGTGGTTGAAATAATTATAACGCGTATTAAAGGTATATTAGGGTTATCATTAGATGATTTTATTCAACTTAGGAAGGGTGTCTTGGAATCAAAGGGGTCAAAGTAATCATAATAAACCTTCTAACTCAGTGTATTTATTTGTTATTAACTTCACCACAACACCAAACACCCCCAATGAAATTAATGAAAGCACATGTGCGATCCACCAGGATTCGAACCCGGGTAATCACACACAGATTTGTTACACCTTATAACCATTACACCACCAAGACAGTTAAAGGTTTATGCACACGCCTACGACTTATTATCCATTCTCGAATACTGGATATTAATCTAATCATGTTCATACTCTCACCGCACCATGGTAGCCTAATGTTTATCTTTAAACCCAGTAAAATCGTTTAACACTAGCCAGCATGTTAGAGAGAAACGCCTTATCGCATATCGCTAGAGCTAACCCCTTATGTACCAGCGACGTCTTTTGAATTTATTCTAGCTATGTTTAGAGGATTTTATGCAGTTCAAGAAGAATCTGTGGTCGTAAAATGCGTTAAGTGAGATAGTTCTAATCCTGTTTATTGCTAGAGGCCCTTTTGAAACTGAAAAAGTCTCCTAATTGTAGCCAGATTAAAGTAAAAAGGCAGCACCGGTACTGAAAGGGTTAATACTGACTGTATATTGTGCAGAAAGTATAATATATAAAATGTAATGAAGTTAACCTGTTTTTATATATTTCCTCTACTACCTTTCTAAACTGCTTATGTGATGCCATCTTTACTTAATATTGGCTATGCAAATATAGAAAAACACAGCGTAATACATTTCTGCCAGGTTAGCTAGCTGATTACACTTTGGATACTATGATTCCTGCATAACCTACAGTCAGCATTAACTCTAGTAGTAAGTGGTGAGGTGTGTCTTACATGTTGGCTTGTGTTAGACGATTTTACTCAGTTTGGGAAGACGCTGAGTTAGAAGGTTAATTAAGATCGCTTATACCCCTTTGATTCCTATAGACCCATCCTAAGTTGAATATAATCGTATACTGATGCAAGAACACACTTTTAATACATGTAATAATCGTCAAGGGGTAATAGTGTATTGAATACATGCGAGTCGTTATCCTTATTAATGCCCTGTACTGTAGTTATGAAATGTGCTTACGCTAAATACGTGGTAGAATTTGGTCATGAAGTTAGCCAATGCTCTCAAACAGCCTCGGAAGGAACCAGTCAGACACACACTTCGTGGCCTAAAGCATATGAAGATCCCCAAGCCCCAGCCCCTTCCTCCCAGAAGGTGTGACACAAGTCCCCTTCATCATAGTCCCGTCCTAACCTCATAGATGTAGATAGCCAAGATTCCACGTCTAGAAGCTCTTGAAAAGGTAAAAGAATTTTCCAGTCACTGTGCCCTCCCATTGGCTGAGGAAGACCAATCCAGATGATGACGTCAAGAAATGCTGACTACCGCATTGGTCAAGACGCTTGCCAGGGCTTCCAACCTATTGGCCGAAACAGACAGATAACAACCCATGTGAGCATCACTCATCTTCCAGAATCAGAATCCAGACCAAGTAATCCTGGAAGCCTTGTGATTGGCTCAAGGAGAAATGCTCGATCCTCCTGCCAGCTGTATAAGGACCCGAAACCAGCCACCCTCCACCACCACCACTCCTGCAACACCAGCTGAGACCCTCTAGAAGATCGTGGGGTCTCTTCCATAGGAGTATGAAGAGGCTGAGGCTGGTGGAGGAGCTTTGAAGATGGCTGGGTGATGCTGATATTGGGGACTTGGATATCTCCACCGGGGTCCCACACAGAATATCGTGTGCCCTCCTTTTTCCTGAGCCCCCGGAACACCATCAGCGGACCTCACCTTCAACAGAGTACCTCTTCCTTCACCTCAGTGGCAGTCCATCGCCAGTCGAGCAGAACACCGCTTCCAGAAAACACCAGAACATCAACCAGCCAAGCAAAACACCGCTAACTGTCACCACCACACACCATAACCTGGGACACGGCAGAACAACAACAAGTACCTGGGACACGGCAGAACACCTGGGGGATCCTCACACACATCATGGACCCCCCTGAACACCGCCAGAATCCCCGAATATCACCATCATCATCTAACAACATCAACAAGTTCCTTACCAAACATCGCCAGGAACACATGAACCAAAATGATTTGACAAAAATCAAACAAATGAATAAATAAACAAACAAATAATAATAAATAAATAAATAAACATCCCTTTAACAACAGCAAGGTGGACGGCCCACTAACTTTTCTCTTCCACTGTATTTCATCTTTCCTACTTTCTCTTCCCGCCACCCACTCTGTGGTGCCTCTCTTCACCCCCCTACCTTAAAAAAAAAAAAAAAAAAAAAAAAAAAAAAAAAAAAAAAACAGTACACAGTTGCTGTTCACACAAACTCGGCTTCCCTCCTTCCTCTGCAGCACCAGCAGCAAAAACCCTCCTCCTCTCCCGAAGTACCAAAGGCATACGGCAGTAAAGTGTTATCAGTGAACGAGAGCTCTAAAAGAGGTTCTTATGAAAAAGACAATTTGTTATCAGACATAAAAGACGAATATTGACTAAACTCAAGCTTCCCTCATCCACTGATTTACCTGTCCCCCTACACCTGATTGCCTCAAGCTATTGGAGTTGAGAGCCCTCATCGAGAACCACACCTTGGGCTCCCCAGACTCCTACTTTGAGGAACTCGCCACTCACTGGAAAACTGAGTTACCAAAGCTGCTAAAGGAGGAAGCTGAGCCAGCGACTGAGTCCCTCAACCCGTACTACTGAGTTCGCCACCCCTGAAGAGGCTCTGAGAGGTCCCAATACCCAAGAGCACTTGTTGTTGATGCCCTGTGTGTGGTCTGCTGCCTGAGCTGTGTGAGAGGCATAGCCGACGACAAGGTTCCTGCCGAAGGAATGACATGCTGCCGAGATGCCCTGGTCCTGGAAGTCTAACCCACCACCCTCTGATTATTAGTATTTGAGTACTATAGAACAATTAGACGGTTGTTAGAATGTTCTTAGAAATGTTGCTGGGAACTAATTATTTGATAAGGCCGTCTGCTGCTCACAGAAACTCAGATGAGTCATTGTGCACATGTTGTAACTTGCTTCACTGTTAAATTCCAGTTAATTTCAAATCAATTGATAGACAGCTGAATCACTTACTATTCACATAACTTATGTGCTTGCTGGTCACTGAACACGAGTTGCATAGCCAGAATATTGCTACTCTAATAGTCATAAACTCTCTGTCCCTAGAACATGAGAAGTCAAAATAGCCTCTAATTACCTTCTAATTAGTTAAGTGCATGTGAGCTTAAAATTGCTGAAATTAAGATTAAAGTTAGGATCCGCTGGCCACAGGTCACGGGTAACATTGAATGATCGGTCTTAAAATTGCTAAATCTGCTTAACTTGAGGAATGCGCCAATCATGTTTTTTAAAGTGCCGCTAGTGCAAAAGATTTAGCGTCAATTCTGACAAAATTTAATATACTTACCATATATAGCAATATTACTGCTCCATATGCATATATTTTATATAATGGAGATGTGAACATTGAAGAACCAAAAAATAAGTGTAAAGAGCAAATATCCAGTGAAAAACGGCATTATTGTAATGGGAGGTATTGGGAGAGTAGTACGAGGGAGTGCAACATAGGTGTGCCCTTGTTGCTTGCCTGAGGCGTACTGAACTCCCAGCTGTCTACACCGCATGTAAGAGGGAAGAGGGAGGCAGGGAGAGTGTAGGGGAGGGTGAGTGGGTGTATTTCTGGCGGGGTGGTAGGAAGTAGGAGTAAAAATTGAGGGAAAATGCACAATAAAGAAGGAGGGTGAGAAAAGGGAGAGGGGGGATATTACACATGTAAGGGGAAGGTAAGAGGCGGTGGAAAGGAAACATGCCACCTAATCACATAATGCTTTCAAATCATATGTTCTGTGGCATATTTATTTTTATATTTGTTATGGGCTATCTTCCGAAGGAACGTCGCTTTCGCCCCGTAGAACATTCCAGAAGGAACATCACGTACTGTTCTTGGGTTAAATTTACGTCTGCTGGGTGCAGCTCACAGACAACCAGTCTCAGCATATTTCCACCTTTGATATTTCTCAGAATATGAACATATACAGACTTATTACTTCACAACACAGTTGGGTTAATTAAGTTATTAACTTAACTTTTTGCCGATTAACCGATTAAGTTAATTAACTTTAACTTAAATAGTAAATTTGGAAAAATTGGTTAACTTAACTTAATAAAAATTTCTCAACATGTATTGATCAATTCGATTAATTATATCAATTAATTTTCCATTGCACTTAATATGGAAATCGTATTTCAAACCACTTGGTCACCCTCTAATCTGTCTCTCCTACGGTCTCTATATATACTGTATAGTGACCTCTGTCTCAGCCTCACCTGTCAGTATTTACCTTTATTTGGTGTGTGTCAAAAGTCAGTGCCTATTTTTTCTCCTTAGCTCAGCTTAATTTAGAGAGAGGGAGAAGATGATCGATAATGATTCATATAATGTATTAAGTACGATGAAGTATTTGATAGTCCATGTTCGCTTTTAAAATGCAAATAAAGTTGATAAAGTATTCAAAAGGACAATCACTCTATAGATAGATAACAAACAACGTAACATTTAATCATTTGTTCAAGTATATATAAACTATGACATGTTCCATTGTAATATACAGGTATCATGCGGTTATTGACAGTTATAATCAATTAAGTTAAAGATTACCACATGGATGAAATAAATATATATTGCAACAGATACAATAATTATTTAGTCATAGGTCAACTACTCTATACCTAACAACGGTAATTGATTGATAATTGGGTTGTAGGCGAGCGAGAGAGAGAGTGAGACAGTGTGTGAAAGTGAGTGAGAGTGAGAGAAAGAGAGAGAAAGATGTGGGAGGGGGAGATGGATTCGTAATGTTTTAACGAGGAAGAAAACGGATATGGAAGGACGTGCTTGAAACAATCAGGTGTTGCACTAGAGTGTAAACGGATATGGAAGGACGTGCTTGCAACAATCAGGTGTTGCACTAGAGTGTAAACGGATATGGAAGAACGTGCTTGAAACAATCAGGTGTTGCACTAGAGTGTAAACGGATATGGAAGGACGTGCTTGAAACAATCAGGTGTTGGACTAGAGTGTAAACGGATATGGAAGGACGTGCTTGAAACAATCAGGTGTTGCACTAGAGTGTAAACGGATATGGAAGGACGTGCTTGAAACAATCAGGTGTTGCACTAGAGTGTAAACGGATATGGAAGGACGTGCTTGAAACAATCAGGTGTTGCACTAGAGTGTAAACGGATATGGAAGGACGTGCTTGAAACAATCAGGTGTTGCACTAGTGTAAACGGATATGGAAGGACGTGCTTGAAACAATCAGGTGTTGCACTAGACTGTAAACTGATATGGAAGGACGTGCTTGCAACAATCAGGTGTTGCACTAGAGTGTAAACGGATATGGAAGGACGTGCTTGAAACAATCAGGTGTTGCACTAGAGTGTAAACGGATATGGAAGGACGTGCTTGAAACAATCAGGTGTTGCACTAGAGTGTAAACGGATATGGAAGGACGTGCTTGAAACAATCAGGTGTTGCACTAGAGTGTAAACGGATATGGAAGGACGTGCTTGAAACAATCAGGTGTTGCACTAGAGTGTAAACGGATATGGAAGGACGTGCTTGAAACAATCAGGTGTTGCACTAGAGTGTAAACGGATATGGAAGGACGTGCTTGCAACAATCAGGTGTTGCACTAGAGTGTAAACTTGGAGGTGGATGTAGTAAATACACACACATACATACACACAACTTCAAGCATTTCTTCACGTACACTTGCAGATATGCGCACACATACATACCCACTACTACTCACCTTACACACATACACACACACATACACATAAAAGTCTTCAATTACCACTAGACAAAATACAAAATAATTAAGTATTATAATATACAGTATGTTACAGTATTGTATAAATTTTGGTGTACCACCTAGCAGCCTAACGTAATTATTTTAGTCGTGTTTGCCCTTTTCGTCCTACTCTGCAAATAAACTCAAAGGTACAGTACAACACACACATGTTGGGTAAAGCCCCGATGCTTTCATCTCCTCCTGCTGCTCCCTTCCTCACCTCCTACTACTTTTGTCCCCCTGCATGCTTCGAGGCATTAGTCATAAAAATAAATTATTGTTTGTATCAACTTCCCTATATTCATGTAATGTCGTTCTACCTTGTATATTTTTACATACGGGAATAGGCGAAGGCAGTGGCGTAGCCAAGGGGGGGACATGGGGGGCACGTGCCCCCCCATGAGAAACTTGTGCCCCCCTAGGTGCCCCCCCACCAGACACCACAGCTCTACATGTATACCTAATTAATTTTGTTATTGTTAATTTGTATTCAATAGAAAGTTAGGAACTCCTGGATAGAAGGCACCACCACCTCCACCTAAAACAACAATTCAAATGATTAAAGATCATAAATATCTCCATTAAAATTTTCGTTTTCTTTCATTTTAATACCTGTTGGAGCTTTGATTTTTCATCCACCCTAGATTGGAAAATTGAATAGTAATGTTATATCTGAACTATTTCTTATTCTTAATATATAAAGTTTAAACATTTTCAGTTAACTTAAGGCAGAAATAAAACAAAATATTAATACAAAAGAAAATTATTTCTCGAATTAATGCTAGGACACGTTTGTTTGTTTGTTTATAATCGCTCAGCTGATTGCTGCGTGGTGAAGAGAGGGACGAGGGAGGACACTTTAGGTAAGAAATGTTTCTGGTTTGTGGCATTTCTTGTACGATTACCATGATGTCTTATTATCTATTCAACTCTAAAATAATTTGTCACTAAACCTTAATTATAGAGATTATACAGTACACCATTTCAATACAATATACTGTATAGCCTAATCCTGCAAGTACTGTACATTACTATTTTCATAACTTTAGTGAATCAATAAAGCTCTCCCTTCAACCCTCCCTTAGATTATGCAGTAGTATTTTTTGTAAGTAAAGGATATTCCTCTGATTATGTCTCACAACATTTCTTTGGTTCAGTTTCAATTATGCGAATTAGCTTCTAATTTCCAAAATTTCTGTCCACAAATACACAGTACAAGTGTTCAATGAAGCTCTGAGAGGATTGTGTGTTTACAGTATTTATATACCAAATTGGTTATGTAAATTGAGTTAGTGTTAGTTGAGTTTAATACAATATAGGATAATGATTAACCATATAGACAAAACTAAAAATTAAATCAAGGAGTTCCTTAGAATCATTAGTTTGATAATGTGTTATTTATAAAAAAATATGGCTTCAGATTGAGTCTATTAAGCAGTTTAGAAATTCGAGATTTGTGCCAGACTATCGAAGGCCTTCGATATGTCTAGTGCAATAGAAAAGGTCTCACCGAAGTCCCGAAAGGAGATAGATTGTCGGTTTGGTCATTTTCACGTTAATGGCTACTACAGATAGCGACCTTAGTGTTATCAACTCTGCAAAGCAGAGTGGTATCGCGCACACTGATCCCGCCCATATACTGCCCACCACCAGTCAGCTTGTCTGTCGTCGTCCGTCCAAAAACTCCTCGTAGACCGTTTTATGGATTTTCACCAAATCTCGTAGGTATATCCATTTGGTCAATGCGAAGGTCAGTCAAAAAGAATTTTTTAATTTAGCTTAAAAGTTAAAGGTGGGGGGGGGGGCCGCATGGTTTGAGGTAAACATGGAAAAATAATCGCCAACTGCATATAATTATCTTGTAAAATGCAATGTCACTGAAATAATTTTTAACAATGCTATAAAGGATTTTGCGGATCGTCTATACCGGGCCTGTGACATCATAGTGACGTCACACCAGTATCCTTATCCTAGACTGATTGGTGGACTTACACTCCTGTGACGTCACAGGCCCGGTATAGACGATCCACAAAATCCTTTATACCATTGTTAATAATTATTTCAGTGCCATTGCATTTTGCAAGATAATTATGTACAGCTTGGCGATTATCATTCCATGTTTATCTCAACCCATGCGCCCCCACCTTTAAGGTCAACGTCAAGGTTAAATATAAGGTCAATATTTCATAGTTTTTAGTTTTTACTCAAATTACTATACAAGTTACTGGTAACCTTCATATCTTATTGACCACATTTTAGATAAATATTCTAAAGGGTAAGGTCAAAGGTCATGGTCAAAGTTCAAAATAAGTTTTTTACTAGTATTTCTTATTCTAACTGTTAGATTCTCACTATGCTTACCATGTATAATCAGAATACCTAGGCCAAGGTCATACAAGAAACTATACAATTCAATATGAAAGGTCAAGGTAACAGGTCAAGGTCAAATGTAAGGTCAATGTGCAAATTTCTGTATTTTTCATGCAAACTTCACAAACTTTGGTGAGATTGTTGCATTTTAAATGAAAAAATAATACATTTTCAGACACATATCATATAGGTCAAGATAAAGGTGAAAGGTCAAGGTCAACAATTCTATTAATATACAGTATATGAAACTAACTGATGGGTTTTAATGAAATTAGGCATCCTAATTGGATTTTCTTGGGCAACGTCAATGCAAATATAACATGTACTGTTACGTAAAGGTCAAGGTCACAAGTCAAGGTCAAATGTCAATTTGTATTATTTATTAAAAAAATACTCAAATCTCGGAAAACTAGCTGTGTTAGTTGCTTATTACTTAAATAACATAAAAATCGAGTTTCATATACATATTGTAATAGTTAAGATCAAGGTCAAGGTCAAAGGTCAAAACAAGAGTGTTCGTCATATTAAATTTAAACTCCTCCTAGATTGTTTAATGTACTTTCACCAAATTGTGCAGGCGAATTCAGTTGGTCAATGTGACGACCATCCAAATATATGTTTTTTTCTTTTTAGTCAAAGGTCAAAGGTCAAGGTCACAGTATATGTTCACTATTTGTAATCTATACGCTTTTATATGAATTACATCATATTCATAATGCTAGTTAAAACTAACATTGGTGTTAAGCTAATTAAGAATATCTAAGGTCGAAGGTCAAGGTCAATGGTCAAGGTCAAAATAAGATTTTTACTAGTATTTCATATTAACTAAGATTCTCACTAGGCTTATCATGTATATTCGGAATACCTAGGTCAAGGTCATACAATAATAAATATAATTCCATTTGATAGGGCAAGGTCAGAGGTCAAGGTCAAATATTCAAATTCTTTATTTAGCCTAAATATAAACATTATAAATATATGCACAATGTAAATGTAAACATTAAGAGCTGAGCCAACCAAGCCAAGGCTTTCCAGCAGGCACCTAGTGAAACAATGGTGCTGTCAGACTAGTGTTAATTACAATCGGTTAAGGAGAAATACAAATGTGTAGAAACATACATACGGACAAGGTAATAAGTGATAACTAGGACTGCAAAGGAATTTTATTATATTAAAATAATAAAGCCCCTTCTTAAACGGATTATAATCATCTATTATTATACAGAATAAAATGAAAATGACAGAACTGGTACTGAACGGGTTAAAGTATCGTCACCAAATTGTGCAGGCAGATTCGGTTAGTCAATGCGACGATTGTCCAAATATTGTGATTTTGTTATTCAAAGATCTACGTGAAATGTGAAGGTCTCGGATTACGGTCACTGTTTCTTTCTTTTTCATACTTGAATTCTGGTGGTGTAATGGTTAAGGTGGCAAAAATCTGTGTGTGATAACCCGGGTTCGAATCCTGGCGGATCATATATACTTTAATTAATTTCATTGGGGGTGTTGGTGTTGTGGTGAAATTAATAAAATATAGATTACACCATATTCATAACGGTAAGAAATTGTGTTACGCTGACCAAATTATAGATAAATAATCCAATTTCTTAGGTCATATATGAATATACGTATAATTTAATATATATATATATATATACTCCCAGTGCCGGACTCGAACCACCTACATTCAGGCGAGTGTTCAAGCTTTAATCCACTACACATAAGACTAGTATCTTTCAACACTCCGTGGTATAGTGGATTAAAGTATGGACACTCATATTGACTGTCGGTGGTTCGAGTCCAGCTGGGACTATGCTAACATTTAGTAGCTCACCTGTATTTGTGAGATAAATATAATATTATGTACTGTATATACTGTATATATATATATATATATATATAAACCGTTATTACCAAAGAGATTAAACACCAATTGGCCTTTCAGTACGTGTGGATTAGGTGTAGATGGAAGGAGGCGAGGGTGTCAGGCGCAGACCCTTTACTCTATAGAGTACGTCCAAGTCATTTCCACAAATAGCTTTCATTAGAGTTATCAGTTCATACTAATTTACTTAGGTAAGATCAAGTCATGCAAGGCATTGTTCCTCAGCTTCCTCAAGTCAAGTGAAGGTACTGAGGGATAAGCCTTTAATTAAAACAGCACTTGTATTTACTTTTCGAAGAATGTTGAGAGGGGAAAAGGGTGTTGGAGGGAAAGGAAGCTGTAGGAGAGGCTTTGTTGTGTGTGTTATTAGTCTGCATACGTCGTCGAGATGTCCACCCGACTGGGTGCGAGCATGTGAGACACGCTAGGACATACTATCACACCCACTAAATTATGTCCGCCTTGGCTGGGATCGAACCCAGGTTAAACTGATTCACACGTGAGCGTGCTATCCATTCGGCCACTATAAAGAATAAATAAGGTTGAGTGCCGATGTGTTTGTAGTGTCTAAGCCTTCTAAAGGTCTGGTATTGGCGGTGTGTGGCAATATGGTATTTGTAACCTTCAGTACTACCAAGTGGTCTGGTGTTGGCGGCGTGTGGCATGATGGTATTTGTAACCTTCAGTACTCAAGGCCACGACGAACAGAGAAACTCACATGTTGTTTTAAACGTGTGTTGTTGCCATGGGCTGGTAAGATCTTGCTTTGATGTATAACTTAGGGCATTTTCTACCATTACGAATTTATGGTTAGCCTGTACATAAATAATTACGATACAAATATACACAAATAATAATAATCAATTTTGCAGCATTCTATAGCAATATTGGTCTTTCACATAATCTTATGTGTTAAAATCAAATTAGTGTGATTACATAACAAATATGGTTTGTTATATAGTAGTTAAACTTATCTGACAAGTCGAGTGATCTATAACAAACCACACTTTTAATTTAATTACACTAATTTTACCTTCATAGACACGATTGTGTGGAAGAACATACCATAATATGCAGAAGACTACACATGGTTATTAACACCACTCACCTTCATAATGCACAATGTGTACTCCATCACTCCCTAACTAAAAGGTCATAGCATATCTAGTAAATATTATCGTATATATATATATATATATATATATATATATATATATATATACTGTATATAATTATATACTGTACTGTATATCTATATATCTATCTATATATATATATATATATATAATATAGACTTTATATAGACTTTATCTATATATATATATATATATATATATATATATATATATATATATATAATTAAAATACCACAGGAACGAAAAACCTGAGAGCGAAACCTCCAACCCTAACGAGCCACAGGAACGAAAATCCTGAGAGCGAAACTCCCATCCCCAACGAGATCCCAGGCCCCTTTTCCATTCCCGATTTGGTCTCTCTCTCTCCCTCTCAATTCATTCCACATATTGTACGTCTCTCAATCACAGTCTTCTAATATACAAACCACAATACTTTACTCACTGACATTCTTGATGTACCACCTAAGTATGTATTTAATTAGGTAACCACCATACAGGCTATAATACTTTCATTGTGTAGGTTCGAGGCGATCTAAGACACCTTAGCTTCCATTTCACACCAAATCAGATCGTGATTACGTCAGCCCTGTATTTAGTTATAACAATCAGAGTCCCCCCCAATTCTAGCAATTCTATGTCTCTAACCTCCCGTTGTTTTATCCACTAACTATAGATTCCCAACCTTTAACCACGACTCTATACACCCGATAACCCTATGCCAGTTATTGTATTGATTTAGGCCTGTTAATTCGGATAAACTCACTATGACCAAACTGCAGACGATTATCAGGAGAGATGCAGGAAAGCTACCTTGTATCTCCCTTTCCATGACGAGTATAGACATATGTACCCCCGTGCTCAGTCGCCTTGTTCTTCTAGTAACTAAGTGTATATATAATATTAACCGGAGTATGCCACCAGTATTGATACGACATAGCGGCACTGTCCTTGTGTCGTATTGTGCCACGTGCATACCAACCAGGTTTCATCATCTTATTAGGACGACGGCTATAATGTCGTCATTCATGCATGTATTCAATCCTTAGGTTAATTATCTTTTATCCGCCATTGTGTTCATCCCTTCCATTTACTTTTCCACAATTGTTATACGTCTTCCAATCACCTCCTTCGTATCCACAATCCACACTACTCTATTTTGCTTCGTGACCCTATGCTCAGTGGTACCCTGTTTGGGTCATACTGTCCACTTATCCTTCACGCCCCGCTGCACACACAGCTCTACCTGTTCGATCGTAGGGAAATGCCACCCCTATGTCCAGCGCATTAACCCTTAATTAGCGGCTCACCACATAAGTCGAGTTAAATAAAGCTGGACTATGTGGCGGCGCTCGACATAGGTCGAGTGGCAATTTCAGCACGTAATGTTGCTGAGAGAGAGAGACAAGTGGTGGCAGGAGACTAGCGAGCGTATGACTGCTCCAGACCACCGCGGCGAACCTACTGACATGAATCTCAGCTCCCTCCTCCCTCTCTCACTCGCTACATACTGAATTATATGGGGAAAGTACCGAATTACATGCTTTTTGCACTCGCGTTGCACGGTTATTGCAAGAAAACTAGCCATCATAAAAGGATCGTTATGGTGTCATTCGAAAGCTCTGTTTATGCCCTTTCAGGGATAGGTACTTGTTTTACGTTCTGGGTCTTATTTAGGCATGAAAATGATCACGTAAACAGCCCTATTTTGGCTAAAAACACCCCGCTGGGCGGTACATATAAATAAACCGCATAGACCGCTCGTAAGGTGTTAAGGGTCACTATTCTAAGTCACGAGCGGCGCGGCGCCTAGCCTCAAACCACCCCCTTTACAATTCACAACCCTCCCCCACCTCGCGTATCCACTACCCCTCGTGTCCTACACCTCTTACCCGCCGGACTCTACCTCCATGATGACGAACATAAATACACCTTAAAGTTAATACACCCATGCCCTGTCCCTAAGTTAGGATGTCAATATCAACATACCCTAAAATACCTTGTCTTGCCAGACTAAGTTTCTGACGACCAATCGCCCCATAAATCTATGTATGTTCCTCCCAGGTTAAAACACCCATGCCCTGTCTCTAGGTTGAGCCAATGCCAACCAGGTCAGACAGCCATAAATCTATGTATGTTCTTCCATCCGAGAAGTAATATGTTAACCCCCTAAAATACCTTGTCTTGCCAGACTAAGTTCTGAAGACCAACCGCCCCCATAAATCTATGTATGTTCTTCCATCCGAGAAGTAATATGTTAACCCCCATGTCATAATTGATAAGAAACTATGATATCCACGGGTACACCATTGTATATATAACCATTATTCCTGTAAGACCTAGACAGAGATAATGACTGAAGATGTTAGCCACCATGCAGTAACTCTAATTCTTACCCCAACCAGAGATTGTATAGATAACCCTTTTTTTTACCATTGTCTCGACACATATCTACCACGAAACACGAAATACGAAATACCCCTACGAACTACCGTTTTCTTTGGTCTATATTTCATAGAAAACGCAGTTCCCAGGGACAACTAGATCAGCAAGAAATCGTGTCAAATAATAGTGTCCATAACCCCTCGTATTGACGAGTAATAATACACCATGTTTTTCTCTACTGTTATCCACAGTCAAGCACACACCTACAGTTAACCTCCTCTTCCCCCTCAGTCCACATGATTCTATCCTTTCCAGACTCATATACCACCACATATTGCTCATCCCCCGGTAGCGTTTGGCTGACATACTTTCCCTGTCATTAACCCCCCAGGCTACGATACCAACTGTAGGCTAATGCCACCCCTACGCCCAGAGACCTTAGGGTCAAACTTCCACGTAGCCCTCCTTAACCCTCTCCCTCTCGTTAACCCCCCACGCTCCTCCACTCCCTCCTAACCTAGCCTCTCCACCACACCCCCTGAATATCCTTAACTTTTCCGTTACTAACATTCTCAAACCTTTTGTATATATACTCCTATCCAGCCGACCTTCCCCCAGTAGGAAGGAACACCATTAGAACTTTACTAACCCTTTGCATGCCATCTATTCCCTCACAACCCTGTACCAAATGATCGTCAGTGCGAGGCTAGCCGCCTTGCCAGTGACTAACTTCTATTGCCATACTTCCAGATAAATGTGGAAGAGTTAGCAACCCAGTCTCCCCCACATCCAACAAACCATGCAATTAACAACCCAACCAATTAAACCAGCTGGTCAAGGCACCTTCGGTTTTAGTATTACGAACACCCACATCTGTCTCATAAACAGAGGGTTATTACAAACACTTATAATATGGCAAGCCCCCATCCACAGCCGCCCGGACGACCATCACAGAGAGAGGACGCGCACCTCCCCCTTTTTACCCACCCGAGGAGGGAGACCCCGACCCCTGCGGAGGTATACCTGACCCCTGTTTTGACTTCCGGGTCATTGCCAGGTTGAACAGGAATTCTTCCTATCAATGAACTAACTATGTATGACTAACACCTTTACTAACCTCTATTAACCCACAATAACCCATTAACCTTTCTTGCATACTCTGATAACTAAATTAGCACCTCAGCTATACCATAAAATGAAGATTGAACAATCTAAGAGAGACGCTCCTATCACAGCTGTCCCAATCCTCCTCGCAAAGTAGATCCAGTCTCTCTCCCCTAAATACTTCCAGTATAGCCAAAATAGTACCTCTTACTAAGGCTCAGTTATATCACATTATGAAGGCTCCATATAGCCATGTGCCACAACAGTAATCACCACCTTACCTAGTTCCCGTATCAATTGTGTGACGGCAGTCAGCCTAGCAGAATGAAGCATGACACCCTTGTGGGGGCCCCTCGCCGCTCGCTAGCACTCGCCAAGGCAAGGAAATCACTCACAGTCAGCGTAGGAGGATGTGCTTTCTTTCCTAATTAATCGTCTGATCACAGACAGTCTAGCGGTGAACTTTATTTTCGTCTGTGACAACGCATTCTATTTTATATGAGCAATAATATAAAACGTGTTTGTATGTGAATGATGGAGGGGAGAGAGAGCGAGTGAGTAAAACAGAGCGAGAGGGTACCGTGACGTAACCAGTCGCGCGGGTGGGCTCTCATTGGCCGTGACGTCACTGGGCCTCGTGATGCCTCGGCTCCCCATTGGCCGAGGCCCGCGCCCCTCCTCCCTCCTCCCTTCTCCTCCCTGCTGCTACCCTGGCAGGAGATACAGCTTCAGAGCTGGTCCTACATGCACATGATCTACACCCCCTTGCAAATCTGTCTCCATTCTCACCACCATTTTGGAACTTTCTCTCTCACTAGACTTCTTTATTTCTGATCTCTTATCTGTTTAAACTCACACCACCTCCCTTTGGGTATCTAGCAAATCGATTTCATATCAGCCCATCGTATTCATTGCGTAAGCTCTCTGAGATATATATGTATTAGATTAGGATTTTGGAAGGGTTCTTAGTTTTAAGCAGAGGTTGCAGGACTGTCTTTTGAGTGCCTCCCTCAGGATTATTAGTGGTCTGCTTCATTATTTAATGCTAGACTGGGATAAGGTTATTCTGACGTTGTCACCGATGTGTGTATGGTTCTGCTTAAACCTACACGACTTCGCCTGAACCTGTAGGAGCCTAGTTTGTCATTTCGGTTGGTTCGTTTATGAGTGCAGCATTGTGGTGTAAGAGGGCATTAGCCTACTACCTTACAGCATCGTGCTGCCTCTTTGCTTGACTTTGGAGGGGTCGCCAGGGTAGAACCAGATACTTGAGATCTGGATCTACCAAGAGAGCATCCCAGTCACTTAACGTAATTGCTTGAGCCACCTAGAGGACAACATTAGGCTATGAGTCGCATTGCTCAGCCACAGTTTCCTAAGCCTTGATATCCCAGCTAGACTTTATTAATTGAGCAGACACTAATTAGATTATAAGCTCTAGTTATATGTATGCATTATAGATTCACTGTGTTTTACAAGCCTAGGTTGGTGTCGAGCTGCACAACCATAGTAGGCTATTGAGTTGCATGAGAAGTGCTTCTTCTTTTGAGTGTTAAGCATTACTACTGTTGCGCATTGTTATTATTCTTTTGTCAGTTAACATTATAGTTCCTATTGTTTGTTGTGTCTTACTTACTGCTTTATTATCGTTCTAAATCCGATTCGAATATCTTATCCGCATCCGACATACTTCAGAAGTTTCCAGGTCGATGCTGCAGGACTAGCATTCGCTTTCTTTCATACAGGAGCGAAGAGTTAACATTGTTTAGAGTACTTTTAATAATTCTTCTTCTTGAGCATTAAATCATTGGTGTGATTTAATTAAGCTTTCTATTGATCATTGTTATTGAGTATTAACGTAATTTGCATATTGTTTGTGATCAGGCTATACCATAGTATGTTAGCCTGAAGTATAGTACCTTTATACCCTGTTAAGGATACCTCGTTATCGCAGATCAAAACTAGAGGGTATAGGTGTTTTGTTGGCCGGCTTTATAAGTACAGGGGTTTGGATCTAGCGTTGAGTCGTTGCATATAAGCCATTTCTAGTCCAATGATTAAGTGCCCTTGTTTTATTAGTAGCACCCGGTCGTAACAAATGGCGACCTTGTACAGGATTTAGTGAACTGAGAAATAATTGCAGGATAAGTGGTCATTTGTTTTTGAGGAATATTTTGGACACGCAGATTTTTTTTGGCAAAGTAGTATAGCACTTGAGGGCCTTCAGACAACCTTTTGAGTGATTAGTGCTACATAGGAGTTTGGGTACTTCTTCTTTTTATAAAGTGGTGAGAATTTTTGGTGGACACTATGTCGAGCGACGGATCAGTGCACAGTGGGAACACAGCACGGGATGTAGGCTCTGGTGGGGAGATGCCGGGAAATTATGGAATTATAACAGGTGAGATGGAGGTGAAGAGGTTTTTGGAGATGCCTTTTACAGCTGATCGGGTGGCAGGGATTGATCGGTATGGTCTCCAGTGTTTGGCCACAGCCATGGGGCTTGTATACACTAGTAGTATGACAAGAAGCAACCAAAGGTCTTTGGTGTTGGGCGGGGTGAGTGATGCCCAGGGTGGAGAGGGTGCTTGGGGACTTCCTCCCAAGCCCCCCCTTCACTCTACTCCCATCTTGCCCTCTAGGACACCGGAGTTTAGCACGTTCCCGCAGGTTGATAGTCAGTGGCAGCGTGGTGTTGGATCACTGGGTGGGCCTCCAATTATTGCAACTCCTCCTCAAGGTTTGCCTCCAGACATGCTTTTCCAACTTGAGATGGCTAAGATTCAGCAGCAACAGCGAGAAACTGATGCTCATGAGAGAAGAGCTGAACGAGAAGCTGGAGTTCGTGAGCGAGAAGCTGAGCTAAAGTACCAGTCTGAGCAGTACTGTGCAGATATTGAGCTTGAGAAGTCTCGGGTGGAGACGACAGGGCAGCGGATCGGTTCTGGTAATCGAGGTCATGATCAGTTTTTGTCGCACTTGCTCAAGTTAGTCCCTGTGTTTGACGAGTCGGGTGTCACAGAATTTTTCACACGTTTTGAGAAGAAGTGCCGGGAGCATCAATGGCCTGATGAGAAGTGGGCGGCCCTTGTTTCCTCAAGATTAGTTGGCAAGGGACTCAAGGCATATCATGCGTTGCCTTTGGAGTCTTGCATTGATTATGAGGTATTGAAGGAGGCTGTCCTGCGGGCTTATCAGTTGCAACCAGAGACTTACCGGTTGAAGTTCCGGGGTGTTACTAAGGGTCGTGATGGCACCTTTCTTGAGCATGCCCGGGACTTGTCCGATGCTTTTGGGAATTGGCTGAGGTCGGAGAAGGCAACCACGTTTGATGATGTAACCCAGTTGGTGCTTCTCGAGCAATTCTACAAAAGTACGGACGACAACCTGACATTGAACCTGAAAGAAAAACAGCCTAAAACTCTGCAGGAGGCAGCTGAGATGGCTGACCTCCGGGTTTCATTGATTTGTGGGTGCGGGTCTGCACAATGCTATGATGCAGGTAACAAGGGGCGCAACACCCCACCCCCCCGAGTCAGTGAAGTACCATACAACAACAGATATAAGAGCAACGATACTAAGCCTGACTATAAGACTACAGCCGTCCCATTTAAGAAGGGTCCGGGCCCTTCCCCTCCTCAAGGGAAGCCCAAGTGGGATTCAGAGTGTTATCAGTGTCATAAGAAGGGGCTTTTTGCACGAGTCTGTCCTAGCAAGCCACCTACAGCAGCTGTGTCTTTGGCTCGCAACATTGGGGTGTCTTTGCAGCCATTTGCGTTTGTCCGGGGCAAAGTGTCAGAGACTGAAGCATCGCCAGTGCAAAAGTGCCCGGGAGGCTCGTTACCTGCCCGGGACACTTTTTGCGACCATCGAGGGCGCGGCTCTGTAAAGTGGGTTGGTTGCCAGTATGGAGTGGACTTGTTGCGCGATATGGGTGCCTCTCAGACACTGATGAAGAACTTGTCTGGTAAACCCATAAACGCGGAACGGGTAGTAGTAGTTCAGGGTATCAATGCTACGAGGTCATACCCGCTGGTCAAGGTAGAGCTAGAGGTGGAAGGTGTGACACGGAGTTTGGACATTGGAATCGTAGAGAAATTGCCAGTAGAGGGCGTCGACCTTCTTCTCGGCAACGACTTTGCGGTGCCCATTTCTGAGGTTCTACCCTTAGTCGTTGCCAAGTGGGCGGCCGACACGAGTAGGGAGGAGCAAGAGGGGCTTGAGATATCTCAGTCCGTTCAGGTGTCACAGCCTAGTACCCAAGTTTATGACCAGCGGAGGAAGGGTCGGAAGGAGAAAGTCGAGGCTGGTGGTCGGGTTGAGAGTTTGGACCCAGCGACACTCCTTGGTGACTCGGTACTTGACCCGAAGGTGAGCTCCGGAGTGGCCCCAGAACCTGTCCCCCCTAGTGATATGGTTGGGCGTGATAGCATTCCGCGACAGAGTTGTTCCCAGGTGGAGGAGAGTTGTGGGAACGGGGCTACTGAACTCGAGGACGGGGAAGCATGTCAGGTGAACCTGTCGGAGGAGTTTGTGAGGCAACCACCTGAGCAGCCTACTGTCCCTGCGTTGGGCTGCAGCGGCCAAGGTGGAGAAGGAGAGGGGGGCAGTGGGGCTCAGGTGGAGGAGAATCGGGATTGTTATGTCTCGGTGGAGCAGTGGGCGGGGGATACAAGTCAGGTGGCTGTGGATGCGCTAGAGCACCTGCCTGAGCAGCAGTGTGCAGCGCTCCAGCCCCTGATCGGTCCATACCCCACTGTTTGTGCCGAGCACCCAGGCCTCACAACTCATGCGGTGCACGAGGTTCCGCCGGCAGGTCACTTGAGTGTCAGTAAACCGTTGGCCTCGTTGTTTCAGTGGTTCAAGGTGGGCGACGAGGCTTTGGCATGGTTGTCAGGTCAGGGTCGACCCATGGCTGCTAAGGGTAGTGGTCAGAACCAGGAAATTGAGCAGATTGGTGAGGTTGACTGTGGAGTGAATGTGCCCGGTCATCGCATAGCCTCCCAATGCTGCTCTAGTGTTATGCAACAGCCCTACCATAGACCGACTGTATCTGGCCATATCGCTGAAGGCGGTGATGCTGCGCAGGCAGATGTAGTCGTAAGGAATGTGGGGGTGCGCATGTATGGTATTGGTGGGGAAGCCTTAGCAATAATGAACTATGGGAGTGACTGCACAGGTGGTACTAATTGTCCCTCTCATGACCTGGCTGTTCTAGGGACAAAGGTGGAGAAGGAGGGAGACTACAGGTTAGAAGCTGCGGTCTCGGCTGGGTTGTGGGAGGGCACTAAGATTGTTGTTCTGCGAGATAAGTTGTTTACTAGGCTGTGGCAGTGCATCCGCATGTGTGTTGCTTCTCCAGGCCTGATGTACGGGGTAGAATCCGACATGGAAGCTGGAGACAGTGCGAGGCTCAGTTTAATTCCCTACCGTATAAATCCTGCTAAAGAGCCTGTCGTGAAAACGGAGCTAGACGACATGTGGAAGGGGGGTCTGAAGGATAAGGAATATTGTGAGTGGTCGTTGCCAGTGAGTTTGCAACCTGAGTTGAGTGGCAAGATCAGTGTGTGTGCATTATCCCTGACAGACACCTATCCATTGCCCATGGGTCTGAGGGATAAGGAATGTCGTGAGTGGTCGTTGCCTGTAACTTTGCAACCTGTGTTAAGTGGCAAGATCAGTGAGTGTGTTGATTGCGAGGGTGTGTGTGCATTATCCCTGACAGACGCCTATACCTTATCGAGAGTTGACGACACCATAGACCGCCTCGGGGCTGCATCGCCTATCACGAAGGTAGAACTAGTGAAAGGTTATTGGCAAGCCCCGTGGCCGGAAAGAGCGAAGAGAAATGCCAGTTTTGTGATGAACTGGGGAGTTTATCAGTGCCAGGTGTTGTTTTGCTGCCGGGACACAAGTGGGATGTGTGGCATGCTAAGGGCACTGATAATGTTTTGGCTGATTGTTTGTCACGGGAGGGTTTGTTGGCAGGAGAACCCTCGCCGTTCAGTCAGGGTGTGTGGATTGAGTGGAGTAAAATCAGGCTTGCCCTTATAGTGCAGCCGCCAAAAACAACATTAAAATAACGTATGAAAATCCTATAAAAAACTCTTTCTTTTAATAGTTAATTTTAAGTATGTTATAGCTGAAGTACTGAGTTGATTCAGTAAGCTGGGCTCAGTAAATCTCGCTCTGGGAGCATGACAGTATGAATTAAGCTATTATGTTTGGGAGGGGTTGTAAAACTATCTTTGTATGATAAAATGTTGTGTTTGTTTTTTGAGAGCTGAGCTGTGCATTTCATATTTGGTGAAGTGGCTAGGTGTGGTGGGTCGTATAGGCATTCTGCATGTCAGATGTGGCGTTTACCAGAGGTTAAAACGTCCCACATCTTGGGCGGGGTGTGACGGCAGTCAGCCTAGCAGAATGAAGCATGACACCCTTGTGGGGGCCCCTCGCCGCTCGCTAGCACTCGCCAAGGCAAGGAAATCGCTCACAGTCAGCGTAGGAGGATGTGCTTTCTTTCCTAAGTAATCGTCTGATCACAGACAGTCTAGCGGTGGACTTTATTTTCGTCTGTGACAACGCATTCTATTTTATATGAGCAATAATATAAAACGTGTTTGTATGTGAATGATGGAGGGGAGAGAGAGCGAGTGAGTAAAACAGAGTGAGAGGGTACTGTGACGTAACCAGTCGCGCGGGTGGGCTCTCATTGGCCGTGACGTCACTGGGCCTCGTGATGCCTTGGCTCCCCATTGGCCGAGGCCCGCGCCCCTCCTCCCTCCTCCCTTCTCCTGCCTGCTGCTACCCTGGCAGGAGATACAGCTTCAGAGCTGGTCCTACATGCACATGATCTACACCCCCTTGCAAATCTGTCTCCATTCTCACCACCATTTTGGAACTTTCTCTCTCACTAGACTTCTTTATTTCTGATCTCTTATCTGTTTAAACTCACACCACCTCCCTTTGGGTATCTAGCAAATCGATTTCATATCGGCCCATCGTATTCATTGCGTAAGCTCTCTGAGATATATATATGTATTAGATTAGGATTTTGGAAGGGTTCTTAGTTTTAAGCAGAGGTTGCAGGACTGTCTTTTGAGTGCCTCCCTCAGGATTATTAGTGGTCTGCTTCATTATTTAATGCTAGACTTGGATAAGGTTATTCTGACGTTGTCACCGATGTGTGTATGGTTCTGCTTAAACCTACACGACTTCGCCTGAACCTGTAGGAGCCTAGTTTGTCATTTCGGTTGGTTCGTTTACGAGTGCAGCATTGTGGTGTAAGAGGGCATTAGCCTACTACCTTACAGCATCGTGCTGCCTCTTTGCTTGACTTTGGAGGGGTCGCCAGGGTAGAACCAGATACTTGAGATCTGGATCTACCAAGAGAGCATCCCAGTCACTTAACGTAATTGCTTGAGCCACCTAGAGGACAACATTAGGCTATGAGTCGCATTGCTCAGCCACAGTTTCCTAAGCCTTGATATCCCAGCTAGACTTTATTAATTGAGCAGACACTAATTAGATTATAAGCTCTAGTTATATGTATGCATTATAGATTCACTGTGTTTTACAAGCCTAGGTTGGTGTCGAGCTGCACAACCATAGTAGGCTGTTGAGTTGCATGAGAAGTGCTTCTTCTTTTGAGTGTTAAGCATTACTACTGTTGCGCATTGTTATTATTCTTTTGTCAGTTAACATTATAGTTCCTATTGTTTGTTGTGTCTTACTTACTGCTTTATTATCGTTCTAAATCCGATTCGAATATCTTATCCGCATCCGACATACTTCAGAAGTTTCCAGGTCGATGCTGCAGGACTAGCATTCGCTTTCTTTCATACAGGAGCGAAGAGTTAACATTGTTTAGAGTACTTTTAATAATTCTTCTTCTTGAGCATTAAATCATTGGTGTGATTTAATTAAGCTTTCTATTGATCATTGTTATTGAGTATTAACATAATTTGCATATTGTTTGTGATCAGGCTATACCATAGTAGGTTAGCCTGAAGTATAGTACCCTTATACCCTGTTAAGGATACCTCGTTATTGCAGATCAAAACTAGAGGGTATAGGTGTTTTGTTGGCCGGCTTTATAAGTACAGGGGTTTGGATCTAGCGTTGAGTCGTTGCATATAAGCCATTTCTAGTCCAATGATTAAGTGCCCTTGTTTTATTAGTAGCACCCAGTCGTAACAATTGAGAGCTCAAATAAGTCCATCAAAACTCGAGATCCGTATGGCCTACAGGGTCCAAAACCGAGCCTATAAACCCAGCTCCAGCCCCCAGTAAAATCAGTTGAAAGATAGACACCAACCAGGGTTGGTCACCAGAGTTGACCTCGAGCTCTATCATTGTTGATTGTTGAGAATTGAGTTCCAGAGCCGGCAGACTCCGTGGCAGATCTAGATAGAAGGACCTGTCCACGTACTTGAGAACTTCCTACATATGGACCACCTGGACGGCCGCGGAACCAGTCGTTAGCCCCCAACATCACGGACACAAGATAACCAGGACCAGACCAATCAAATACTACCCAAGATTCACTCTGTTAGTACTACAGTGTTACAGTACTATTTAGAGACTCACTTATTAATATTTCTACGAAGTGGCTATATCTTTGCCCCAGTATAATTCATATATAACCATTCCATTGGGAAGTGCTAAGCGTATCAGTGTTTATTAATTAACAGGCGATATTAACTCTCGTAATTACCCATATATCCAGATATTATTACCTAGAAGTGAAACCCTAGTGATATATAATGTTCGCCCACTGATTTGCGTTCTATGTGTTTCTGCCATAAGAATATAAAACTTAGGTCAGTACCCCCTGAGGTTACTAGAATTCCCGTGCTCTAAAATACGCGTGTCTAATCTAGTCTGTGAACTACTACTTGTGCACCAGAGCTACCAGTAATAAATCTAACAGTGAATTTGAATCTATAAGTAACATTGATGGTCTCCAGTATATAAACTTGTGAATAAAGCCAGTGATCAGAAGATTAATACCTGAACGTTGGAAGTGGGAGACTAGGCTCCATCCAGATCCACTTATGCTAGTGTTGTTCAATTCTATCATTTGTCTAGTACGAGTATTCAGAAGTGTGTATATCAATAAACGTAATAGTGTGTCTTGTTACTGTGTGTTTATTTTGTGTTCTCTATTCCTCATACCTTGTTGTGTGCATGCAGCCTTCTATACCCAGTCAGTTAGAACTTACATTACCCAAGTTAATCCTGTAGAAAAACAGGGCATAACAATAATATAGACTTTATATAGACTTTATCTGCTTGAAGACTTTTATAAGACGTATAGTTGAAGGTTTGAGATTTTTTTTAAAACAGACCCATGAAAAAAAACTTGTTAACTTAGGTGCCAATTCTGCTCTCAAATCATGTGATCCCAAAAAGGTTATCTTTAACTACTCCAATGTAACTCTGTCTACTAGAGAATCTTTTTTGCTGTCCTTTGGACTTGATTTTAACCTGCCCATTTTTAAACCAATTTTTTTCAATACTTTACTGCCTTCGAAAGCCTGGTCTCTAGGCTTAAAACTTGTAGGTTGGCTACCGGTGTCGAATTTAAGTCTGTCGTCCAATTTATTCGCAATGTTGCCTGGAAGGAATTCTATGGCTTTAAATCTCAAAATGTCTTCTCCCCCATATTTACAAAAAATGATATAAATATCCTCAAACAACTTGGTAAGAAAGAAGACCTAGTGGTCTGTCGTGCCGACAAAGGTAAAGGAGTTGTGTTACTCAACAAAGATGACTATTTCTCAAAAATGTACGACATCCTGAAAGACGTTTCCAAATTTACTAAGCTAATTCAAACTGATATTTTCAAACTAAGCCTTAAAATCGAAGATCGAATAAATAGATTACTTAAATCTATGGTAAATTTAAATACAGTCTCGGAGCAATTAGCTAATGCTATGAAGCCTACAGGTTCATCCTTGGCTTTTCTTTATGGCCTCCCTAAGATCCATAAGACCACTGTCCCTCTTCGACCCATTCTTGCCGCATATAATACTGCCTCTTATAAGCTTGCTAAATTTTGCTCCCAACTTTTATCAGCGTTCACTACGAACGATTATAGCCTTAAGAACTCCTATGAATTGTTCACTTCCCTCTCAAACTACAAATTACCTCCCTCGTCATACCTATGTAGCTTTGATATAACCTCCTTATTCACCAACGTCCCCTTAACTGAAACTTTGAAACTTTGTGTCAAACTTTTGTTCAACCAATCTGAGACTTTTATGGGTATGAGTCAATCCTTCTTCAGAAACGTTCTATCAGCATGCGTACAAGATTGCCATTTCATATTTAATAACCAAATCTATAAACAAACTGATGGGGTAGCGATGGGATCCCCACTAGGCAGTACTTTAGCCAATGTTTTCCTATGTTATTGGGAGCAAATCTGGCTAGACAACTGACCTCCCACTTTCAAACTTATCCTCTACCATAGATATGTCGACGACACCCTGCTGGTCTTTAAAGATAAAAGTCATACCCCCTTGTTTCTAAATTACCTAAATAAACAGCACAAAAATATAAAATTCACTAGCGAAAATGAGGTAAATAACACGTTGCCATTCCTCGACCTTCTACTTACCAAAGTTAATGACATACTTGTTATCTCAATCTTTAGAAAACCCACCTTTTCCGGTCTCGGTATTAGCTTTTTTAGCTACTGTCCACTCAGATTCAAAATTAATGCAATTAAAACCCTTCTTCACTGGGCGTACCACTTGACTTCGACATACAGCCTTTTTCACTGCGAGATATCCTTCCTTAGAGACTTTTTTATTAATAATGGCTTCACCAGTGACCTCTTCAACAAGCAATTGAGGAATTTCCTAAATAAATTGTACCAACCTAGACAACCTGTGCTCACTGCTAAAAAGGAGGACTTTTATATTAGTTTACCCTTTCTTGGAAAGGTATCAGAACAAATAGAAAGATTACTGAACAACAAATTACCTAATTTCTTCCCTCATATCAATTTTAAAATAATTCACAAGAATGAATTTAAGATTCGATCCCTGTTTCACTACAAAGATAGACATCCCACTGAACTTCGCTCATCCATCGCTTATAAATTTACCTGTCCATTTTGCAAAAATGGCTACATTGGGAGCACAATACGAGCTCTCAAAGTAAGGATGGATGAGCACAAGGGTCAGTCCAGTAGAACCGGCCTCCCCATCAGTAACCCTCCTCATTCAGCCGTGAGAGAGCATTGCTACGGTTGTAACCTTGCTGTAAGCTATAAAGATTTTAGCATTCTTGACTCCTGTAATACCGGTAACCTTAGGATTTTAGAGTCTCTATATATTTTTAAAGAAAGACTGCCCTTAACCTGACAAGCGCGATATAGACCTAGGTGCTAGGGTAGTTATTTGTGCATTTCTAGCCCTGGATTCTGACAGAATTCGTTATATTTACAATATAAAGCATTATTTGTTTTCGGTATGCTTTTATTTTACATATATGATGTATATATGAACCTTCAAGAGTGCTAAAATAAGTGGGAAAAGCATTTGGGTGGTGAAAAACGAAGATATTGGCCACCCGGTCATAATCTCAGGCGAGAGAGAGCCACAGGCAGCCCTCCCCTCTCGCTGTCTGGGAGTCAACTGAGACGAGCGGGGCGGTGTGTGCCGGTGTCTGGGTGTTGCATAACGATCTTTTATGCAACCCACTTGTGCTACATTATCGCGGGATAGAAAAATAACCGATAAATGATGATAATAAGAGGAAAAATAGGTGATAATTGAGGAGGGGGGGAGGGGGGAATAAGGTGGGGAAGGAGGGGAGGGGGAGGGGTGAGAAACACATGGATGAGTACTAGAGGGGAATTATCTCACCTAGAGACAAAATCCTTTGTTTTGATAGGCCCTTTTTTTTTTTTGGAAGGCTTTTTTTATGGTCTTGCTTCCGTGAGGCCTATCGCGTTCCCTATAGGAAGCCTTCCGTGAGGCCTATCGCGCTTGCCGGGTTAATAACTGCCTTTCGGCAGCCCCTCTACATATCCATTGTGATTAAATAGTTCCCAGTGTAGCTATGTTGAGGCTACATTTTTAGTTATAATGGTGGCGGGCAATATAGGGAATCTTATCCTACTGAACATCAAATCCTGAGCAAGGAGTCAAAGGCCAAACCCTCAAACTTAATGAGGCAGCTAGGATTATATATGGAAGGAGGCATAATTAAGTGTAGAGGCAGGATACAAAAGGCGGACATTATTGATTCTGCGAAATATCCTGTCCTCCTTAGCTCCTCTCATTTGATTACCAAACTGTTGATTCGCCAATGCCATAGGACCTGCCTACATTTTGGCGTAAATTATGTTCTGGCGTATATGCGTCAACGTTGGTGGATCCCTAAGATGCGACAAGCAATTAAAGGGATCCACAATAGCTGTACTATCTGTAAAAGATTACAGGGTAAGCCTTACTCCCCAGTTGATCTACCTCCCTTGCCTGAGTTCAGGGTACAAAGGACTGAACCATTTCAGGTAACCGGGGTAGACTACACCGGAGCGATTCATGTTAGAGAATCGCCCGGTAATATCATAAAGGTATATGCCGTTCTATTCACATGTGCGGTAACCAGAGCGATTCATATTGAATTGATTGACGACCTATCCAGTGAGGGGTTTTTGCATACTCTAAGACGCTTTGCAGGCCGCAATGGTTTCCCTCAAATTATTATGAGCGATAATGCGACTTGTTTTGTCGGGGCCTCTAAATATCTCCAGAGTTTAATGGATGACCCGCAGGTAGTGGCTACCCTCACTGGAAAGGGTTGTCAGTGGAGATTTATACCAGCACGTGCACCATGGTTCGGGGCGATTTGGGAGAGAACAATCGGTATCGTCAAATCTGCCATGAACAAGGTATTAGGAAGGGCACTGGTGACGAGACGGGAGTTGCAAACCATCTTAATAGAAATTGAGATGTCAGTCAACGACAGGCCCTTGACCTATACCTCGGCAGATGTTGATGACCTCTTACCCATTTCGCCTTCTATGCTAACACGTGGACGAACCCTTAATACCTTTCCTGGATCGTCAGTAAATGACGAAGATCTGCATGACCCTACGTTCGGCAATGCTGACGCCACACATCGTCGCTTCCAGTATGTAAACAAGGTGTCCGACGATCTATGGAAACGGTGGACCCAAGAATATTTGCTGTCTCTTCGCGAGCGTCACTCAAATAAGATCAAAGGGACGAATCAACGTTGGCCTCGTATCGGGGATATCGTCCTGATTCATGATGAGCGTCCTAGGTTATTTTGGAAGCTTGGGAGGATTATCGATTTGTTCCAGGGCATTGATGGTCTTATAAGGGTTGCTAGAATACGAACTTCGACTGGGGTTACTACTCGCCCAGTCGTAAGGTTATATCCCTTGGAGCAGGATGTAGAACTGCCGGATGATCCTGGTGTCTCTACTGATACCCCTCCGCGGGAGAGTGCTGGTGACAGTGCTCCTCAAGGTGGGGCAGCTGATGATGAGAAGGATGATCCTCCTCAGGCTTCAGGTGGCGCTCGTCCCAAAAGGAGGGCGGCTATGAGTTCCGTGGATCTTTGGAGATCAAAGATCAAACAAGGTGATCTTTGACTTCGATGTCCTTTTTTTGTTCTCTGTATATAGCTCCTGTATATCATTTTTGGTGGCGGGCAATATGTCGGGAATAGGGTAATGATCCCGACAGTTTTAGGTCCAATAGGACATTTGAATTTGGCGGTATCGTATCGCTTATACGATTTCGGCTGGTTCTTTGTGTATTGTAGTTTATTCTTAAGTATAGGTTAAATATTAACTGTAATGTATAAATATCTACATCAGCTCTAGATGTATCATGAAACCAAGTTATGGGTTATCATTATTATGAGCCGGCAGCCATATGTAATTTCGCGAAGCGATCGGACGCCGGCCCTTTTTAGTCTCTCAATCAACACCATACAGCCACCATCTCCCCCCCCCCCCAGGCTCTGACTCATCCCACAGTTCACCATGTGCTACAAATATTAATCTATAACAACAGTCCTACATCACCAGTCCTCTAAGGTAAGTTCATTGTATCGATATTGTATTATGTGAACATTCCTACATGTCATGCAATTGAATTAGCCGTGTGTGGGGGACTGGATTACACCCATCGACTACGTCGTTGGTAATTATATTATAACTATTTGTTGGGTTATTTAATGTACCAGTGATATGCAATATCTGGCTCAGCGACAGAAAGAAAAGAGTAGTCATAAACGGTAAGGCATCTAAATGGACCAATGTAAGTAGCGGGGTACCCCAGGGATCGGTACTAAGACCAATTCTCTTTCTAATTTACATCAACAACATAGATGAGGGTCTCACCTGTACAATCTCAAAATTTGCTGACGATACAAAAATTGCAAATAGCGTACTCTCAAAAGAACAAGTTGACGATATGCAACACAATCTAGATAAATTGTCATGTTGGGCCCGAATTTGGCAAATGAATTTCAATGCGGATAAATGTAAAGTACTACATATCGGATACCTAAATGAGAAAGCAAACTATTCGATGAATGGCACTCAGCTTAAGAATGTAAACAGAGAAACCGATCTGGGAGTAACAATATCGAGTAACCTAAAACCGAGTCAACAATGTTCAGAAGTTGTTAAGAAGGCAAACAAAATAATTGGCTTTATAGGCAGGTCATTTGAGCATAAATCCAAAGAAGTTATCCTAACCCTTTACAATTCCTTAGTCCGCCCTCTTCTGGAATACTGCGTTCAATCCTGGTGCCCTTATTACCAAAAAGATATAAACAAGCTAGAACGAGTTCAACGTAGAGTTACCAAAATGATACCTAGCCTAAAGAACAAACCATACGAAGAGCGTCTTAGAGAATTAAATCTATTTCCTTTAACCCAGTGCAGAATAAGAGGTGACTTAATTCAAGTGTTCAAAATCATCAAAGGCATCGACAATATGAACTGTAGTAAGTACTTCACTATCGACCAATCTAATTACACGCGGGAAAACGGTTGCAAAATTATTGGTAAATCTTTTAACTCAAACGAATCTAAGAATTTCTTCTTCAATCGAGTTGTCAACTTGTGGAATGGGCTTCCCCGAGACGTTATAGACTGCAGCACCGTTGATTCATTTAAACTCCGCCTAGACAAATATCTCGCATCAAACCCGCGACTGACTGCGTTTGTAAATGAATAACTTTATTTTATCCCCCCCCCCTCAGTTACTAACCCCTTTGTTCCCTACTAACTTCCTAATCCTGCCACGGACATTAGTTCCGGGCAGTAGTTCCCTTTCCAATGTTCCCTTACCCACTCTAAACCACTGTTTGGACACTTGATCCTCAGTGTTTTGGAGGACAAGCAGCCTAGAAGGGTCACTAGACTGTTGTTGCTTGATTTCCTTTGTACTCATTTGTACTCCTTCTACCCCCCTCCTCCCCTTCTACCCCCACCTCCCCTTCTACCCCCTCCTCTCCTTCTACACCTCCCCTTCTAACCCCTCCCCTTCTACCCCCTCCCTTCTACCCCTCCTCCCCTTCTACCCCCTCCTCCCCTTCACCCCTCCTCCCCTTCTACCCCTCCTCCCCTTCTAACCCCCTCCTCCCTTCTAACCCCCTCCTCCCCTCTTTCTAACCCCCTCCTCCCCTTCTCACCCACCCACCCCCTCCTCCCCTTCTAACCACCTCCTCCACTTCAACCACCACCTGCCCTTCTACCCCCTCCTCCCCTTCTAATCCTCCCCTTCCCCCTCCCCTTCTCACTTCTAACCCTCCCCTTCTACCCCTCCCATCCCTTCTAACCCCCTCCTCCCCTTCTACCCCATCCCTTCTCCCCCTCCCCTTCTACCCCTCCTCTCCTTCTACCCCCTCCTCCCCTTCTAACCCCTCCTCCCCTTCTAACCCCCTCCTCCCCTTCTACCCCCACCTCCCCTTCTACCCCCTCCTCCTCTCCTTCTACCTACCCCCTCCTCCCCTTCTAACCCCCTCCTTCCCTTCTACATCCCTTCTACCACCTCCTCTCCTTCTACCCTCTCCTCCCCTTCTACCCCCTCCTCTCCTTCTACCCTCCTCCCCTTCTACCCCCTCCTCCCCTTCTACCCCTACCTCCCTTTCTACCCCCCTCCTCTCCTTCTACCCCCTCCTCGATCCCCTTCTAACCCCTCCTCCCCCCTCCTCCTCTTCTACCCCCTCCTCCCCTTCTACCCCATCTCCCTTTGTACCCCCACCTCCCCTTCCCCCCCCCCCACTTTAGTATACCATATTATTTAGGGGAAAGGGGTTTATTTGGCGATTATATTAAGCATACAAGAGATCTATCAGAGTCATATGTGAGTGAAGGAGACAAAAGCCAAAGCTGTCTGTAACAAGTGTCTCCTACAAAGTTGAAAGAGTGACAGAGAGCCAAATCCAAGGTGCATTCGAGTCAAAATGCCTGGACACACGAAGTTTAAAGCAGCCCAAGTCATAGGATGAAGAAAAGATTGATTGAGGGAGAGAGTTCCAGAGTTCACTTATTGAGTAGAAGAAAGACTGAGACAATTAGCTAATTCTTAGGTTGGAGAGCTAGACAGATTACGAGTGAGATTGTGTTAATAGGCAGGGGCCTCTCATTCAACGTAAGGGAGGGGGTATGGACTGAGAGAGCTCTCAAGAACACTAATTTTTGTAATAGCATAGAAGATTGAAAGAGATGCAAAACTGAAGCAGTGTAAAATAGATTGTATGGTAGGCTACTAGTAAGAGGAAGTGAGTTGATGAGGCAAAATGCTTTTGACTTTACCCTTTCGAGAAGTACAGTAAGGGTGGAGCCTCCCCACACATGTGAACAGTACTTGAACGCGCCCCTATACACAGCAAGAGCTGTGTAGATGTAAAGATCCACAGAGACCGTTGAGCACACATAACTTCTGGGAAGCTGTTCCAGCAAGAGTGACAAATATGGTCTTTCCAAGAAAAGTCAGGAGAAATAGAAACACCAAGAGTGCTGAGAGAAAATTAAGAGTTGATTTGTATATTGTTGAAGAATAGGGGAAAATCTTGTGGAAGATGGTAGATAGAAGGAGTAATTGGGTTATGGAAGCATTGAAAGCAGCAAGATTTGTCTCTGCTGAAATCGGAGATAGTCAATAGATTAGTAGATAGGTAGCCTAGCTTATAGATAACCTCAATACATGTGTTTTGGAGTGATTGTATGCTGGGTCATTGCGGAAAACAAACTGAATAGTGTAAGGTCATCAGCATATGAGTGAATATGATTAGAAGTACAGTTAAGAATATAATTAATGAATATTAGAAAGAGAACTGGAGACAGGACAGGACCCTGAGAAACACCGGAATTGACAGGTTGAGGAAGTGAGACATGGCCGTCCACAACCGCAGCTATGAACGACCAGAGAGGAAATTAAAGATAAAGGCACAGATAGCGGGATAGAAACCGAAAAAGGGTAGTTCAGATAATAGAGATTTGTGCCAGACTCTATCGAATGCTTTCGATATGTCTAGTGCAATGGAGAAGGAATCACTGAAGTTTGAAAAGGAGGAAGACCAAGAGTTACTAAGAAAAGAAAGAAAATCACCAGTAGAGCAGCCCTTAAAAATACCATATTGGCAATATGAAAGTAGGTAGAATATGGGAAGATAAATGTTTAAACAAATATGAATTAAGAATAGTTTCAAACATTTTAGGGATGCAAGAAAGGAGAGCAATTGGACGATAGTTGGAGGGTTGAGAGAGGTTGAATGAGGGCAAACTTCCAGCAAGAAGGTAATATATTAGAGGAAAGACAGAGACGAAAATGTTTGCCTTGGCAGGGACAGGGAGTCAACACGGAAGAACAGTTTTTGGGTACAACAGGAGGAACACCATCTGTTTCGAACGCCTAGAGACGGCAGAAAGTACATCCTTAGAGGAGATTATGATATTAGGCATAAGTAAGAGAGAGGTGGGTGGAGAGGGAGGAATAGCACCGGAATCATCCAAAGTGGAGTTTTTAGCGAAAGTTTGCGTGAAGAGTTCAGCTTTGTCAGAGGAAGACGTGGTGCTATGGTAGTGTCTCCAGAGTGGAAAATAGGAGGGAAATTCGAGAAAGTAAAATTGATAAAGGGGTTATTGGCTAGATGCCAGAAAGTTTGGGAAGATCTAGAGTTAGATAGTTCAGAACAATTATTTTTGATAGAAGAGTTTATGATGAGTCGAAGAACAGATTTAGCTTGATTCCCGGTGGAAACATAAAAGGTACGATCTTCTTGAGTGTGAAGGTGACGGTACCGTTTGAATATGCTTCCTCCTTATTGCGGACAGCAGTAAAGCGAGTTTTTGGCCTACCTATAATGAATGAAATTAAATCATATAGTAAACTCGCCTTCTTTCCGAAACGGTTCAGCAAGTCGTAGCTCACAGATATCAACTCTTTGTATAGTTCATTTGTTATTATCAATATATTGTACCCAAGACCAATAGTACTAACTATTGGTCTTGATTGTACCCAAGATACAGTATAAGTACTTCACCAACAGAGTGTCAGCAATGTAAAAATCAAATCTGACTTGCATTATATGTTCCATTACACAGGTTAATGAATTTCAATAAACCTGGTAATTAAATCTAAAATGCCTTTAATTAACCCCTTGAGGATTATGACGCGTTGTGCTCAGAGAGATGGTAAGGGTGGAGTGGCCATCAGCTTTACATGTTGATCCCACTCCGCCATCTTGTTCCTTCCTCGTTCACTATGGGGTCTGGCATTAACGAAGGTGTTAATCTACTCTTGGGTCAAGGGTATGCCTGGGTTTAACCATACATACAATTTATGCACAGGAAAGCTTTGTGTACAGCTTTGTAGGCTTGTACAAAAGAAGATCGAGGTGATAATACTGCATATGAACATGTATATGAACATGAATATGTATAATACTTACAAAGTGTGTCTGTGTTCTTTTTTTTGTCTATATTCCATCTACTCCCTCTCGGGCATAGGCTGAGAGCCTTTTACACTACACCACTGAACATGGTGAGGCCCGTGAGGTCTTGTTCCAGTCTAGGGAGTGAGACATGCGAAGCACCCCGGCTCGAAGCAACTCCATCTCTGAAGCCGCTTCGCCTCTGCACTTCACCGTCTCATCCCCCACACTCGGACCCTCACTCTCAGATCGCCACCTATTGAGCAATTAACTCACTAGGTATTGCCCCCCTGTAACATATTTTGAATATGGGAATATTCATACAATGCTATTTAATCAGGGAACAATGAGGGTATTTTTTTGGCATTTCGGTGTACTGTGGTAATGCACTAAAACTAGGTACAGCACAAATTCCATCTCAATAATATCTTCCCGTTGACATATTGGGATTCGAACCCGGGTCCATTGGATTACCAGTCCAGTGGCAAGACCACTCTGCCACACCTCCACTGGAGGTGTGGAGTCATATACTGTATATACAACACATCATACTAGTTTTATATAGTTTCGCATTGACATCGAGAACTAGACTGAATGTAAGTGATTTTAAGAGACTGAAATAATATACAACTTATTTAAGAAAATACCAGATCACAATTGCCTAAAGAAAATATGCCGGGAAGAGCGCTCGTGAGATAGCAGGTTTGCATTCCTAAGCCACAGCCACAGCATGGCCACAGGGTCGGCTGAGGGAGGAATAATATGGCGGCAGTGGGATCACAAGAGAGTAGTGTAAAGCGGCTCACACCCTCTCCACCCTTAAGTAAGGGGAGATGGCCCGTGTTTCTGGACCCCCTTCTCCCTCGTGTTTAGCCATATTAGTTTTGAAATTGTTCTGTCCGTTAGTTTGGCAATTTTAACACCTTACGTCCTAATTCGTTGTAAATTTCAAGACCTTTCGTGCTATTTGGTGTAGATTTTTTTCCTGGCAAGCGATAGCGAGCCAGTATTTAAAGGGAACCGGCCTTGGCCGGCTGATTGTTCACCCAAAAATTTACAAAAATTTTGAAGGGGGGCCTTGAGGGTGTTTTTAAAGCTTAACCCGGGGAGCGCACCTATGGCCTGTAGCTATATGCAAATTAATTACCCAAGATTCTGACAGAATTCGTTATATCTACCATATAAAGTATAACATATTTTCCATGAGCAAGTATTTTATTAATATGATGAACATATGAACCTTGTAGAGTGATAAAATAAGTGGGGAAAGTATTTGGGTGGTCAAAAACATAAATATTCGCCGCCCGGTCGTATCTTCAGGCAGGAGGCGGCAAGATATAATATTATATGTTATCCCTCCTCGAGCTTTTTAGGTATACTGAGGCGAGTGGGTGAAGTCTCAGAGTTATATAAGATCTCTTATGTAACTCCCTTCTGCTATGTAACCGCGGGAGAGAAATTCGAAAATTAACCATTAAATTATGAAAATAAGAGGAAAAATAGGTGATCATTGAGGAGAAGGGGAAGGGGGAAAAATGTGGGGAAGGGGGGGGGGGGAGAGAAACACAGGAATGAGTAGTAGGAAGTACTAGAGAGAAATTATCTCACCTAATAACATATTCCTTTGTTTTGAGAGCTCCTAGGGCGGTTATTTATGGTTTTTTCATGGTCTTGCTACTGTGAGGCCTATCGCATTCGCGATATACACATACTACCGTGTGAGTTCTATCTCACTTCTCGGGTTAATAGGTCTTGGGAGCAAACTAATATATATATATATATTGTTACGACCGGGACTACGAATAAAACATGGGCACTCAATGATTGGACTAGTAATAGGGCACTATGCAACAACGGTATGCTAGATCCAAACTCTCGAACTTATATGCCGGCGAACAAAACACCTATACCCTCCAGGGTTTATCTGCGATAGCGGGGTATCCTTAACTGGGCATAAATGTACTCTACTTCAGGCTAACCTGCACTGGTATAGCCTGATAACAAACAAGATGCAAGTTACGTTAAAATGCATAAAAAGGAATCTATGGAAAGATCAATTAAATCACTGCAAGATTTAATACAATAAAAAGATGCTTCAATACAGTTACTCTAAACAACAATAAACTCTTCACTCCTATCTGAAAGAAAGTGAAGTATAGTCCTACAGCATAGACCTGGAAACTTCTGAAGAAAGTCTGATGCTCATAAGATGCTCGTACTGATTTAGAACTATATAAAGGCAGGAGGCAGGACACCACACGTGTAAATCGAATACACTAAAAGATAGGACATATATTGTTAACACGAGAATACTATAAATGCGCAACGGTAGCAATGCTCGACACTAAAAGAAGTACTTCCTCATCAACGAAACAGTCTGCTATGGTTGTGCGGCTCAGCAACAACCTAGACTAATAAATGCTGTGAATAATAATGTGCACATATCAAAGAGCTTATATTAAATACTAACAAGTGTCTACTCGATTAATAATGTCTAGCTGGGATACTCTAGGTAAAGAACTGGGGTTGAGCAAGACAGGCTCGTAGCCTAGCGATGTCCTTAAGACTGCATCCTTTAAGTTACGTTAATTGACTAGGGGGCTCTCTCGAAAGATCCAGATCACAAGTATCTGGTTCTATCCTGGCGACCCTCTAAAGACAAGCAAAGAGGCAGCAAAGTGTGGAACTGGTACAGGCCAAAACCCTCAGTCAACACAATGCTGCACTCGCAAAGGACGCAACCGAAAAGACAACCCCGGCTACCACAGGACCGGTCGAAGTCGTGTAGGTATAAGCAAACCGTACACACATCGGAGACAACGACTACAGTTACCTTATCCCAGTCTAGCATTAAATAAAAGAGCAGAAACACTAAACAATAATGGAGACACACAAATTTCTTAACCTATACTAACTAAGGACCCTCAAACCTATTCTAAGTACATGTAAATATCTCTGAGGACGGCGCATGCAATACAATGGGCCAGCTATGAAAACCGTATGCAGAACCCAAGGGGAGTGTTGTGCAGTTAATAAAGGTTAGAGTATGGAAAGAGAGAATTGAGTGAGAGAAACAGTGATAAAGGTGGTGATCGGGAGAGAGTATGCAAAGGGATGTTAGAAGCACGCGCGCCAAGCCTGTCCTGACGAGGACAGCTCCTGGGGACCCTCATGGAGGAGGTAAGTTACACAGGAGACTGCAAAGGCGCGATGGTCGGCCAATCACGGGCCGAGACGTCACAAGACAGCAGGCGTCATATGACACAGCAAGACACGCCGTCCAATGGCGAGCGAGAGGCAGGAATGCACCCGTACATACAGACACTTACTACCTCCTCGCTCTGAAAGTCTTTCTCATTCACACGCTGGTACTATTATCACTACTGTTGATATAAAATATAACCCGTTGTCACAGACGAAAACAAAGACCACAACTGGACTGTCTGTGACAATGCGATTACTAGGAAAGAAAGAACAACATTCTCTGATAACTGTAGCCCATTTCGATGAGCCTGGCGAGCGCTAGTGGCTAACGAGAGGCGATTCTGCCAAACCTGGTAGACGTCAAACCCCGCCCAAGATATGGGACGCTCAACATTAGGCGAGTACCATATCTGACAAGGCAGAATGCCGACAAGACCCGCCACACCTAGCCACTCCACCAGAAATGAAATGCAAAGCTCTATCTTAAATAAAACAACATATTAGCATAAAGAAAATCTTACAACCCCTCCCAAACACAATAGTATAATTTAGCCTGCTATGCTCCCTGAGCGAGCTTCACAGAGCCCAGCCTATAAGTGAAAGACAGGTTCAACTTAGGACTTTAGCTATAACATTGGCAACTTACAATTAACTATAAAAAAGAAAGAGTTTTTATGTGATTTTTTATTTAATTTTAATGTTGTTTTTTGACGGCTGCTCTACAGGGGCAAGCCTGGTTTTTCTCCACTCAAACCCACACACCTGTGGTGATCTACGCCTGATCCTCCACCCTCGACAAACAGTCTGCAATCACATTCTCACAACCGGCAATATGGCGAATGTCTAGATTGTATTCTTGCAACATGAGTGACCAACGTATCAGCATCATATTCCGGTTGTGGAATTGGATCAGAAATTTAAGAGGGTGGTGGTCGGAGTAAATCACCACGACTGGCCTGTAGGCAGGAACATATACTTCAAAGTGCCTGAGTGCCAACACTATTGCCAGCAGTTCTTTCTCCACCACAGAGTAGTTTTTCTGAGCGGAATTAAACTTCTTGGAAAAGAAACTGACTGGATGCTCCAAACCTTCCTCATCTGTTTGCATTAAGACGGCACCAGCCCCTACACCGCTGGCATCTGTTGCCAGCTGGAACGGTCTTTCAAAGTCAGGGGCCCTGAGGATTGGGTGAGTGCATAGTAGGTGCTTGACCAGCGAAAAAGCCTTTTCACACTCAGGTGCCCACTTGAACTTTTTCTCTTTTTCTAGCAAATCTGTCAGGGGAGCTAACACAGTAGAATAACCCCGAATGAAGCGGCGATAGTAACCGATCATGCTCAAAAATCTCATGATCTGCCGCTTGGTGGACGGCCTGGGGAACTGGTTAATAGCCTGTATCTTGTTTTGGGGGGGGGGCACACCTGGCCTAACCCGACCACAAACCCAAGATACTGCACAGTTGCCCGGACAAAGTCGCACTTGCCCAGATTGACCACCAAGCTGGCCTCACTGAGCTTCCGAAACAAGGCTTCTATGTGCTCACAGTGACTCTCAAAGTTGTCATCGTAGATTATAACGTCATCTAGGTAGACAGTGCTGTTAGGGATATCAGCTACTAACTCATTCATAAGACTCTGGAAGGTTGCTGGGGCATTTTTAAGGCCATACGGCATCACATTGCAACGGTAGGTGTTCCCATCAACCACAAACCTGCATACCCCCTTCGCCCGCTCAGACAAGGGCACCTGCCAGTAGCCTTTCACTAGGTCTACCTTAGTTAGAAACTGTGCCTTACCGATCTTGTCTACACTATCGTCAACACGGGGAAGGGGATAAGCATTGGTGGGATTCAACCCGTTCAATCTCCGAAAGTCAATGCAGAAGCGAACCTTCCCGTCAGGCTTGGGCTGCAGAGTGACAGGAGATGTCCACCTAACTGCCCCCTTCTCAATCAGCCCCCGGTCCAACATATACTCTAACTCCACTCTGAGGGCTGGGAGTTTAATGGGTGGAATTCTGTAGGGTACTGATTTAAAGGGGGAGTGATCTCCCACGTCCACATCATGCACCACTCGAGTTGTGAGGCCTGGATGCTCTGCAAACACAGTGGGGTATGAAGCAAACAGGCGCTGCACGGCTGCACGCTGTTGCTCAGGCAGGTGCACTAGAGCATCGTCAGCCACCTGTCTGGAGTTCCCCGCCCACTGGTCAGCAGAGACATGACACTCCCAGTTATCCTCCACCTGGACTTCACTGTCCCTCACTCCATCTCCTCCATGACCGCTGCAGGTCAACACAGGGACAGCGAGAGGCTCAGGGGGGCGCCTCACAAACTCTTTCACCAGATTCACATGGCACAGCTGATTCTTTTTACGCCTATCTGGAGTAGCCACAAGATAGTCTAGGTCAGAGATCTTTTTTACCACCTTATAAGGACCAGCGTACTTGGCAGACAATGGATGACCTGGCAGAGGTAACAGAATCAACACCTCCTGCCCCACCTTAAACTCCCAGAGTTTTGTCTTCTCATCGTACCTGTCCTTCATAAGTGCTTGCGACCCTACCAAATTCCTACCTGCCAACTCTTGGCTTCTCAGCATTCTCTCTCTACTCTCGAGGACATACTTTAACATGGAACATGGTTTTGCTGTGCCCTCCCAGATTTCTCTAACCATGTTGAGGGGGCCTCTGACCTGATGTCCGAAAACTAACTCATTGGGACTGAACCCTAGGCTTTCACCAGGTACCTCCCGAGCAACGAATAATACATAGGGCAACCCAAGATCCCAATCCTTGCCATTCTCAACACAGTAGCAACGCAGCATGCTTTTCAGAGTCGAGTGCCACCTCTCCAACACCCCTTGACTCTCTGGGTGATAGGCTGAAGAGACAACTGTACTGATACCGTGCTGCTGCATGGTCTGTTTGAAAAGGTTAGAAGTAAAGTTGGACCCTTGGTCTGACTGCAATTCCTGAGGGTACCCGTACCTAGAACAGTACAATAGCAAGTTACGAACAACAGTCTTAGCAGTACCATTTCGCATGGGGTATGCATCCGGATAACGAGTGGCAACATCCATGATTGTGAGGAGGAACTTGTTGCCTGCACTAGTAGGGGGTAGAGGGCCAACCATGTCGATTATAACCTTACTGAATGGTGGCCCGATTACAGGAATAGGGTGTAACGGAGCCTTGGGAATACACTGGTTTGGTTTACCTACTGTCTGGCAGGTACTGCACATTGCCACCCATGACGCCACATGTGCCTTCATACCTGGCCACCAAAACAATTTCGCCAATGCTGCTACCGTCTTACGTACACCCAAATGCCCTGCCAACGGTACATCATGTGCCAACCTCAGTAGGCTATCACGGCACACACTAGGCACTACCAACTGGTCAACCACTCTCGACCCACCCTCCCAACTCCGTCTGGGATCTAGAAAACGCCTGTACAATATGCCCTCCACACGAAAGAAGTCCCCCGGCTTTGCATCCCCGTCCTCATCAAGTTCAATCGCACCGTTACTACACTTCTGAAGCTCAGGATCATCTATCTGCAGCCGACAGATATCCGAAGGAGCCAATCTATCTAAGTGCTCCCGGAGCAACTTATGGCCTCCCCCGATACTGGACTGTTCGATCCTATCTTGCTTAAGTGTTTAACGTTGCTGTCTCGGAGTTTTCTCACGCCCTACCTCCTCACCAAGTGTGACAGGTTCTGGGGCCACTCCGGACCTAAACATTGGTGCTAATACTGAGTCGCCAAGAAGAGCCGCTGGATCAAAACTCACAAAACTTCTCCCAACTTTAGCTTTCTCCTTCCGACCGTTCCTCCGCTGGTCTAGAGACTGAAGAATAGGCTGTGACACCTTAGATGCACGAGATCGGATGACAACACACGCCATCTGCTGTAATTGACACCTCTCGACCAACTCCTGCCCCTCCCTACTCACGTCAGCCGCCCTCTCGGCAACGACTAAGGGTGGAACCTCAGAAGTAGGCACCGCAAAGTCATTGCCGAGAAGAAGGTCGACGCCCTCTACTGGCAGTTTCTCTACGATTCCAACATCTATCTCTCGTGTCACACCATCAACCTCCAGCTCCACTCGAACCAACGGGTATGACCGTGTAGCATTAATACTCTGCACCACAACTACCCATGCCGCGTTTATAGGTTGGCCTGTAAAGTTTTTCATCAGAGTCTGGGATGCACCTGTATCACGCAACAACTCCAACCCATGCTTGCAACCAGCCCAACTCACGCAGCCACGCCCTCTATGGTCGCAAAAAGCATCGCGGACAGGTTTCGAGCCTTCCGGACACTCCTTCACTGGCTGTGCCCCCGCATCTGACATATCACCCCGGGTAAACGCAGGAGACCTCAGAGACACACCAATGTTGCTAGCCAAAGACACGACTGCTGCAGGTTGGTTACTAGGGCAGGAACGTGCAAAATGCCCTTTTTTATGACACTTAAAACACTCTAC
Organism: Paralithodes platypus; assembly: GCA_032716605.1. NCBI lineage: Eukaryota > Metazoa > Arthropoda > Malacostraca > Decapoda > Lithodidae > Paralithodes > Paralithodes platypus. The sequence continues at coordinate 54,488,871 of CM064573.1, read as the reverse complement.
TTCACCGTTGGACTTCCCCTGAGGTGGGGAAGGGCCCTGACCTTTCTTAAACAGGACGGTTTTTGGTTTGTGATCAAAATTAGTATCATTGCTCTTACTTTTGTTATTAAATGTTGCATCACTGACTCGGGGGCGTGGAGTGTTGCACCCCTTGTTAAGTGCATCGGTCCGTTGTGCAGACCCGCACCCACGAATCAGCGATAATCTCAGGTCAGCCAACTCAGCTGCCTCTTGTAGAGTTTTAGGATGTTTCTCTTTGAGGTTCAGTCAGGTCGCCACCTGTGCATTTAAAAAATTGCTCTAGAAGGAATAACTGCTCAAGCTCTTCGAATGTCGTCACCTTCTCTGACCTCAGCCAATTTTTCAAAGCATCAGACAGATCCCGGGCATGTTCTAGAAAAGTGCACTCACGACCCTTCGTAACACCCCGAAACTTCAACCTATATGTCTCTGGTTGTAACTCGTACGCCCGCAGAACAGCTTCTTTCAATACCTCATAATCGATGCAAAACTCCAAGGGCAACGCATCATATGCCTCGAGTCCTTTGCCAACCAACCTAGAGGAAACAAGGGCTGCCCACTTAACCTCGGGCCATTGGTGCTCCCGGCACTTCTTCTCAAAACGCAAGAAAAACTCGGTGACACCCGACTCGTCAAATGCAGGGACTAACTTAAGAAGGTGCGATAAAGACTGATCAAGACCTCGATTCCCAGAACCGAGACGCTGCCCTGTCGACTCCACCCGAGACTTCTCAAGCTCTCTGTCTGCACAGTACTTCGTAGCCTCAACCTGAAGCTCAGCCTCACGTTTGGCCTTTCTCTCCTCAGCCTGAATCCTAAGCTCAAATTCCCGCTGCTGCTGCTGAATCTTAGCCATCTCAAGCTCAGATTCCCACTGCTGCTTAGCTATCTCAAGCTGGAAGAGCATATCTGGAGTTAAACCTTGAGGAGGATGAGATGCAACAATTGGAGACCCACCCAGTGATCCACCCAGGGGCAAACCACGCTGCCAGTGACTATCGGCCTGCGGGAACGTACTCGGATCCAGTGTTCTAGAGAGCATGATGGGAGTAGAGTGGAGGGGGGGCTTGGCCGAAGGTGCCAAAGCACCCGCTCCACCCTGTGCACCACGCACCCCGCCCAGCACACATGCCGCACACCAGGTCACTTCTCGTCATGCTGCTAGTGCCAACATGCCCCATGACCGTGGCCAAACACTGGAGACCATACCGATCAATCCCCGACACCTGGTAAACAGTAATAGGCATCTCCAGAAACTTCCTTGCATCCTCCTCACTAGTTACTACTCTAATGCCATCTAACAAACCCAGCTTCTGCACCTCAGAGCCTGCTTCCCGTACTGTGTCCTCACTGTGCACTGATCCTTCGTTCGACATAGTGTCCACCGGAAATCCACAACGTTTATAAAAAAAAAAAAAAAATAAACTCTCATGTAGCACTATTCACTCAAAAAATGCTTGAAGACAACTCAAGTGCTATACTACGTTGCCAAAACAAATTCCAACGTGTCCAAAATATTCCTCAAAAACAAATGTCCACTGCCAAACTGTGAGAAATAACAATCGACCCCCAAACGGTGATTAAACAAAAATTCTCCACAAAAAAATCCTGCAATTATTTCTTAGTTCACTAAATCCTAGACTAAGGTCGCCATTTGTTACGACCACCGGGACTACGAATAATACAAGGGCACTCAATGATTGGACTAGTAATAGGGCACTATGCAACAATGGTACGCTAGATCCAAAGCCTCGAACTTATATGCCAGCGAACAAAACACCTATACCCTCCAGGGTTAATCTGCGATAGCGGGTATCCTTAACTGGGCATAAATGTACTCTACTTCAGGCTAACCTGCACTGGTATAGCCTGATAACAAACAAGATGCAAGTTACGTTAAAATGCATAAAAAGGAATCTATGGAAAGATCAATTAAATCACTGCAAGATTTAATACAATAAAAAGATGCTTCAATACAGTTACTCTAAACAACAATAAACTCTTCACTCCTATCTGAAAGAAAGTGAAGTATAGTCCTACAGCATAAACCTGGAAACTTCTGAAGAAAGTCTGATGCTCATAAGATGCTCGTACTGATTTAGAACTATATAAAGGCAGGAGGCAGGACACCACACGTGTAAATCGAATACACTAAAAGATAGGACATATAATGTTAACACGAGAATACTATAAATGCGCAACAGTAGCAATGCTCGACACTAAAAGAAGTACTTCCTCATCAACAAAACAGTCTGCTATGGTTGTGCGGCTCAGAAACAACCTAGACTAATAAATGCTGTGAATAATAATGCGCACATATCAAAGAGCTTATATTTAATACTAACAAGTGTCTACTCGATTAATAATGTCTAGCTGGGATACTCTAGGTAAGGAACTGGGGTTGAGCAAGACAAGCTCGTAGCCTAGCGATATCCTTAAGACTGCATCCTTTAAGTTACGTTAATTGACTAGGGGGCTCTCTCGATAGATCCAGATCACAAGTATCTGGTTCTATCCTGGCGACCCTCTAAAGACAAGCAAAGAGGCAGCAAAGTGTGGAACTGGTACAGGCCAAAACCCTCAGTCAACACAATGCTGCACTCGCAAAGGACGCAACCGAAAAGACAACCCAGGCTACCACAGGACCGGTCGAAGACGTGTAGGTATAAGCAAACCGTACACACATCGGAGACAACGACTACAGTTACCTTATCCCAGTCTAGCATTAAATAAAAGAGCAGAAACACTAAATCAATAATGGAGACACACAAAGTTCTTAACCTATACTAACTAAGAACCCTCAAACCTATTCTAAGTACATGTAAATATCTCTGAGGACGGCGCATGCAATACAATGGGCCGGCTATGAAAACCGTATGCAGAACCCAATGGGAGTGTTGTGCAGTTAATAAAGGTTAGAGTATGGAAAGAGAGAATCGAGTGAGAGAAACAGTGATAAAGGAGGTGATCGGGAGAGAGTATGCAAAGGGATGTTAGAAGCACACGCGCCAAGCCTGTCCTGACGAGGACAGCTCCTGGGGACCCTCATGGAGGAGGTAAGTTACACAGGAGACCGCAAAGGTGCGATGGTCGGCCAATCACGGGCCGAGACGTCACAAGACAGCAGGCGTCATATGACACAGCAAGACACGCCGGCCAATGGCGAGCGAGAGGCAGGAATGCACCCGTACATACAGACACTTACTACCTCCTCGCTCTGAAAAACTTTCTCATTCACACGCTGGTACTATTATCACTACTGTTGATATAAAATATAACCCGTTGTCACAGACGAAAACAAAGACCACCACTGGACTGTCTGTGACAATGCGATTACTAGGAAAGAAAGAACAGCATTCTCTGATAACTGTAGCCCATTTCGATGTCCCTGGCGAGCGCTAGTGGCTAACGAGAGGCGATTCTGCCAACGCTGGTAGACGTCACAATATAAGGATAAGGTGGTGGACTGAGGACCTAATGGACTTCAGATCGAATCCGTGCCAAACGTTATTATTTTTTTTTTTTAGATGATCTGATCGTTCCTGCGGTTCTACAATTATCCTGGCTACGCCGACATATCAAGAAAATACCCCCTATACAGTATATCGTCACCAATTCATAGCATAGAAGATGAACGACTGTATAGCTGTATAGCTCTTACCCTGAAAGGAGTCATAGAGTTAATTAAATCTTTAATATTTAATATTTAATGCTCTCTCCAATCAAGTGACGTATAAATAAGGTGTCGTCATGTAGTGTGGCAGAAAGGAAGCAACCAACACCTAGAAGCTCCACTGTGACCATATAGAGCGACATATGAAGCACCCAACATCTCGAAGTTTCAATCAATAATTTCGGGGCCTCACAAGAGTTATAGGCTACTGAACAGCCTTCAATTCCGAGGTTGAGACATAGGGAAAAAAAAATATATATATATATATATATATATTTATACTGTATTCGAGAATGGATAATAAGTCGTAGGCGTGTGCATGAACCTTTAACCGTCTTGATGGTGTAGGCTAATGGTTAAGGTGTCTAAAAATCTGTTTGTGATAACCCGGGTTCGAATCCTGGTGGATCACATAATATATGCTTTCATTAATTTCATAGGTGTTTGGTGAAATTAATAAAAACATTATTATCAGTTGGTTCAGGGGTATTTCGTAGCGAGGCCGTTCTAATTGATCTATGCCCCATGAATATTCTTTCCTCTCATTTAAACATTCGGCTACCATAGTGCGGTGGGAATATTAACATGATTAGATTAATATCCAGTATTCGAGAATGGATAATAAGTCGTAGGCGTCTTGTAGTGGGGCAGATAACTGGAATAATCGTTCATTTCTGGAAACAAGCACCAAAATTGGCACACATACTCCTTGGGGATTGCTCTTTTGATAAAACCCGTTAGCCACCTAAAAATTCAAGATGGCGGCCATTTTTCAAGATGGCCGCCATTGAATATACAGAAACATTGCATTTCGCAATAAAATCGCAAAGACTTGTCCTATTTGAATGATCTTGGTGTCAAATCATACATTTTTCACTATGTAGAATCCGAATTTGGAACCATGGACTTACTCACTAGCTTCCTTGTACCATAATATCAGTCCCGGAATCATAATTAGGGTAAAAAGTGCCCATATCATAGGCACCATCAGTCCGATATATTATTGGATGTACATGTAGGCAGTAGGCCTATACTTGTTTGTCACTTATTGTCTTGCTGCCTGGATGAGTATACTACAACGCTTCTAAACCTCGCATCTGCAGCTGCACAGTGCCGTGCAGGTCAGACCAAAGCAGTAGCATGTGCATCGACCGCAGCATTCCGACTTGCATCCACACTTGGTCAGCTGCTGGCAACTCTCTGCAATGGGTGGGAGCTCTGTCCAAACGATCTGCCACAGATCTCCTTTCTTGGTCCAGCCCCAGTTGGCAGGAGTCTGCGTTTCTGGTTGACGTACTGTTGACTGACTCCAGATGCAGCCCGCCTGGTAGGCAGCACGCTTCACATGCTGCTTCAGTGCTGCTCGGGTTGGAGGAATGGCTTCGTACGGCCTCTGCTTCCGAGCAAACATGTCCAACCTCGCATCATCGACACCTTCAGCTGTGCTGGATCTGTCGTACATCATGACCACGAACTTCTCCAAGGTGTCCAGGTCTTCATCATCAACTACCGGTGGGTACTGGCTGAGTTTGCTGAAGACACTGGAAGCCTCATCACAAACATCCCAGGTTTGCCAAGCAGACTTCTTCCCTTTGCCACGGAATGCTGAAACGACATCGCAGCCAGTGAAGGCATGGAAGAAGAGCATCCCTTTGCTCTTTTCTGCAAGAGTGCAACACAAGTCATGTACAGGAACCCACCTCAGGTTCTGTCCTTGGCCAAAGGCAACCCACAACTGCTGCAGACTTAGCTCCTGAAGTGCCTGCAGAACACTGACTGCGATGACGACAACATCTGTGTCGCTGGCTTTGACCATGATGACTTTGCTGCCTGCTTCTGTTGCATGCCTGGCATGCACAAAGATCCGCGTGTCAGCTTCTTCATGACTGCACGGTGCCACCCCAGCCAGATTGATAGTGCGGTTGCTGACAGCATCTTCTTCCTTGGTCACAATGACCACATTTGGTGTGGCCACACGTGCAATCTTATCAGCCACAAAGTTGAACAGCTCGGCTTTGTTGTCATTTTCTCTCAGGAAGTTTCACCAGTTTGAGGGAATTTTGCCCTTCCCTGTCACCCTGCGTCTCACCCCGCGTCCTCGCTTTGATCTAGTTTCAGCTTTCAGACTAGATGGCCGGTAGACATCAAACAAAATGTCTGTTCTCTTGTACTTGGTAGAGTATGCTTGTATTCTAGGAAGGACATCGAGCATTGCGTACTCTTCGAACGTCTTTGAACTCCGTGGGGGCAGACTGTTCACCAACGCTGCACCATCAATGATGATGGTGTCGGCGTCTGGCTCTGCCTCAGGGGTTGTAACTTGGCTCTGAAGAATGGTAGTGAGGTGGGATTTCTGACAGGTGTGGAGCTTTCCACCATCACTGAGGGCAGCAGGATGTGACTGGTTCTCTTGACGGAAGAACTCCTTCAAGTCACACTCTCTGCTCTGGCATGATATGAACAGCTTGGAGAACAGTTGACAGTCTTCCTTCAGCACTTTTTGCTTTGAAGAGTCAACAGAGGCTGGTACCTGTCGGAAAAAGTCAACCCTGTTCTTCTTGATTGGTTCATAGAAGGTGGATTCTTCTTCCCCTTCCAGTCCCTTCATCAGTCCAGCCCTCAGCAGACTGGTGTCTGGGTGTGTCACACCACTCTGGGGAGGAGAGGGTTTCTTCTTGGTGAAGAAGGCAGGCCGGACATTGGTGAAGGAGTCTGGAAGTTCTGGAACTGTCTTCACTTTCTCCTCTCCGAACTTCAGCTGTCCACGCTCTTCACCTTTGTCTTCTTTGGTTGGGTGCTGGAAAACAGAGACGCTGGTTCAATGGAAAGAAGTGGTCGCTGTCGTTGCAGTGGGATTGTGGTCTATGTTGTCCATGGCTGATGTGGTGAACAGCCCTTTTCGCAGAACTGGTAGACAGACCACCCCCTCCTCCACGTACTTGCTGACTGTTGCATCTCCCAGCTGTGCAGATATCTGTAGCACCCTGCCATATGAAATGCTGATGCCATGCTCGTTAAGCATTTCCACCAACTTTCTCTTTCTGGTCTTTGTGTAGACGGACATCCCCATGTAAACAGGGAATGGGGTCTCTCTGTCTTTGGAGTGTCTGTGAGTTGCTGCTCCTTCTTTGTATCTTGCATAGCAGTTGTACTGAAGCAGCTGAGCAATTGCTAGATCTGTCTTTGATGCGCCAAACCTCAGTTGAGATTTGATGTCCGCTCCGTGTTCAAGCATGGCCACAAACTGAAGAAGAGTGAGTGGAATGGCCTGCTCGATGCACCCCTCATGGTAGGTTCCATCAAATGTGGACTTGTGGTCCAGCATATGTCTTCGCAAGATGTTAGCTGCTTTGCCAAGGATAATAGCTTCACTATAATAGTCAGAGGCTTCTGACAAGACAAAGCCCACATCTTTCTGGAAAGCCAGAAGAACATCCCTTCCCTGCTTGTGCACTTCCAACTCAGGTATTTCTGACAGCAGTTTTTCCTTCAGTCTTGTGGAGTTGACAGCAGGTGCATCAACACCCAGCTGTTCCAGGCGCTGGGCATACAGGTGAACTATGTCTGCAAGTCGGAAGACGGCAGGACCCTCGCCAGATCTGGTGGTCTCCACTAGATATGTGACTAGCTCTGAGAATGCCTGTGGGTGGGCATCCTCTTCGGGTGCACGTCCCTGTTCCAGTCTCTTGGTGGCTCTGAGGTACGTCCTCTCTCTATTGTACAGGTCTGTCAAGCATGCAAAATGGTATTTGAGCTCCTGTGCAATAGCATCTCCACCGCTGAGTCTTGCAAGAAGTTTTCCGTCATTTAAAGTTTGGGCACATTCATTAAGTCTGTTATTGAGGTTCATCGTCATAACTTGTCTGAGTTCAGAGGATGGGGCTTCTTTGTCACATATGAAACACGTTTGGCCTTCAAGGCTGGTTCTATGCAGCTTGGTCTGGCATTCTACTGGCTGAGCACTCTCTGCTCTTCTTTTTCTGGCTCTCTCCAGTTTCGTGTTGTTGAACATAAGGCAACAACTTTGGTGATACTGCGCCTTGTTCCTCCTCAGAGTTTCTTCAATGCCACCACCATCATCAAGTCTGGCTGGATCCAGAACAATAGGCATCTCATTAATTGCGTGAAAGAGTGAAAGAGGGGAATAGTAGTCGCAATCATAGTGTAGCCATCATGTTCTTGTGGTTGTTGTGCACATGGTGACTTGAGCTCTTCACTCTTCTTCTTCTGGCAAAGACAACACTTGCTCCAGTCAGTCCGAAATTTAGACGGTCCTGGATCTGTATTTGCCATCTTGGTGAATACAGTATGATAATTATCTGTAACACAGATATAATAGATAACAGATAATCACAGTATATAACAGATAATCACAGTATGATATAACACAGTATGTTATATGATAACAGATATAACAGATAATCACAGTATGATAATTATCTGTATTCAGTGAATCAAGGCCGAGGGGTTATCTTTTTACCACCTTGATCACAATCATGCACAATAAGGTATGGGATACGACTAGGTTCGGGAATAAAAATATATGACCTACACCTAGCCCGATCGTTCATCCAGTATCATTTAAGTCCCGTGCGATCTGTACACCATCCAGGTAACTACATGCAAAGCAATGTAAAGCCCCGTTACCCTTGGCTCGGCTCTCCCGCGCTGACACACCCTGTCAATTCAGGCGCGGCTATCTAACTAAACATCTATGTTAAATTACATGTAATCTACAGTAGCTAACTGATGCGGGGCTTATTAGACAGCATTTGGGACACTAAACTAATTATTTAGCTACACTAAACTAATTATTCAGCTGATACTGAACCTCATGCTGAGTTTCACAGCAGCGGTGCCACCAGTGTGCCCTGGCTGTGCGTTGACATCCGCTCTGTTGAGCTACTACTCTACACCTTCCGCTGCAAGTCTCTCAACGTCCCCCCCCCCCCTCCACCGCATCGTGTCATGTCCAGTTTGGAAGCCTTGTACAGGAAGATGCTACACATACTAAACCTCTAACACTACTACGATATACACTACCATGCATTTTAGCCGAGTCAGACGTAACATGAATCTCTAATTTAGCAGAATATTAGGATTCCGGGACTGATATTATGGTACAAGGAAGCTAGTGAGTAAGTCCATGGTTCCAAATTCGGATTCTACATAGTGAAAAATGTATTATTTGACACCAAGATCATTCAAATAGGACAAGTCTTTGCGATTTTATTGCGAAATGCAATATATCTGTATATTCAATGGCGGCCATCTTGAAAAATGGCCGCCATCTTGAATTTTTAGGTGGCTAACGGGTTTTATCAAAAGAGCAATCCCCAAGGAGTATGTGTGCCAAATTTAGTGCTTGTTTCCGGAAATGAACGATTCTCCTGAAATTTGCAGTTATCTGCTCCACTATTGGTGGTGTAATGGTTAAGGTGTCTAAAAATCTGTGTGTGATAACCCGAGTTCGAATCCTGGTGGATCACATATATGCTTTCAATAATTTAATTGGAGGTGTTTGGTGTTGTGGTGAAATTAATGAAAAATATAATATATATATATATATATATATACAGTATATATATATATATATATATATATATATATATATATATATATATATATATGTACAGTATACACTGTATATCTTATATATAATATATAAATATATATGAATATAAAGGGTGATTCAGAATTTCATGCATTTAATTGGAGGACGGCCTCCTTGGATAATTTTAAACAACAATGTATCTATGGTAAAATGTCGAATTATACATAGTTTGGCTGTTACAGTACATTTACGATGTTGTATAAATGAGAGTGGAAAGTGAAGGGAGACCCACATAGATTTTGTACACATTTATTCACAGATCTCGACAGTGTGTTCCTCTTTGCTACAGGCTAAAGAAAATATTCAAAGTGGCCCCCATGTCCATAAACCCACTTTACTCCTGTACTCAAGACGTGTGAAAAATATCCTCGGAAATCTACGCTGGTCTCCCTTCACTTTCCACCCTCATTAATACAACATCGTTAATGTACTGTAACAGCCAAGCTATGTACAGTATAATTCGACATTTTATCATAGATACATTGTTGTTTAACATTGTCCAAGGAGGCCGTCCTCCAATTTAATGCATGCAATTCTGAATCACCCTGTACAGTATATGTATGCTAATAATAATGCAAAAATACAAACCAAATTCCCCCCCCCCCCCCTCCCTTAAATAAAACACAGTCACACAATCAGTATCCAATTTTAGAATTCCCAAAATTGGGGTAAGTGGTGAAGTGAGGAAGCATAAGGAAGACAGCATTACATATTATATTTTTGGATTATAAGAATGCTAATGCGCTTTTACGTTTTCATGAAATTATTATTAAAAATTATTTCAAGTTAAACATAAACTCGGTTAGTTAAAATAGGACTTCAGAGGCTATCAACCCTTCTGGATTATTAAGCCAGCACACTGTAAGTCAAGAATAGCGTCAGGACTGGAGCCCCATTTCGAGAACTTCAGTTCCTTCTACCATAAACGTAGTTATTTACCTGCCATATAGCAATATTACTGACCACTAGAAAATAAAGGTCATAAGTGAATATATATTTTTCTGTATGCTTATTATAAATTGCACTAGCAGGGGTACCCGGCGTTGCCCGGGTTTAAATTCTACCATAATCACCATCACTACTACCATCACTACTACTACCATAATCACCATCATCAATCACTACTACCACAATCATTACAATACTACTACTACCATAATCACCGGCCTCGACCTCCCTGTGCCTCTTTAAACGGCGACCTCGATTTCGGCCGCTAAATTACCCCCGATTTTGGATCTGACCTCATCCGTACCCCCATTTTGGGGGGCTGCGAACAACTTTCGTTCCATACACCTTTTCGATCGGAGGCCTCCTGCCCCAAACGGCCATTTTTTTCATTTTTTTTTTTTTTCACTTTCGGCCTCGAAACGACCTCCGATCGTGGCCTCGCCTCCTCTATGACCTGACCCAGGTCAATTGACACCCACATGCAAAGTTTCAGCTCCCCAGGTCCAAAACTGCGGCCTATTAAGAACACACAGACAGAAAAACAGACACACGAACTGATATAATAATATAAGATGGTGGATACATAATAGTGTTCATGTAATTTAGGGTGCTGGGAAAAATTTGTGCCTAGCTTATGTTGAGCAAGTAAAATATTTGTTTATCTACACATATAAATACTGGTAATAGTTAATTATCTTGAAAATCAATGCATGTCAGTTAAACATAGCTCAAATAATTACCTATATTTTTCAGAATCGTTATTTAACCTTTTAAATTGTTCATAACTGCGCACCAAAGTTCTGATCCGATGGTTGGAGTAAAGTAGGAAAGTAGAATAATTTGGATAGAGGAAGAATAAGTTGAAAAGTGAGAAGTAAAGTAGAAGATAAAAAGTTCTCGGGCTCAGCCAAGTTGCTCCATTGTTTATTTGTTGAGTGACATTTTCTGTTGTCTTTATTTGTTTCCTATGTGTTTGAGGGAGGCAAAAGGCAGAACTGCCTATAGCGAGTGCCTCCCCCATAGTTGAAAGAGTGACAGGGCCAAAATCAAGGGACGTTCGAGCCAAAATCCCTGGACACACGGAGTTTGAAGCAATTTAAGTCATAGGAAGAGGGAAAGACTGATTCTGGGAGAGAGTTCCAGAGCTCAGCTGTTGAGTAGAAGAAAGTTTGAGAGTAACATTTCACTCTGGGGTTGGAGAGTTGCACAGAGTAGGGGTGGGATTGAGTTGCAAGACGGGTACCACATGCCCTACGTAAAGGAGGTGGTATACACTGGGAAAGCTCTGAGGAACACTGATTATTATAGTAGCATAGAATAGCGAGAGAGGTGCAACATTGCGGCGGAGAGAGAGAGATTGCAGAGAGTTGGTGAGTGGATGGGAGTTAATGATACGAAAGGCCTTCCTTTCAACTTTGTCTAGGAGAGTGGTGTGAGAGGAACCTCCCCACACATGTGAACAATACTCAATACAAGGATGCACTAGGCCCCTGTACAGAGCAAGAAGCTGTGCAGGGGAAAAGAACCCCCTAAGGAGGTTGAGCACACCCAGCTTCTGGGAGGCTGCCTTAGCAAGACTGGTAATATGGTCCTTCCAACTGAGAGCAGAAGAAAAGGAGACACCAAGAATATTGAGAGAAGATGAAGGATTGATTTTTGTATTGTTGAAGAATAAGGGATAGTCCGCTGGGAGTTCCTTACGGGTAGATAGCTGGAGAAATTGGGTTTTGGAAGCATTAAAGGTAACAAGGTTTTCTCTGCCCCAATTGGAGATAGTATTTAGATAAGAATTTAAGAGTTCTATGGCTTCATTATTTTTGTCGTTGAGCGATTGCTGGCTGGGGCGTTCTGAAAAACTAATGGAGTAGTGTAAGGTTGAGTCGTCTGCGTATGAATGGATGGGAATTGAGGTACAGTTGAGGAGATCATTAATTTATAAAAATTAGAAAGAGAATAGGAGATAGGACAGAGCCCTGAGGATTTATAGGCTGAGGAAGTGAACAATGGCCGTCCACAACCGCAGCTATGGAACGGCCGGAAAGGAAATTAGAGACAAAGGCACAGATGGAGGGATATAAACCGAAGGAGGATAGTTTAGAAATTAAAGATTTGTGCCAGACTCTATCGAAGGCTTTCGATATGTCTAGTGCAATAGAAAAATTCTCACCGAATTCACGAAAGGAGGATGACCAAGAGTTAGTAAGATATGAAAGAAGATCACCAGTAGAGCGACCCCTAAGAAAGCCATACTGGCGATCTGAGAGAAGATTATGAGAAGAGAAATGCTTAAGAAATCTGGAAGCAAGAATAGTTTCAAAATATTTAGAAAGACAAGAGATGAGAGTAATTGGACGATAGTTGGAGGGTTGAGAGCGGTCACCCTTCCTTGGGACAGGTTGAATGTGAGCAAATTTCCAGCTGTAAACACTTGATGTTTGCTTTGTAATTAGATAAATATCTTACTGGACTGCGTAAATAATGTTTTTATCCGATTCACAATATAGTAGGGAACTGTGAATGGTCCAATAGTTGGCATCATTATAATTAGTAGTACATTTTCAACTTAATAATTATTTCTTCAATGTCAAATTCCTGTTTAACAATGAACACCAACTACTCCTTGTTGCATTTCCTCTGGTCTGATAATACAAAGTAAAACAAACATATGCAAGATGTAGCCCATTGCATTGTTACAGAAACTAAAACTTTTTAATACAGAGACAAACATATTATGTTTAGTATATTTTGCTCACACTAAACGACTGTATACTTGGAACGAAGTTGTGGAAGTTAGAGGGTTAATTGAATGTGTTTATACCCTGTAGGTTAATAACAAATATTTATAATTTGCATAAATTCGGCTAGTGATAACCGAGATAGAATATATAAATTTGCCATAGTATATTTAGGTTTCAATCTACAATTTCTATAATAGTCTGTTATTAGGTATTTCAGAGTAAACATCTCAGACATTACGGTCAAGCCTGTTTCTTGTTCCACTTGTAAATGTTGTGTAGAGTTATGTCTACCTTGACTAATTTTGAAAAGACTGAATGAAAACAAACACTTCCACTGAGTTTGAAAGAAATATTAGTGGTTGCATAATTAGGTTTACTGGGACTAATGATATAAGAAAAGTGAGGAAGCTTTGTTGTGGAGCTAACGTCCACCAGAAGTCTCCGGTATATTGGCGCCCACGGTGCTGCCAAATCGGCAGTCCTGTTAGGTGTGTATGGTAGCAAAATCATTGTACAATAACTTAACTTATTGACTATCCTTGATGGTAGGCATCTGGTGAGCGGCGCACTCGCCAGTATCGATGATGGTGGCAGAGATATCTAACCATCTCTGTGGGCCACTTCAAGGTGAAGAATGCTAGGTGTAGGCTTACATTGCAGATCACTTGTTGTAAACGAGATGAAAAAGGTGTTGGTTGTAAGCTTGGCTAACTGTTCACTAGTTGCAAACTTGGTGAGAGGGTTGTCAGTGTTAAACTTTACAATGCCAGTTGCTAAGTTTGCGTTTCTAGTTGTAAGTTTAGTTCCTGGTTAAAACTTGTTACCAGGTGTCCTGGTCAAGGCTATGATAAGATTTCTAAACACTACCATGAGACTGCTGATTTGTCTGCTCTGAGCGGGGCGCTATCACACAAGAAGCGTTAAAGGGGTAGTGGCTGTATTTTTTATTTTTACTTCTTAAATATTTTTGTCTATTTGCACATTTATTCGTTATTTGTTTTGGTTTCCTCGCTAGACCTCCCTCAAGCTTTAAAAAACACCCCCTCGACCCTTTCAAGGGGGTGTTTTTTAAAGCTTGAGGGAGGTCTAGCGAGGAAACCAAAAAATTAATTGATAAATGTGCAAATATACAAAAATATATAAGAAGTAAAAATAAAAAATACAGCCACTACCCCTTTAACGCTTCTTGTGTGATAGCGCCCTGCTCAGAGCAGCCTGGGTTTGATACGTATATAAAGCTATTATCTAACATAAGGCTATATTCTAAGATAACCATATCAGATCTAATTGTAAGGGAGATGGGTCGTTTTTCTGGTCCCCTTTTTCCCTCGTCTTAAGTCCCATTTGTTTTGAGATTATAAGACGTTCGGTCCATTAGTTTGGCGATTTTAACACCTTTCTCCCCATTTCGTTGTAAATTTTAAGACCTTTAATGCCATTTAAGTGTCGATATTTTCCTGGCGAGCGTAAGCGAGCCTGAAAATTGAAGAGGAATCGGCCTTCAGCCAGGACATTTTTCTATCAAAACATATGTACAAACTTATCTTGAAGGGGGGTCTAGGGGCTTGTTTTTCTAAGCTTAACTAGTAAACTAAGAAATAAAGGAATAGAAGAATTAATAGACCAAAATAACGGTCCATCTCCCCTTAAGTTAACCCCTGGAGGATTATGATGCGTTTTGACAGTTTATTATGGCTATTAATACAAGATTGAGAGCACAGTGAGAGCACACGGGTTGGTTGAGCTCCTCAAAAGAGGGGATTTTCGGAGGGGTATCGTGGGGCTAAGTGACCCATATACGTATCAGAAGATCGGCGATGATACGGTGTGTCGGCACATAGTAAACAGAACGTGGTTTCTTGTTTAAACATCGCCCACAAAACATATTTAGTTTAATCTTGAGAGTGTTATTACCAGTATCAGTGAGGGGACAAGGAGCCGTCAGGCACTAGCCCAGCCCTGCCCAGGCACCATAAACCTCCAGCAGTAACCACAAGGTGAGTGAAGTAACCGTTTATAGGGCAGGCAGTTTCACCCTTATGGTTCCCCACCATAGGCCTCATCTTCCATCTACCCCAAGAACCTGACCCTCGGTCTTTCAACTTCTCAAACAATTCTAAACATTATGAAGTACTTGCTATAAGGTCCATTTTTATTTCCCTCTCTCTAACCATTTAGGAAATACTTGCTACAAGGTCCATTTTCATTTATCTCTCTCTCTCTCTCTCTCTCTCTCTCTCTCTCTCTCTCTCTCTCTCTCTCTCTCTCTCTCTCTCTCTCTCTCTCTCCTTTTTATCCTTAACATCTTTCCATCCACTTTCAATCACCGCACTTAACCGTCTCATTGTTATTATTTTTTGGTTTTCTATAACTTCAGATCGCTTTTTATCATTTTAGTTATTTGTTTTTCCCTAACATCTTTCAAAACCCAACCAGGCCAGCCCCCTCTCTAGCTCGCTTTCTTTCTCCCTCGCCCCCGCCCCTGCTCTCTCTCCCTCTCTCTCTCTCTCTTAACATTTTGTACAATTTAAGAATTTTTCCATAACTGCTGTCCTAGATTCGGTTACCAACATCTTTCAATACCCAACCAGGCCAGCCCCCTCTCCAGCTCGCTTTCTTTCTCCCTCGCCCCCGCCCCTGCTCTCTCTCCCTCTCTCTCTCTCTTAACATTTTGTACAATTTAAGAATTTTTCCATAACTGCTGTCCTAGATTCGGTTACCCACTCAGATCCTGGCTCTCGCTCACTCTCTGGCTCTCTCCCTATCTTGATGTTGACAGCATTATTAATATCCTAAGCATTTATTAATACTCAACATCAGGGTGGCGTCGCCAGTGTAAGTAATCATAGGATATAATTGGCGTGCTTCCCTTCAATCAGTTAGATCTTTTAGTTGTACCGGTGCCCAATGCCGAGGATTTATACATTTAACCACTTAGCTTTAGGAGAAGCAGGCCAATTGCCCATCAGAAAGGTTGACTATGATATGTGATTTTTTTTTTTTTTTTTTTTTTTACATACCCCATCAGAAAGGTTGACTATGATATGTGAATTTTTATGCATCCAGCCAATTATACATTAATAACAACAGCAATAATCTAGATATGTGCCAGGAGAGATTTCCCGGGGTTTCTGAAACAAGGGAGACATGGTAGAGATGGAAGCACCACGGGAAGATCAGGAGGACGGCTTGGTAGAGGCAGAGGAACCGATAATCTTGGAAGACTATGGCCTAGCAGATACTAAGTGTTTTAAGTGCGGAAAAACCAATGCAAGAAAGAATTCGCGAAAATGTTCCGGCTGTCTTAGATCTATTCATTTATCTTGTGCTAAGCTGACAAAGAAAACATCAGGAGAACAACCAACTGGAAATGTCTCGCATACCCAGGGCCCACTGCAGAGCCCACCGGGGCAACACCGGCAACACCGGTCGCCGACTTGACCCAACTTGTGACCAAATGGAAAGCGCAGATCCAGGTCCTTGCCCGGGTACCTAAAGGAGCCAGAATCCAAGTGGCGGAGGCCCTTACAACCATCATAAAGCAGGCCCTACAGCTCAAGACACCCCTCACATGGGCACGGCTCCTGGGTTTCTCCTATGGGGCCCTCCGAAAACCACCCAGAACCAACATACAAGACCATCTTCAGGTTTCACTAGCCACCAGAGTGAAACGTCAAGTAGCACAGTATATGGATGGAAACAAACTGGTGGAACCCCCCGAACAGCAACCAAACAGGGCCCAGAAGCAACAGGACAAGGAAGAGGAAGAGGCTGAACATCTACGTAAGAGGGTCGCGGCGAAGCTGGCGGATAGTGACATCAAAGGGGCCGTCAGACTGTTGTCCTCTTCAGAAGGTTTTGCTGGTCAAGGCACCGAAGTTGTTGAAGCCCTACAAGAAAAGCACCCACCTACAGCTAGGGACCTAAACCTCCCCCCTGCCCCAAATGACCAGATGCGCCAACCTTTAGTTGTCACGAAGGAGCAGGTGGTTGCCGCAGTGACTTCATTCCCAGCAGGCTCAGCCGCGGGCCCAGATGGTATCCGACCCGCCCACCTCAAAGGCCTCTTGGGTCAGGGATCAGGAGCTGCTGGGGAGGCACTCTTGGAAACCCTCACCAAATTCATCAACATGGTTTTAAGAGGGGAAGTACCCGACTGTGCCACACCCCTATTTTTTGGGGCATCACTCTGTGCACTGGCAAAAAAAGATGGCGGTGTGCGCCCAATAGCAGTAGGGAACACCTTCCGCCGCCTTGCCACAAAGGTGGGTTTGAAACCACTCTCGAATGGCCTAGGTCAACACTTAAGACCAGTTCAACTAGGTTTCGGAACTCCAGGGGGGTGTGAAGCTGCTGTACACGCAACCCGCACCTACCTCAGCCAAGCCCAAGAAAAACGAGTGCTTCTAAAGATTGACATGCGGAACGCATTCAACAGCATTCGCAGGGATGTCTTCCTCCGTGCAGCTCAAGAACACATCCCCACTCTGTACCCCCTACTTTGGCAGGCTTATTCCAAACCTTCAATCCTGATTTTTGGCGAGACGGTAATCCCATCAGCGACCGGGTTACAGCAGGGAGATCCAGGTGGTCCTGCTCTTTTCTCAATAGGGGTGGATGCAGCAGCTAACAAAGTAAGGTCAGAACTGAATGTATGTTACCTGGACGATGCAACCTTGGGTGGGTCAGTAGAGAACGTTCTAACCGACCTAAATAACATCGTAACTGACCTCGGCCAGGCTAGGCTAGTGATAAATGACACCAAATGTGAACTTGTCCTCCTCAACCACACACGTGAACAAGGAGAAGAGACTCAGGCCCTGTTTCGAGACATATTGCCAGATGTAAAGATCCTTCAGGAGCACCAGCAAACCCTATTAGGTTCCCCACTAACTCTGGCAGCAATCCCACCAGCACTTCAAGTTAAAAGGAGGAGCTTCAACGTCTCGTGAGTCGCCTGATACACATCGATGCCCACTCAGCTCTGGCCCTGCTCAAGAACTGTTTCTCCATCCCAAAACTCCAATACCTCCTGCGCACATCGATGACTTACACGAACAATGGTGGCCTCCAAGAATTAGACAGCATAATCCGAGAAGCAGTGACCAGCATCACCAATGTGGAATTTAAAGAACGGGCCTGGACACAAGCCACCCTTCCTGTCCGCCTCGGGGGCTTGGGCATACGGAGAGCCTCGGATATTGCCTCCCCAGCCTTTATCTCTTCCCTCATCGCGACCAACGACCTTGTAGTGTCCATCCTTTCTTCTCAACCCGGAATGACACTTAATGGGGACGTAACAGCAGCGATTAACACCTGGAAGGGAAGTACAGGAGTAGAGGAGGAGCCAGGAGCCTCAGGGTACCTCCAGGAGCAAGCAGAAAGCGTGGGATACCATCTCGGCGAAGAAAACTCAAGAAAATCTCCTAACCAATGCAGACCAGGTTGCAAAAGCACGCCTCCAGGCAGCCGCCCGTTCGGAGAGTGGCTTGTGGTTACACGCCATCCCCATCCCACCTCTTGGAACTCACTTGGATGCTGAAGCGCTCCGGGTTGCCATCGCGCTCAGAGTGGGTGCGGCAGTTTGTCACCCACACACTTGCAAGTGTGGTGGGGGGATGGATGCTCAAGGTCACCATGCCTTGTCGTGTAATTACAACGCAGGCCGCCTGCCAAGACACTCTGCACTAAATGATGTCATAAAACGGGCCCTGCAGAGTGCTAACCGTGCATCAATCCTCGAACCACATGGATTTCACAGAGAAGACGGCAAACGGCCAGATGGGATGACCACTTTCCCTTACAAGAATGGCCGGTGCCTCGTGTGGGATGCCACATGTGTTGACACTTTCTCCACAACCTACATCGCCAGAAACGCCGACGAAGCAGGTGAAGCCGCCCGGATAGCAGAAAATAAAAAGCGAGAAAAATATCAAGCCATCGCCAGAAACCATCAGTTCGAGCCCCTGGCATTCGAAACTTCAGGAGTCTTCGGCCCTACCACCCTTAAGATGGTGAATGAAATAGGCCGTAAAATTAGAGAAGTTTCAGGAGAACCCCGGGAAACCCTCTGGCTCAAGCAAAGACTAGGGATGGCTATCCTCCGGGGCAATGCCACCAGCGTCATGAGCTCAGTTCGACAGGACTGGGTCATGCCACTGTGTGAGGCCCGGGCAGGAGTGTTGTATCCGTAATCTTTCCACAGAAGGGTAAAACAAAACATAAACTTTATTTGTATGTAACATGTGTGATGCACATAAATAAAAGGGGATGTGTCGGATGGTTGAAAGCCACAGTTGCTCGCGCGTTTGGGGCTAGCAACACGTATTATGAAAAACATGTATCCTCCTTCATTCACTGTCCCCGCCTTCACTCACTCAACCCCACAATTTGCCGGAGGATAACAGGTTTTTCACAATACGTAGACGGAGGTCTTTTAAAAAAAAAAAAAAAAATCTAATAATAGTCAGAATAAACTGTCAAAGCGTGGCATGATCCCCAAAAGGTTAATAGATCCTGCCCTAAATAATTCCCACCCCTATTCCCTGACTGACTCTTCCTAAATGGTAGAAATATTAACTCGATTACTCTAGTAGTTTGTGAGCTATGGAGGATAGAAGTTAAGATCTCTCGCCTACTTATAATGAATGGATTTTAGTCGAATGTATTATTTTTAAAATATTGCAAAATCACTATTGCAAGACAATTGATCTTATCTCTTCTAACATAACATGCTTTCCTAACGAATAAAATTATATAAACCGCATTAGCCTATATCCTTAAGTAGTTAGTAGTAATTAATATGACTTAAGGGGGCCCACTTCGTTTTTTTCTTCTCTCTCTCTCCCTCTCTCTCTGGGTTGTATCCATTCGACCCCATTCAGCCTACTGTTTTAAGACGTGTTTTCCTGGCGAGCTGTAGCGAGCCAGCATATTTTGTATAATGTTTTTTGTCAGCATGTTAAATTTGTACATTTTTCGATAGAAAAATTTCTCCGGCGAAGCCGGATTTCTCCATACAATGCTGGCTCGCTATCGCTCGCCTGAAATAAATCGACAGCTGGATGGGGATAACACTCTTGAAGCAGTAGGCTGAATGGTGCCAAATAGATGCAAGCCAGAGAAAGAGAGAAAAGGAGAGAAACAAAGCAGGTCACCGCCCTTAATGTTGAACGATTTTGTTTAATGTCCGTGATATTCCAGCATATTCCAACAAGTGTGCCATCAACGTCACCTTTCTGACTATAGAAAATGGGGAAAACGGGAAGACACAGACGGTCCCCCAAATCCTGTGCACACTAGTAGGACCTGCCACACATGTCCTGCCACCGTCCAAGGGCGCCATTACCACCATCAATTTACCGCCTGAAGATTCTGAGCAAATTCCCAAGACAACCCAGATCAGGGATCACCAAGGTCACTCCAGTCTCCAGTTGCCATCACTAGAGCCACATACTGTATAGCCCCTCGTGTTAAGGGGGGAGGTAGTCGCTTTTTCGGGACTTCTGCTCCATCGTGTTTAACCCCATTAGTTTTCATATTTTAAGACGTTCAAACCATTTGTTTGGTGATTATAAAACCTTTTGCCATTTTTCGTTGTCAAATTTAAGACCTATCGTGCCATTTAGGGGTCGATTTTTTCCTGGCGTGGGGTAGGGGAAGAGAGGGAGAGAGGTAGTGTGGTGATCTTAGGGTAGGTACAGGGTGAAGCAATGGTCGACTGTCGTTCAGTAATCAATACCACTGCCCTACATGTACGGTGCTATTGTGAGTCAGGCGATAGCACAAACAAATCTACTAGCTAAGCATTATAGGATTTTTTTTTTTCCTGGGCTTATGAATATGGTTACTCTCTTTTTTTTTTTTTCTCTCTCTCTTTCTCTCTCTCGCTTCCTAAACACACATTAACGCCAGATCAATGTACCATAAATTGTCAGAATTAAACTTGTTAGCTAATAAGGCCAAAGCTTCAATAATTGCAATCACAGAAACCTGGCTGGATTCAAGTATAAACGATGGTGAAATAAACATTCAAGGTTTCAATATGGTTAGGAATGATCGCAATAGGCAAGGGGGAGGAGTATGTCTGTATGTAAAAAACAACCTCACACACACAACCAGGACCGACCTCCATGTAGAAAATCACGAAGCTCTGTGGATCGATCTACACCTGCCGAGGACAAGACCCATCACAATTGGGGTATGCTATAGGCCACCAGACGACACACAATTCTTGACCCCAAAATTTGAACGAACGTTGTCATCGCTAGACCCTCGGAATGAATCCATCATACTAGGGGATTTTAACCTGTGTTACAAACAACGAAATGATAGGCTTATACGAGAATATAGGCATATACTGACAATGCACAATCACAAACAACTCATCACAACCCCCACACGTATCTCTGAGAACACTGCCACAATAATAGACCACATAAACTGTAACAGAGAGGACAAAATATCCCAATCAGGGGTTATACAGACTGGGATAAGTGATCACTTCGTCACATATTGCACACGAAAAACCACAAAAAATACCCTAGAGAATCACAAGATTATCAAAACAGAAACTACAATAAAGAAACATTTCTGGACATTTTATGGAATACAGACTGGTCTCCAGTGTTTGGAAGTACACACGTTAATGACGCATGGGTTGGCTTCAGAACCATCATCACAAACATTCTAGACGAAATAGCTCCTCTGAAAGACATACGAATTAAAGCAAGGTCAGACCCATGGATCAACAATGACATACTACATCATCTGGAACACAGAGACAATCTGTTAAAAAGGCTAGCGAAACATAGACAGGATCAAGGTCTGAAACATGAGTTCAACAGGGCCAGGAATAAACTAAGTAGGAAAATAAAATCAGCGAAAACTAATTATTTTCACAATAAGGCAGAGGAATATCAGAATAACCCAAAGAAACTATGGAGGCACCTAAAAACAACAGGCTACAGCAACAAGACAAGGGATTCGTCTAACACTAATATTGCTCTCACCATTAATGATAATGCCACGATAAACGACAAATTTCAACCTACTTCAACTCCTTCTTCACCTCCATAGCAAACACACTTGCACAGAACCTACCTCAACCTCTCAATAAATACACGACAACAACGGCCACCTTTCGAAATTTCTACAGAGATAAAGACATACACCCAAACACATTTGGATTTCAAAATGTTACACCAAAATACACTTTTGACGAGCTGTCTAACCTAAATGTACATAAAAGCACAGGACCAGACAAAATTCCTTCCAAATTTCTACGAGATGGAGCCATTGGTATAGCAGGCCCCCTAACCCACATCATAAACTTGTCAATTAACACCAACACTGTACCTGCTGAACTGAAGGAAGCTATTGTAACCCCCCTATTCAAGAAAGGAAATAAACTAGAAGTTGGTAACTACAGACCAGTTAGCATATTATGTATTGTATCTAAAATCCATGAAAGAGCGGTATACACCCAAATTGAACACTACCTCAAACAAAATGATCTATTCTATAAGTTTCAATCAGGTTTCAGATGCATGTACTCGACAGACTCCTGTCTCATCCACTTAACGGATCACATTCGTAAAGAAATGTCTAAAGGTAACTACACCGGTATGGTTCTTCTTGATCTACAAAAAGCGTTTGACACAGTAGACCATGATATCCTATGTAATAAACTACAAGCAATGGGCATAGGATCTGTGAACTGGTTTAAATTTTATCTTAGTGGTAGAACCCAAAGAGTCAAAATTGACGATAATATATCTGATCCTATGCCAATTAACTGTGGGGTCCCGCAGGGAAGCATCCTTGGTCCATTACTCTTTCTCTGTTATGTGAACGACATGGAACTGAGCGTCTCATGTAAATTATTACTGTATGCAGACGACAGCGTGCTCCTGGTTTCAGGAAAAGACCCAATAAGTATTGCCGCTTCACTTTCCAAAGAACTAGAATCATGTAGTGAATGGCTAGTGGACAATAGACTATCTCTTCACCTGGGCAAGACGGAAGCCATCTTATGTGGAACAAAACGCAAACTGAAAGACATCGTGGGCTTCTCGGTCAACTGTAATGATATTCCTATAACAACAGTGTCACAAGTTAAATATCTCGGACTAAAACTGGACGCGAGTTTGTCAGGTGAAACTATTTTGGAATCTATCCTGAGTAAGTGTAGAGCACGTATAAAATACCTGTATAGACAGGTGGGATGCTTGCCCGCGGCGACCAAAAAGACCCTCTGCCAAGCGCTTGTTCAATGTCATTTTGACTATTCTGTGTCATCCTGGTACTCTGCATCATCTAAATCAGCACAGCACAAACTTCAGGTCACTCAAAATAAAATGGTTAGGTTCATGCTGAACCTAGGACCCAGATCACATGTTGGCCAGAAACAACTTCAGTCACTAGGTATGCTCAATGTCGCTGACAGGGCCAAACAAATCAGGCTCACTAATGCCTTCAAAATTTTCTATGACAGAGCTCCAGAGTACCTAAAGAATGATTTTTTTAAAGCAAATGAGAGGAGTGGACATAATACAAGAAACAGGATGTTTAATTTTAAGGTCCCGAGAATCCAAGGACAGGGTAAGCAAATATTCTTCTTCACCGCCATCAAAGACTGAAACGACCTACCCCAGTCAGTCCGTGAAAAGAGAACACTGTATTCCTTCAGACGTAGCCTGAAGGAACACCTGAACCTGACAGCTGCGAGAAGGTAGCACCAATCTTATGTCTACTACTAAATGCGACATAAGAGATAGACAAACCAAACTGAAATGATTACTGATTACGGATTACTGATATTTACTATAGGATGTAAGGTATCTTAAAATAACCCCCTAGAAATACTTTCTCTAAAGTATCTATTTCTTTATCCTCCCTATTTTCCCCAGCTAACCTAATCCCACAAGGACCCCAATGGAAATACGCCTAACGGCCTTATTGGGCTATCCGTAGTTGGAATTATGCAAGGCTGGTACATGTCATATCTGTAACAAACTATGTGGTACCAACTCTGTAAATTGCTAACTGAATAAATATTATTATTATTATTATTATTATTATTATATATATATATGGTGGTGGAGTGGTCTTGCCACTGGATTGGTAATCCAATGGACCTGATTTCAAATCCCGATACGTCAGTGGGAAGATATTATTATGATGGAATGTGTGTTGTACCTAGTATCAGTGCACAGCTACCACAAAGCCCACCGAAACGCCAAATAAATACCCTCATTGATCCCTGATTAAATAGCACTGTATGAATATTCCCATATTAAAAAACATACTATAAGGGGGCAATGCCTAGCGAATTCATTGCTCAATAGGTAGCGTTCTGAAAGTGAGGGTCCGAGGCTAGGGGATGAGACAGTGAAGTGCTGGAGCGAGGCAGCTTCAGAGACGGAGCTGCTTCGAGCCGTGAGTGAATAACTAAGCGCCATGCATCCTGGCAGGGGTTGGTTGCAGCTGAAAGTGCTTCACGTGTCTCACCCCCTAGACTGGAATGAGACCTCACAGGCTTCCCCGTTCAATAACGGCTGAATGTACAGGCTCTCAGTCTATGCCCGAGAGAGAGTAGATGAAATATAGAAAAAAAAAAAAAAAAAAAAAAAATATATATATATATATATATATATATATATATATATATATATATATATATATATATATACAGTACTGTATATGTATATCGTATACATATACTAATATATATATATATATATAAAGGAAAAGAATTGACAGGGCGCTAGGCAACATCTTTATTTTTCAAATTTTCGGCTAACCTTTAGCCATCATCAGGAACACTTTTGTCATTGGGAGTGATGTGTTTTTTGTGTTAAATCTCTAGATTGGGTTGAATTTCAGTCTCGTATTGCTATGATATATAAGATTGATTTAGGCTTAGTTTATTAGTGTTTTCATGTTTTTGACTAAGAGTATCATTTGTGTTTGGATTTTTGGTCAGGGGTTATGTAAGTTAATTGCTAGTTATCGAAATATTATTATATAGTTTCCTTACTGATAAATCAATGGTGTTAGATAAATTGGGAGATCGTTTCTTGATCCGTTGTATGGTATTAGCCTGTGTTGTGACTTTGTTTTGAATTTATGGAACAATGTTTGTATTCAAAGGTTAAAATATTTGTTATGGTTCAATTGTGATGGTCTTTATTTTGCTTTTCGGTATCTTCACTGGTTTTACATGGTTAGTGTATGAATTTTAATTTTATATATAGTGAGACATTAATATAGGATTGTTTATATTTAGTAAGTTTAACCTTTTATAGATTCGATAATCATTACCCTATTTTTTACAAATTGCGTTGTTCTAATAGTATATTACTTATTTTTTAGGGATTGTTGTTCCTGATGATGGCTAAAGGTTAGCCGAAAATTTGAAACATAAAGATGTTGCCTGGCGCCCTGTCAATTCTTTTCCTTTTGATATGGAGGTTTAAGTGCCCAAAATCTACTGCTGAAGTACTCATAACTATATATATATATATATATATATATATACTTCCTCGCACTGCTCATACATCTTGGGAAGGAGTATGGAAATCGAAGGGTTAAAGACTATTTAATTTAGTCCCGTGTGATTAAAGATCTTTCATATTCTAAGGACAATCTCGTGGAGGTAGCTAGAATAATTAATGCATTTGTAATGTGTCTGAGGAGGTTAAGGGAAGATGGGTCGTTTTTCTGGTCCTCTTTCTCTCTCGTGTTAAGCCCCATTTGTTTTAAGATTGTAAGACATTCGGCCCATTAGTTTGGCGATTTTAACACCTTTCGCCTCATTTTGTTGTCAATTTTAAGACATTTTGAGGTCAATTTTTTTCTGGCGAGCGACAGCGAGCATGACATTTTAAGAAGAACCGGCTTTTGGCCGGAACATTTTTTATACCGAAAAATTTACAAATTTATTTTTAGAGGTGTTTTTCTAAGCTTGGTCTAGCGAGGAAACTAAATAATAAAGGAATTAATGAATTAATAGACACAAAAAACGGACCATCTCCTCTTAATAGGTCAAGTGAGGGTGTCCTTGTGTGAGCGTGTCTTGTGGATCTTGTTAGTGAAGTGTTGGTACAGTCATGTCTACATGGTTGGGTGTACACTCGGATGCCATAGTATCTAACCCACTCATATAAATTCGAGGACTGCACCTATTTCTAACCATGGAGGAATATCTCTGGAAACGAATAAATTAATGTAATGTTCCATAAATCAACTAATAAAATATATACACTATTTATTGAAAAGCAAGTTCTATCCAATAACCAATCCAGATCATTGTAATTGTATAAATAAACACATTCTTATGAGTGGGCTAGATACTATGGCATCTGAGTGTACATATGTGTGTGTGTTTGGTGTATGTTGTTTGCACATAGAAGATAGTATATCTGGATGTGCATGGACTGTGCATTGGCTACTGTATCTTATGAATGGATACTTTTCTCAAATGTATCTATATGTGAACTGATTTATTTATTCGTGTATTTATTCGTGCGTATGTTACTGTATGTTGCGGAAATCAAGTGTGTATGCGTGAATACAAACATCTACGAATGCAGAGCTGTGCTAGAGAGTTTCTGTATATCTATGGGTAGGTAGAACTGTGTCAACTCATTCAGTACCGGCGACATCCTTTTCATTATATTCTGGCAACCATTACAAGATTTTATTCAATTTAGGAAGGACGGTTACCTATTAAAATAATAATTCGTGGATCTACTATGTTTTCCTTTATGCAATTATAAATGTCTGGATTGAGCTTTTCAATAAATATTATGATATAGTTTTATAGTTTATGTATAGAAATGTATCTTCATAAATTCGTTTCCAGAGAATATACTTCCATAAATAGAAATAGGTGAAGTCCACGAATATTTATGAGTGGGCTGGAGACTATGGTATCCGAGTGTACGTATAGTAGTGTATGTGTATATGTGTGAGTTAGTGTGTTGACGTGTGTACATGTGTATAAAATTATGTACTTATGCATTCATGTGATGATGTGCACTTGTGTGCGTGTATGTATGTATGTGTGTGAGCGTGTAGTCTTGGTCCTAGTTACAGTGTTGTTGTATTGAGCGGCCCCAAGCAACACGTGTGTGTGTCCTCCCCTACACCATCAGTACAGTACAGTAGTGTAGTGTTTAATATCACCTCCCGCCAC
The DNA here is from genome assembly GCA_032716605.1 of Paralithodes platypus. Taxonomy (NCBI): domain Eukaryota; kingdom Metazoa; phylum Arthropoda; class Malacostraca; order Decapoda; family Lithodidae; genus Paralithodes; species Paralithodes platypus. The sequence goes on along the minus strand of CM064573.1, from coordinate 54,461,677 downwards.
ACACACACACACATACACACAGCTCTCTATATCTGCTCTACAACTGTCCAATTCTGCACCATAACTGTCTATATATATCCTCTCTACACCTTCACTACAGTGCAATATTGTAGTGCCTCACCTCACCTGCCCCCCTCCCCCCGACACACAGCTGTATACACCTGCTCTACAACTGTCCAATCAAACACCATAACTGTCTACAGGTGTTCTCTCTACACCTTCAGTACAGTGCAATATAGTAGTCCCCCTCCCCACACACACCTGCTACAACACGCATAACTGTACAAACCTGCTTCACAACTGTCCAAACCTGTCCTACACTTGCCAATAATTACCTGCTCATACCTACCCCAAACTTTGTCTATCTCCGATTTACATCTAGCCATGTATCCTCAAGACTGTGTTTCACTGTCTATGTTTAATATAATTGTCTAAACGTGCTCCACAATGTCTAAGTCTTCTCAACAAGTGCATACTAACGTCCAAAGTTACTATATAACTGTTCAAAATTGTCTCACTACTGTCCAAACCTGCCCTGAAACATGTTTAACCTGTCTGTTCTTTCTACACCTAATATCAATCAACATTTGACGATCTATATCTACATTTGTTTCACACTTCTTAACACCTGTCCATACTTGAAACATATTTAGAAAAGTTGTTCTACTCCTTTTCCGTTCCGTACTTATCCATAAGTGTTCTTCATATGTCCACCCCTATACCGTACCGTACTTATCCATAAGTGTTCTTCATATGTCCACCCCTATACCGTACCGTACTTATCCATAAGTGTTCTTCATATGTCCACCCCTATACCGTACCGTACTTATCCATAAGTGTTCTTCATATGTCCACCCCTATACCGTACCGTACTTATCCATAAGTGTTCTTCATAATTATGTCCACCCCTGTTCCCAAAGTGTTCTTCATACGTTCACCCCTGTACGGTACCGTACCGATACATAAGTGTTCTACTTATGCCCACCCCTGTACCGTACCGTACTGATCAATTAGTGTTCTACATACTTTATGTCCACCTCTTTACTGTACCGTACTGATCCATAAGGGTTCTACTCATGTCCACCCCTGTACCGTACCGCACTGATACATACTGTAAGTGCTCTACATATGTCCTGGTTCGTACTGTAGTGATACATAAGTGTTCTACTGTTGGCCACCCCTGTACCATACCGTACTGATCTATTATTGCTCCACACCTGTCCTGCTTCATCATGGTGCCCACAGCTGCACCGCACTAACCTCTTGCAGTGGTAGGATTTGGTTGTGTCTTTGTTGGTTTTACATTTGTTGCAGTTTACCCTCTGAAGATCACGACGCGTTTTGGCAGAAATGTCTGCCTATCATTAGACGATTTTATACAGCTTAGGATGGAAGTGTGGGAATTAAATGGGTTAAGGGTATCTCAATTGATACCCTGACTTCCATATACCCTACCTAAACTGAACAAAATAGTCTAATAATAGCCAAAAAATATATAAATGTTGCAAGGGTTAAGTAGGTTAGATTAATCCTGTAAAGGCGGACATGGGCGATCGTATTATCCGGCAACTCTTTTATTGAAAATATTGTATGATAATGTTAACTCCTTGTGGATTATCACGCATTTTAACAATTCTTTCTGGCTATAATTTGACGATTTTATGCAGTTTAGCAAGGAAGTGTGGGAATAATTTAGATAGAGATTACTTCTTTTACTGCTAGAGGGCCTTTCAAAGCCAAATTAAAGTGCCTAACGAGATCACGAATAAACTGTTAAAACGCGCCATGTTCCTTAAGCGTTAAGGGGGTGGTACTCGCTTTTTATGGACCCCTTTCTCCCTCATGTTCATACCCGTTAGTTTTGCGATTTTAAAACGTTCGTTCACTAGTTTTGGCGATTTTGAGACCTTTCGCCCCATTACTTTGTCAATATTAAGACCTTTCGCGCCGATTAGGTGTCGATCCTTGCGAGCGATAGCGAGCCTGTCATTTCTTAAGGAACCGGCCTTCGGCCGGGACATTTTTCTACCGAAGAATTTACAAATATTATATCTTGAAAGGGGGTATAAGAGATTTTTTGTTTAAGCTTGATGGAGACTCAAAATAAAATAAATATGAATAAGTAGCCCCCCCCCAAAAAAAAAACATGAATAAGTAGCCCCCCCAAAAAAAAACATGAATAAGTAGCCCCCCCCCAAAAAAACATGAATAAGTAGCCCCCCCCCAAAAAAAACATGAATAAGTAGCCCCCCCAAAAAAAAAAACATGAATAAGTAGCCCCCCCCAAAAAAAAACATGAATAAGTAGCCCCCCCAAAAAAAACAAAAAAAGTAGCCCCCCCACGTGAATAAGTAGCCCCCCCCCCCCAAAAAAAAAAAAAAAAAAAAAAAAAAAAAGCACTTGCCCCTTAAACAAACATACGTCAATTCTGTAATTATTTACCTTCAGTCTAGTCACCGATACCGGAGAAAAGTATTCCCCAAATGTTGCTAGAAATTGTTTTGCCTTTTAATAGTTGCCAGGAAAAAGGCTCGTCTGAATCTATATAGTCCATTCATTATAGGTAGATCTCTATCCTCTTTAACTCAAAAAGACCCAGAGCAAATGGGCTGTAGGTTTCCACACCTATTCCCTGTGGGGAGGATCCTCTCAATCACCGATTCTCTGCAATCTCTCTCTCTTCGCCGCAATGTTGCACCTATCTCGCTATTCTAACGATATTACAATAATCAGTGTTCTTCAGTGTATACCACCTCCTCTACGTAGAGCACGTAGTACCTGTCTTGCAACACAATTCCACCCCTACTCTGTGCAACTCTCCAACCCATGAGTGAAACGATATTCCCAATCTTTCTTCTATTCAACAGCTGAGCTCTGGAACTCTCTCCCCGAATCCATCGTTCCCTCATCCTATGACTTAACTTGCTTTAAACTCCGTGCATTCAGGCATTTTGGCTCGAGCATTCCTTGATTTTGGCCCTGTCACACTTCCAACGCTGGGGGAGGCACTCGTCACAGGCAGTTTTGCCTTTTGTCCCTCATCCACATAGAAAAATAGTGATAAATAGTTGAAATAACAGCTCGAATACTCTTCGTCTTCTTTTTTATTTATCTATTTATTTATTTTATTTATTTTTTATTTTTTGTTTGTTTTATGTTTAATTAAAAGAAATTGGAGTTGGGCTTTCTGGCGTATCTATAATGACTGCACTGGACACGCTTTATAACTCTCAATGTGTGTGATTGTCGTAATGTCTATAATGACTGCACTGGACAAGCTTTATAACTCTCAATGTGTGTGACTGTCGTAATGTTAGTTAGCAGTGGAGTAGAGTGTGTAACTGTGGACACGTAATTATTTAAGGGAGATTTGGGTTTTCTTGGACCCCCTTCTCCCTTTATGTTTAGCACAATTAGTTATGATATAATAAGACGTTCACCCCATTAGATTGGCGATTTTAAGACCTTTCGCCCCATTCCTTCGTCAATGCTAAGGCCTTTCGTGACATTTAGGTACCGATATTTTTCCTGGCGAGCAATAACGAGCCTGTAATTTAATAATAACTGGCCTTCGGCGGGGACATAATTCTACCAAATGTTTTTACAAATCTATCTCGAAAGGTGGTCTTGGGGGGTGTTATATTTTAGCATATATACTGTATAATATATATATATATATATATATATATATATATATATATATATATATATATATATATATACTGTATATATATATATATATATATATATATATATATATATATATATATACTGTATATCTTGTAATCGCTAGGAAAATGAATAAATGAGCTCCAAGCTTTCGTCTCTGTTCCAAGACATCTTCCGGCAGATAATCTCTCTTAACCCGTGACAATTACCAATAAGTACGAAAACATGAATTACTTTTGTTGACAAGTATCACAGAGCAACACATACAATAACACCAAATAAACAAAACAAAATAATGTAATACGATGACACTAACACATAGGGTGGTCATTCACAGAAGGCCACCAAGCGGACCTATTCCCTGTAAGAGGGACAACCCGAGCCAGTTTACTGAAGGACTTACAGGGTTCATCATTTAATTTAGGGTCCGTCCGACTCCGAGGCCCTCTACGTATCTTGTTAGCACTATTTTTCTACAGTGGTGTTCGGCTTGTCCATCCACTAACCTGCCTTACACTTAGATAAGCAAGCAGTACGGATTTGTATCAGGTTTGCTCCCCTAGACAGGTTGCCGACCAAGGCTGACGAGTCCCATCCACCCGGATTTTTAGAAGGTTGTCTCCCCTAGATGGGATGCCGACCATGGCTTACGAGTCCCATCCACCCGGTATATATATATTTTTTTCTATGTGAATGAAGGAGACAAAAGGCATAACTGCCTGCAGCGAGTGCCTCCCCAGATTTCAAAGAGTGACAGGGCCGAAATCAAGGGACGTTCGAGCTAAAATGCCTGGACACACGGAGTTTGAAGCAATTTAAGTCATAGGAAGAGGGAAAGACTGATTCTGGGAGAGAGTTCCAGAGCTCAGCAGTTGAATAGAAGAAAGTCTGAGAATAGCGTTTCACTCTTGGGTTGGAGAGTTGCACAGAGTAGGGGTGGGATTGTGTTGCAAGGCGGGTACTACGTACCCTACGTAGAGGAGGTGGTATACACTCGGAAATCTCCGAGGAACACTGATTATTGTAGTAGCGATAGAATAGTGAGAGAGATGCAACATTGCGGCGAAGAGAGAGAGATTGCAGAGAGTTGGTGAGTGGACGGGAGTTAATGATACGAAAGGCTTTCCTTTCTACTTTATCTAGGAGTGCGGTGTGAAAGGATCCTCCCCACACATGTGAACAATACTCAATACAAGGACGCACTGTGCCCCTGTACAGAGCAGGTAGCTGTACAGGGGTAAAGAACCCCTTGAGGCGGTTGAGCACACCCAGCTTCTGGGAGGCTGCCTTAGCGAGACTGGTAATATGGTCTTTCCAAGTGAGAGCAGAAGAAAATGAAACACCGAGAACATTGAGGGAAGATGAAGGGTTGATTTTTGTATTGTTGAAGAATAAGGGATAGTCCTCTGGAGGTTCCTGATGGGTAGTAAGATGGATAAATTGAGTTTTGGAAGTATTAAATGTAACAAGGTTTTCTCTACCCCAATAGGAAATAGTAGCTAAATCAGAAGATAAGCATTTTATTGCTTTATTAAGTTTACTTTTGAGGGACTGCTGGCAGGGGCGTTCTGGAAAACTAATTGAGTGGTGTAAAGTAGAGTCGTCTGCATATGAATGGATGGGATTAGATGTACAGTTGAGAAGATCATTTATGAAAATTGGAAAGAGAATAGGAGATAGGACAGAACCCTGAGGAACACCGGAGTTGATAGGATGAGGAATTGAGCGATGGCCGTCCACAACCGCAGCTATGGAACGGCCGGAAAGGAAATTAGAGACAAAGGTACAGATGGAGGGACAGAAACCGAAGGAGGGCAGTTTGGAAATTAAAGATTTGTGCCAGACCCTATCGAAGGCCTTCGATATATATATATATATATATATATATATATATATATAAGACATAATATACACACCAGGAGCATGTAAAGCAAATTTGAAACACTGCGCAATCGAGAACGGGTTAATATTCACAGATCTTTGTTAAGTTGTGGTTTACATTTTGTTATGAAGTAAGTGTCCTTATGTTTTCGTAAGGCAAGGTCATCTTTGTTGACTTTATAAAAAGGCATTATATTATACTTAGGTGACCAATTGTTAGCACATTCAGATATGTGAGTGCTTACATGAAGGCCTTTGTTGTGGGCGATATGGTCTCGATGGAGGTTAGTTCGAAATCTCAGGTTTGATGTTTCGCCTATATAGATTTTTTTACAGCCATTGCAGCGAATCACATAATTATATACCATTTAGTTTAGAACAGCTCATATTGTAGTTAACATTAAAGGTATAATTAATGTTTGTAAATTTGAACTCACTGCCTTCAATTATTTCTATGCACATTTTACATCTTGAATTACCAATTTTGGTTACTTTATAATTCGATATTTTATGGATTCTGGCTTTAGTTAGACGTTTTTTAAGATTGCTTGGTTGCCGTTTTGCTTTAATCAATGCCATATCCTTATATATATCGCTAGTTTCCGACGCTCTTTGTAAAAGTTGTAATGTGCATGTAACTTCTTTAAAGTAATCGTCATAATTGGCGTTGTAAGTGGTTACGTAAGGTATTATGTTGTTATGAGATTTAGTATTACTAGTGTTGCGTAAGGTGGTTATAGGGATTTGCTCTGTTCGTGCTATGCCGTGCTTTATTATACCGTTTGGGTTTTTACGTTGTGAAAGGAAGCATTGCAGTTCATTTAATCTAGTCTCTTTTAAATCTAGTTCAGAAACTATTGTGCAAATTCTTCGTGCCAAGTTAAAAGGAATGTTATTTTAATGTGTCTTGGATGATTGGAGTTATATTCTAAATATTGCTTTGTATCAGTTTTCTTGTAATGAATATCCGTAAGTATTTTATTATTTTGTTTTATGAGCTTTACATCCACTTGCATCACACGTAAAATTTTGTTTGGGATCTAGGTTATTCATAATTTTTAAAATAGGTAGAAAATTGCCATCTTTTTCGACCCAAATCATGAACACATCGTCTAGATATCGCCTGTAATTTTTTTTTATTTATTACCATGTAATGATGCGATTTTTGAGTATAACTGTGTTTCTAAATATCCCAATACTAGGGTTGCATAATTTGGGGCGAATTTTGTTCCCATAGCGGTTCCTGATGTTTGTAAATAGTTTACTTCCTTAAATTCAAAAGAATTGTTTTCTAGGATTAATTTGCATCCCTCTTTTATTAGGTTTGCAGGTAGTCGGTTAGTTTGATCATAATGCTTGTCAACCCAGTAAGTGATAGCCTCACATCCCAATTCATGACTAACTTTGTTATATAAATTGACCACATCAAGAGCTACAAATATTTCTGTTTTATTAAGTTGAGAAGGAATTAAATTCAGGAAATCAAGATTGTTTTTTAGGTATGCAGGAATGTATGTCAAAAAAGGCTGTAACAGGACATCCATTAAGTGGCTAAGGCGATGAGTGGGGCATACTGGGCCTGCAACAATGGGGCTCATTTTTAAGTCCTTGGGGTTTGGTATGGAGATATATTCAGAATTGCCATTTTCAATCTTATTTATTATTAATTTGGATTTATGAATCTTCGGCAGACCATAAAATAAACTAGGCTTATATTCAAAATGGGTTAGGTATTGCATTTCATCTTTGGTTAGTGAAGCCCTATATTTACTTAATGTTATTTTAATTTTATTAATAGTAGTTTGATCAATATTCTTGGGAATCTCTTTGTAAGTGTCTTTATCATGTAGAATGTCCATGATTTTGTCTGTATAGAACGTAGTGTCCATCACAACAACAGCTGACCCTTTATCTGCATCTTTAAGGTTATATCAGATCTGTTTGTTAAGGATTGTATTGCTTTGCGTTCATCAATTTTTAAATTATATTTGTTATATATTTGGAGTTTGCATTAGTAGTTTTGTTTAGCTTGAGGGAGTTAATTGCTGTATCGAGAGTAGAGTTTCGACCGCTACTGGGCTCCCAAGAAGATTTGGATTGCACTATGGATTCATTGTTGATAGTTTTGTCATAGAAAAACTCTCTTAGTCTCAATTTTGGACAGATCTCATCAATAGGTTCATTGATATACCCAAAGTTATGTACAGTACTCTACTTAACACGAAATTTTTTAGTAAAAGATTATATACAATGGAACTTCGCTCACGAAAAGTGCACACAACAAAAAGGCAATTAAGTCCACTTTCCCTGCTTTTCGCTGTAAATTGCTTATGTAAAGGTTGGTGTTGCATACGTAAACAGTGCACACACCAAACTGAGACACTGGATATAGTGTTGATGCTGATCAATTGATTTATTTGCACATGTTAAAATTCACTAAAATGTTATTAAATGTGTGTGGAAACACTGCGTCACTTCTAAACACACTGCAGTAGTGTAGTGATATAGATGGTGCAGTATTTATTCATTAAAAAATGTAAAAAGTAAATGCATTTCTCCATTAAAATGGATCTTCAGTACATAAAAATATAAAAACATGAGAATAGCTGGTGCCTAAATGCTAGGGGACTAACGTCTTGACCCTGTGACTGACAGCCAGCTGGCAGTAACTGGCTGTCAGTCACAGCCCACTGACACTCGATTTCTACGGCTTTTACAGGTTTTTACAGCCTGGAAATTGCTGTAAATTGCCTATGCGTTCCAGAACGTCACCCGCAGGGAAAGGGTTAAAAATGAGACCCATTGTTGCAGGCCCAGCATGCCCCACTCATCGCCTTAGCCACTTAATGGATGTCCTGTTACAGCCTTTTTTGACATACATTCCTGCATACCTAAAAAACAATCTTGATTTCCTGAATTCAATTCCTTCTCAACTTATTAACACAGAAATATTTGTAACTCTTGATGTGGTCAATTTATATAACAATATTAGTCATGAATTGGGATGTGAGGCTATCACTTACTGGGTTGACAAGCATTATGATCAAACTAACCGACTACCTGCAAACCTAATAAAAGAGGGATGCAAATTAATCCTAGAAAACAATTATTTTGAATTTAATGAAGTGAACTATTTACAAACATCAGGAACCGCTATGGGAACAAAATTCGCCCCAAATTATGCAACCCTAGTATTGGGATATTTAGAAACACAGTTATACTCAAAAATCGCATCATTACATGGTAAATTGATTGCAGATAAAATAAAGAAAAATTACAGGCGATATCTAGACGATGTGTTCATGATTTGGGACGAAAAAGATGGCAGTTTTCTACCTATTTTAAAAATTATGAATAACCTAGATCCCAAACTAAATTGTACGTGTGATGCAAGTGGAAATATGGTCACCTTTCTGGATGTAAAGCTCAGAAAACAAAATAATAAAATACTTACGGATATTCATTACAAGAAAACTGATACAAAGCAATATTTAGAATATAACTCCAATCATCCAAGACACATTAAAAATAACATTCCTTTTAACTTGGCACGACAAATTTGCACAATAGTTTCTGAACCAGATTTAAAAGAGACTAGATTAAATGAACTGCAATGCTTCCTTTCACAACGTAAAAACCCAAACGGTATAATAAAGCACGGCATAGCACGAACAGAGCAAATCCCTATAACCACCTTACGCAACACTAGTAATATTAAATCTCATAACAACATATTACCTTACGTAACCATTTACAACCCCAATTATGACGATTACTTTAAAGAAGTTACATGCACATTAACACTTTTGACAAAAACGTCGGAAACTAGCGATATATATAAGGATATGGCATTGATTAAAGCAAAACGGCAACCAAGCAATCTTAAAAAAACGTCTAACTAAAGCCAGAATCCATAAAATATCGAATTATAAAGTAACCAAAATTGGTAATTCAAGATGTAAAATGTGCATAGAAATAATTGAAGGCCGCGAGTTCAAATGTACAAACATTAATTATACCTTTAAAGTTAACTACAATATGAGCTGTTCTAAACTTAATTGTATATAATTATGTGATTCGCTGCAATGGCTGTAAAGAAATCAATATAGGCGAAACATCAAACCTGAGATTTCGAACTAACCTCCATCGAGACCATATCGCCCACAACAAAGGCCTTCATGTAAGCACTCACATATCTGAATGTGCTAACAATTGGTCACCTAAGTATAATATAATGCCTTTTTATAAAGTCAACAAAGCTGACCTTGCCTTACGAAAACATAAGGACACTTACTTCATAACAAAATGTAAACCACAACTTAACAAAGATCTGTGAATATTAACCCGTTCTCGATTGCGCAGTGTTTCAAATTTGCTTTACATGCACCTGGTGTGTATGTATATTATGTTATATATATATATATATATATATATATATATATATATATATATATATAATTGATGAATAGAAAATTAAATTCATAAATTTGTTTCCAGAGATATACTTTCATAATCAGAAAGAGGTGAGGTCCATGAATGTTTACAGTGACGGCCCAATATTGGCTTCAGGTTCAGCTTTCTGTGCTGTATCATTCCTGCTTTATGGTTGACAAGGGTACAGTCGGCCTAATAAGTGATATCTCGGCACTAAGTATATTTTCATCAATAATTGGTATCAGCAACATATACTGTACAACTTCATTTATTCGTTTCGAGTGAGTAATACAAATATGTTCCTACACTTACCCACCCTATTTAACATCTGGCAGATATTAATACCGCACAGAGAAAGCCAAACGTAATGACAGCTGAGACAGGACTTATTAGGCCGACTGTACAAGGAGTAGGACAGTTGTACAGCCTCTTTTGTTATGTGGTCTCTAGTGACTGCAGGACCATTTGTGCAGTCACTCATACAAACTCGACCACCTTATAAGCTTTGTGTTGTGCATATAGTATGCATATAGTATGTGCATATAGTATAGTACAGTAGTATGTGTATGTGAGTTCATGTGTACACGTAATTGTGTATACATAAAAAATAATAGCACCGGGCATAATTATATGTTATTCCTTGCTCATGTATGTATATTGTTATTATTATTCTAGTTTCCTCTTTAGACCTTCATCAAGGTTTAAAAAAAAAAAAAAAAAACCCTCCTTCAAGATAAATTTATACATTTTTCGCTATCGCTTGCCAGGAAAACATCGACACCTAAATGGCACGCAAAGTCTTAATATTGACAAATAAATGGGATGAAAGGTCTTAAAATCGCCAAGGTACTGGACCGAACGTCTTAAAATCTGAAACGAATGGTGCTAAGCAAGAGAGAGAAGGGGGCCAGAAAACGACCCATCTCCCCATAAAAACAAATTGCCTGCATAAAAGAAACCCTATGACTGTATTATTGTTAAGTACAGTGACCGAGGTCCCGGATTTGTTATGAGCGACTGAACCCACGTCAGCCACACGTACGGGTCAATGAATGGTGCGACTTGTTCCCGGTGTTGGGGCTACTCTTGTTATTGTTGTCTTTGATCATATTTAGTTTTGTATATTGAATTTCCGGTTTCCAAGGTTATTAATAAAATAGGCAAATATAAGTGTTATACCAGGGTTTTTACCAGGTTTTGAGATTGGATTTGGTAGGTTCTACTTAACTGGAGATGTCAAAGTCACACAACACATGCATAGAAGAAATAAAGGATACATATAACACTGAGTATATTTATGAACATTATTTATTTATCTACTCTTAAGTTAACAATATAGATAAACACACATAGATTAAAATGGTTTATACAAAATGAACTGTCCTAGCACGGCGAGGATCTAGATGGAGATCAGGTATATATTAGTTCTGTTTACCTCTTAAATGAACCTCCAAATAATTATTAGAAAACTCTTATAAGTCTTGATGACAGGTGGATAGAGTAAGTATTTAACTCTAACTTATTTAGACACTTTTACACGAGTGAGAAATTAGGCAGAGTCGATACTTGTGGACTCTAACTTATTCATGGACTTTCACACAGGTGTAAATTTAGGTAGAGTCAATATTGGGGACTCTAACTTATTTTGGTACCTTCACACAGGTGAGAATTTAGGCAGAGTCAATGTTTGTGGACTCTAACTTATTCAGGTACCTTCGCACTAGTGGTAATTTAGGCAGAGCCAATACTTGTGGACTCTAATTTATTTAGACACCTTTGCACTGGTGAGAATTTAGGCAGAGTCAATACTTGTGGACTCTAACTTCGTTGAGATATCGTATCCTGAAGAATTTCACCTGATCGGTGGACCATTAAATTTTACCTTGTTGATGTACGGCGTGGAAGTGGTCATGGTGGCAAGTGGCTGGTGGGTAGAGGTGGTGGTTGTTGCTCTGGTGGTAGTGTGAGGGCAACTGGTGACCTGGTCATTTACCTGAGGGGTTTTATTGTTTCTTGCGGACGCAAAAGTACTGGGGATTAAGGAGCTGCTTGTGGACTCTAACTTATTCAGGTACCTTCACACTAGTGGTAATTTAGGCAGGGCCAGTACTTGTGGACTCTAACTTACTTAGACACTTTCACACTAGTGAAAATTTAGGCAGAGTCAATACTTGGGGACTCTAACTTTATACCTTATTTCTGGGTATCAACTTATTAGTTGGTCTCCAATATTTACTCCTGAGCTAACACTTGGAGCTGGAGTGATGATGAGTTGAGGTAACAGCTGGGGGTCTTCTGATTCTCTGTTGGGCCGTCCAGGTTGGCCTGCTGCCGTGTAGATAAGTTGTTTGGGTTACAGATGGATTAGCTGGCTTTGGATCTTAAATGAAGTTCCTTACTGTCATGACACTGGGCACTTTCATCGGACCAACGCAAGTATGTTTAGCTAGACATGTCCTGTAGCTAGAGTTACTCGACTATCCTGATCGTTATGCTAATCGGTGATGAAGTTCAGTTTCAGTACTCTTGACTTGGGGTCTTTAATATGATGTCTCTGATGTCATGACACTGGGACAACGTATCGGGCTAATGCGAGGAGATAATAAGGTCATGACCATTACTATTTTCACTCGATCTGCCACTGACTGTTACAAGAGGTTCAAAGGACTCAGGGCGGTGTTTAAACCTTTTAATTGCAAGTGTCTGCTACCATGGTATTGGACAGATGCACTAAGGAAGCTTCTATATGCCGAGTGCCGGTGTTAACGGTGTCTCGCAAAGCCCTAAACTAGTCGAATGACCTTGCCATGACAAGTATCTCTCGGTAGTTTTTAGAGTGCGGATTTAGTAAGAGAAGTAAGGTGGGGACATGTCCCCGAGTTTATACTTCTAATACTAAAAGTGCAGCCTATTGGGGATCTTAATGTTAGTCCTATACCATGGTATGTGATAACAATAATTCCTCAATAGGGAAAAGAACTCCTCAGACCTGTACTGATATTCGTCATGACTTCAACCTACTAGCTGAATGGGAGGGTAATTCTAGGACTACACCACTAGTATGCCAGTGTTATGAATCCCTAAAATTGCTTGCCTTGTTCGTCGGAGTAGTGACAACTTTGGCTGAGATGTCCCAGGGCAGGTGTGCGGGGGTCAAAAGCTCATAATTCCAGTAGGGGCGGATCTAGGGGGATTAGGAGGGACCTCTAGAAGTTCGCGGGCATGTAATTCAGCTTTTGGGTGGAAGAGGGGCGGCAGTGACTTCTCTTTTTGTGGTGATGTTGGTCCTTCTGTCCTTGGCTGAATATTATTTTCTTCTTGGGGGCCTCGTGGTGTTGTGGTATATTTGTGATAGTCTTGCCCGGTGTTGTTGGAAGCTCTGGTGTTATGGTGGCAATTCTGGCGTCTCGTCCGGTGTTCGTGGAGGGCGTGGGAGAGGTGATAACTTGCTTATAGATGCAGGTATTATTGGTATTATTTTGGTGGTTATTTCGTACACGTGGTTTCACTATTCTTGTGATGTGGGACAATTTTGGTATTCGAGGCATCATGCTTATTTTGTTTCTTTCTGTTCCCGCCTTTGGTGTTATTGGTTCTGTTTTAGTTCCTCCTTCCTCTTCTCTCTTAGTTCGTTTTCTCTGTTGAATTTGTTGCGGAACTAGTTTGTTGTCAGTTTCCTGTTCTTTAGTTGTTTTCCTTTTGTTCATGGTGGGGGTCTTGGTTAATTTGGTTATTCTAATAAGTTCTAAAGCAAATCACACTTTACAGCGAGTTGTGGCGGTGTGTGTGTGTGTGTGTGTGTGTGTGTGTGTGTGTCGGGGGAGCGGGGAGTATACATACGAATGTGCCCATCATAATATACACCACTGGTACCCACGTGTGTGTATGTGTGTGTGTGTGTGTGTGTGTTTGTGAGTGAGTTTCTGAGAATATGCATGAGTATATTCTTGGTGTGTGTGGGGGTGCAAATGAGTGATATGCATGCTCGTGTTTGTGTGTGTTTATGTGTGGTTATGTGTATGCCTGTAGTGAAGATGGTACAGGACCAAGACGCACTAGGTTCTAGTACTGTTTGTGTTTCCGATAACTTACTGCCACGCTCACTATCAATACCCATGTCTCTGTATTAAGGGGGAGAGGTGGGGGAGGGAGCGGGATCCTTTTCTCCCTCATGACTTGCGCCATTACGTTTGAAAAATTTAGACGTTCTCCCCATTAGTTTATTTTTCTACCGAAAACATTTACATACTTATCTCGAAGGGAGTTTTTGTGGGTTATTGTTTAAGCTTGGAGGTCAAGGGAAGAAAGGAAAAACAATAACAAATATAAAAATAAATAAATTAATATAAAAATCAATAAAAATCATTCCTTTTGCAATTCTGTTGTATATTTGCCAACTTACGATTTTAGCTAAAATAATATTTATATTATGTATGCAATATTTACATGTTATTAGTAATATGCTACTCGAGCCTTTTGAGAGGTAAGTCTCCTAAAAGGCACCTTTGTTTAGACAGCTTTTAAGGATAGAGAAGGGTCAAGCATTTAAGGGGAGATGGGTTGTTTTTCTGTACCCCTCTCCCTCATGTTTAGCCCCATTAATTTTCAAATATTAAGACGTTCGGCCCATTAGTTTGGCGATTTTAACATCTTTTGCTCCATTTCGTTGTCAATTTTAAGACCTTTCGTGACATTTATGTGTCGATTTTTTCCTGGCGAGCAATAGCGAGCCTGAATTTTTAAGAGAAACGGGCCTTCGGCCGGGACATTTTTCTACCGAAAAATGTAAAAATGTACCTTATATTCTTTCTATCTAAGGCCGTAGCGCGGTTGGTAGAGTACTCGCCTACAAACCAAGAGGTCGACGGTTGGTAGAGTACTCGCCTACAAACCAAGAGGTCGACGGTTGTTAGAGTACTCGCCTACAAACCAAGAGGTCGACAATTGTTAGAGTACTCGCCTACAAATCAAGAGGTCGACAATTGTTAGAGTACTCGCCAACAAACCAAGAGGTCGACGGTTGTTAGAGTGCTCGCCTACAAACCAAGAGGTCGACGGTTGTTAGAGTACTCGCCCACAAACCAAGACGTTGATGGTTGTTAGAGTGCTCACATACAAACCAAGAGGTCGACGGTTGGTATAGTACTCGCATACAAACCAAGAGGTCGACGATTGGTAGAGTGCTTGCCTACAAACCAAGAGGTCGACGGTTGTTAGAGTGCTCATATACAAACCAAGAGGTCGACGGTTGGTAGAGTGCTCGCCTACAAACCAAGAGGTCGACGGTTGGTAGAGTGCTCGCCTACAAACCAAGAGGTCGACAATTGTTAGAGTACTCGCCTACAAACCAAGAGGTTAACAATTGTTAGAGTACTCGCCTACAAACCAAGAGTTCGACGGTTGGTAGAGTGCTCGCATACAAACCAAGAGGTCGACGGTTGTTAGAGTGCTTGCCTACAAACCAAGAGGTTAACAATTGTTTGAGTACTCGCCTACAAACCAAGAGGTCGACGGTTGGTAGAGTACTCGCCAACAAACCAAGAGGTCGACGGTTGTTAGAGTGCTCGCCTACAAACCAAGAGGTCGACAATTGTTAGAGTACTCGCCTACAAACCAAGAGGTTAACAATTGTTTGAGTACTCGCCTACAAACCAAGAGGTCGACGGTTGTTAGAGTACTCGCCCACAAACCAAGACGTTGATGGTTGTTAGAGTGCTCACATACAAACCAAGAGGTCGACGGTTGGTATAGTACTCGCATACAAACCAAGAGGTCGACGATTGGTAGAGTGCTTGCCTACAAACCAAGAGGTCGACGGTTGTTAGAGTGCTCATATACAAACCAAGAGGTCGACGGTTGTTAGAGTGCTCATATACAAACCAAGAGGTCGACGGTTGGTAGAGTGCTCGCCTACAAACCAAGAGGTCGACGGTTGGTAGAGTGCTCGCCTACAAACCAAGAGGTCGACGGTTGGTAGAGTGCTCGCATACAAACCAAGAGGTCGACGGTTGGTAGAGTGCTCGCCTACAAACCAAGAGGTCGACGGTTGTTAGAGAACTCGCCCATAAACCAAGAGGTCGACGTTTGGTAGAGTGTTCGCATACAAACCAAGAGGTCGACGGTTGGTAGAGTGCTCGCATACAAACCAAGAGGTCGACGGTTGGTAGAGTGCTCGCCTACAAACCAAGAGGTCAACAGTTGTTAGAGTGCTCACATACAAACCAAGAGGTCGACGGTTGGTAGAGTGCTCACATACAAACCAAGAGGTCGATGGTTGGTAGAGTGCTCACATACAAACCAAGAGGTCAACGGTTGGTAGAGTACTCACCTACAAACCAAGAGGTCAACGGTTGGTAGAGTGCTCACCTACAAACCAAGAGGTCAACGGTTGGTAGAGTGCTCACATACAAACCAAGAGGTCAACAGTTGGTAGAGTGCTCACCTACAAACCAAGAGGTCAACGGTTGGTAGAGTGCTCCCATACAAACCAAGAGGTCGACGGTTGGTAGAGTGCTCACATACAAACCAAGAGGTCAACGGTTGGTAGAGTGCTCCCATACAAACCAAGAGGTCGACGGTTGGTAGAGTGCTCACATACAAACCAAGAGGTCGACGGTTGGTAGAGTGCTCACCTACAAACCAAGAGGTCAACGGTTGGTAGAGTGCTCCCATACAAACCAAGAGGTCGACGGTTGTTAGAGTACTCGCCTACAAACCAAGAGGTCGACGGTTGGTAGAGTGCTCACATACAAACCAAGAGGTCGACGGTTGGTAGAGTGCTCACATACAAACCAAGAGGTCGACGGTTGGTAGAGTGCTCGCCTACAAACCAAGAGGTCGACGGTTGGTAGAGTGCTCACATACAAACCAAGAGGTCGACGGTTGGTAGAGTGCTCCCATACAAACCAAGAGGTCGACGGTTGGTAGAGTGCTCACATACAAACCAAGAGGTCGACGGTTGGTAGAGTGCTCGCATACAAACCAAGAGGTCGACGGTTGGTAGAGTGCTCACATACAAACCAAGAGGTTGACGGTTGGTAGAGTGCTCACATACAAACCGAGAGGTCGACGATTCGATGCTCCGGTCGGTCATTGTGCATTATCGGCAGACGACAGTGAGGTTGGGGGGCGGCGCGGTCTAACAATCTGTGGCAACTGTCCACTGAAGTCCCTGAAACCTCAGGGCACCCAGCCTAGCCCTGGTCTTGAACAGGGAGTGCATGGTGGTAAATCTCTGTATCATGTATGTATGTATGTATGTATGCATGTATAACAAATTGCAATAACCATTGATTCCATATTTGTAATGATTGCCAAACTAGGGTCACTAATGGAAGCATACTAGCCCCTGGGGGTAAGGGGGCCTCCATCTTATGGTGGAGGAAAAAAAGAATATGCTCCGCGTCCTACTGCGTGTCGTACAAGGCGATTAATAGGGGGAATGGGGGTAGACAGTAGGCACCAATCGAACAGGGCTATACCCAGGAGAGGCTGTAAGCATTTGATAAGGAAATGCTGGAACTCCTGTTTCATTTGCTTGGCCTCTCTTACTGATTCCCTTTGTGCCTCACTTACATTGAGAGTAGTCCAGCATGCTCTCACAAACACCTCCTCTTCCTATCTACATCACTACACTTAACATGCACACCACACTTCCTCCTTCAAAATTAGTTAAAACAAAATTATAAACACAGGCTCCACCTCGAAGTCCCCAGGGTGGGTGGGGGGGGGGGGGGGGGGTTGGTGGACCATAATTACCCCCACACATGCCCGACCTTCCCCTGACGACCCCTCAAAATTCTCTGGACCACAGCCTGTCACTCTTACTATCAACTTTTGCAATATTCGCGGCCTTTCCTCTAATTTTCACTCTGTCGAACACCATCTCTCCTCTTTCAAACCAGATCTTCTTTTCCTCACCGAAACCCAGGTATTTGAAACAACTTCCAGCAGCCCCTTCTCTGTATCCTCCTACTTTCTCTATCCTAGTTTCAAAGCCAAAGGCGGATGTTGTACATACGTGTACAACAAACTCACTTGCTCTCGTGTTCCCGATTTCGACTCCTCTGAATTCTCAACTTTATGGCTCAAACTATCCTGTCATTCTCATACTAAATATTTCTGTGCTGTCTATCTTTCCCCTAACTCTACCGACTTTCCCAAATTCTTCGACTATCTAAACTCTACAGTGGAACACATTCTATCTATCTCTCCCTTCTCTGAAATCTCCATCTTAGGAGATTTCAACGTTCACCACCTCCAATGGCTCTCCTCTCACACTACAGATCCACCTGGTGAACAAGCCTACATCTTTTCTATCATAAATGACCTAGAGTAGCTGGTCCAGCAACCCCCCCGTATCCCGGATCGCTTCGGAGATCGGCCCAACACTCTTGACTTATTTCTGACTTCCAACCCTTCCTCTTATACTGTCAATCTTTTCTCTCCTTTAGGCTCCTCCGACCATAAACTTATCTCCGTCACCTGTCCTATCTCTTCAGTACGGCCATCCGATCCTCCCAGCCGGCGGCACTTGTGGCACTTTGGCGGTGCCTACTGGGAGGCTCTCCGGCAGTACTTCTTTGATTTTCCATGGAATGACTTCCGCTTCCGTGGCCGAGGACCCTCGGAGAGTGCTGAACGCATTACCGAGGTAATCCTCTCGGGCATGGAAGCGTACATTCCATTTTCTTTCTCTCAGTCTAATGCAAAAAATATTGGTTTACTCACGCTTGTTCTACTGCTGTCCACAACAAGGAGGAAGCATTCAAATGGTACCGTCGCCTTAAAACTCAAGAATCTCATTCTTCCTATTTTTCTGCCTGGAATCAAGCCAAATCTGTTCTTCGACTTGCCAAGCACTCTTTCATCAATAATAAATGCACTGAACTATCCAACTCTAGCTCTTCCCAAGCTTTCTGGCATCTAGCCAAAAACCTGTCCAACAACTTTTTGTCCTCGTGTTTCCCTCCCTTTTTCCACTCTGATAGCACAACCATCACTTCTTCCTCTGACAAAGCTGAACTCTTTGCTCAAACTTTTGCCAGAAACTCTACCTTGGATGATTCCGGTGCTATTCCTCCCTCTCAACCCCCCTCTCTCCTACTTATGCCTAATATCCTAATCTCTTCTAAAGATGTACTTTCTACCCTCTCTGGGATTAATACTAAGAAGGCGTACGGTCCGGATGGTGTTCCTCCTGTTGTTCTTAAAAACTGTGCTTCCGTGCTGACCCCCTGCCTAGGCAAACTCTTTCGTCTCTGCCTCTCCTCTAACGTCTTCCCTTCTTGCTGGAAGTTTGCTTTCATTCAACCTGTCCCAAAGAAGGGTGACCACTTTCAACCCTCCAACTATCGTCCAATTGCTCTCATCTCTTGTATATCTAAAGTTTTTGAAACTATTCTTGCTTCCAAATTTCTTAAGCATTTCTCTTCTCATAATCTGCTCTCAGATCGCCAGTATGGCTTCCTTAAGGGTCGCTCTACTGGTGATCTTCTTTCATATCTTACTAACTCTTGGTCATCCAACTTTTGGGACTTTTTCTGTTGCACTAGACATATTGAAGGCCTTCGATAGAGTCTGGCACAAATCTTTATTTTCCAAACTGCCTTCCTTCGGTTTCTGTCCCTCCATCTGTGCCTTTGTCTCTAATTTCTTTTCCGGCCGTTCCATAGCTGCGATTGTGGACGGCCATCGCTCATTTCCTCATCCTATCAACTCCGGTGTTCCTCAGGGTTCTGTCCTATCTCCTATTCTCTTTCCAATTTTCATAATTGATCTTCTCAACTGTACATCCAGTCCCATCCATTCATATGCAGACGACTCTACCTTACACCACTCAATTAGTTTTCCAGAATGCCCCAGCCAGCAGTCCCTCAAAAGTAAACGTAATGAAGCCATAAAATGCTTATCATCTGATCTAGCTACTATTTCCAATTGGGGTAGAGAAAGCCTTGTTGCATTTAATACTTCCAAAACTCAATTTATCCATCTTACTACCCGTCAGAACCTCCAGAGGACTATCCCTTATTCTTCAACAATACAAAAACTAACCCTTCATCTTCTCTCAATGTTCTCGGTGTCTCTTTGTCTTCTGCTCTCACTTGGAAAGACCATATTACCAGTCTCGCTAAGGCAGCCTCCCAGAAGCTGGGTGTGCTCAACCACCTCAAGGGGTTCTTTACCCCTGTGCAGCTTCTTGCTCTGTACAGGGCCACAGTGCGTCCTTGTATTGAGTATTGTTCACATGTGTGGGGAGGATCCTCTCACACCGCACTCCTAGATAAAGTAGAAAGGAAAGCCTTTCGTATCATTAACTCCCGTCCACTCACCAACTCTCTGCAATCTCTCTCTCTTCGCCGCAATGTTGCATCTCTCTCGCTATTCTATCGCTACTACAATAATCAGTGTTCCTCGGAGCTTTCCCAGTGTATACCACCTCCTCTACGTAGGGTATGTAGTACCTGCCTTGCAACACAATCCCACCCCTACTCTGTGCAACTTTCCAACCCAAGAGTGAAATGCTATTCTCAGACTTTCTTCTATTCAACTGCTAAGCTCTGGAACTCTCTCCCAGAATCAGTCTTTCTCTCTTCCTATGACTTAAATTGCTTCAAACTCCGTGTGTTCAGGCATTTTAGCTCGAACGTCCCTTGATTTCGGCCCTGTCACTCTTTGAAATCTGGGGGAGGCACTCGCTGCAGGCAGTTATGCCTTTTGTCGCCCTCATTCACATAGAAAAAAAAAATAGATTGGGTAACGATACTAAACCTATTGGTATTCCATTACGTATATTATTTTTGAGATGACGGGGTTGCACACCAGGGGAAAAGCAACCCCCGCAGAGGTCCTAACAATGCAGGGAAATGAATAACCTACAAGAGTCAAAATAGCTGCAGTGAAGGAGAGCAAAAGGACAAGGAAGAAGGCACAGCAGAGGGTGGAAAGAGAAACCACACAGTTTCCCCGAGTTTCCCGTGCTCTAATACCTGCAGAGATAATACAGTCTACCCAACAAAGGAGAGATTCCCATGCTCTAATCCCTGCAGGTATAGGACAGTCTACCCGCCAAAGGTCATCACATCCGGGGCCTACCAGAAGTTTGAACTCGGACCAATCACAGAGATCCCTGTCCAGCAAATTGCAGAGCCTGAGACAAACACTAAAGGCAGGCACTCAACAGCAGCCGGATTTGGAATACGACGAAGAAGAATTTCTGCTAATTCCGCATAAAGATCCAGTACAATACCTCTACAGATGGAACCAAGAGAATCACCTTTACAGTACCTCACTTGAGGAGTGGAACTAATAGAAAAGGAATTAGGAGGAACAAAAGCATGGCCTGCAATATAGAAAAAAGTCAGGAAGAGTGAATCAAAGAAAAACATATATCATGCAGCCATGCAAACCTTTTATATAAAGAGTATAATCTTAAGATATAGAGAATAACCTTGTACAGTAGGTCAAAGTTCCAGCTGACCCACCCTCGCTCTGGGGCTCGCAGAATTATCTGGCAATACTGGTGTAGGAAGGAGGTGTGTCTTACAATGATTGGGATTGGTAGATCTGATTTCGGCTATATCATTGTTAGAACATAATTATACTAAACAAGGGAAAGTAAGCCTATCTCAAATAAAAATGCATACATCGCTATGTATGATCCCGAACATTCAACCAAAGTTCGTAGATTTGCTTAAATATTCAAGTTATTATATGCACTGATTGGCAATGCATATAAAACCTGCTGGCTGCCACAACATACTTTACTCGATTTTATAGGAATACATATTTCTGTTGTATTGGTGGCTACTTAATGAAGGAGCATTTAGTCTTCACAACGTGAACATTACATAGTCTAATTTGCAGTAATATACAGGACAGACACAGGTAACACATTAATGGTAAGTGGTATCCCTGCACCACTACACCAGTATTGCCAGCTAATTCTGCGAACCCCAGAGCGAGGGTGGGTCAGTTGGAACTTTGACCAACTGTACATGTATTATTAGGGTAAGTGTATTTTTAGAATAATGATTGTGTAATGCCCTCGAAAATATCCCGCAACCCCAATAATGTACTACCCGAGTTGACGTCAGGTATAGTGTAAAATAGTCGTTGATGGGAAGTCCAATAAACTCATCACGTGAATCACCACGAGACAATCACCTGGTTCTTACAAATCGGACTAAGGTTACTATACTTTTGTACGTCCGTGGTAGTACAGTGGGTTAGCGCGCGGGTCTGGTGGTGATGGCCATGGTCACTAACCAGGGTTCGAACCTCACCCAAGGCATCTCAAAACCTGTGGGTTTTTAGGAGGGTTAAACTCCCTTCAGATGTTCGAGCCCCGCGCCAGGCACCAGGAAAGATTGACCCTAAGTGTGCCTGGGGAGTTGTCAGGACAGAAAAATTCCCTTCACACCCAGCATTTCAGATTGCCTTCACAATAAGGACAAGAATGAAATTCCCATGTCCCTACTATTCTGAGATAGGTCAAATTGAGTTCAAATTATCATCCAAATACAGCCTGACTGAAATTGAGGGAAGGTATGCAAACACGGGTAATACCTTCCACTGGTTCAGCTTTTAGTGGGTAGAGAACAGTGTTGGCTATACTTCTCTATAGGACAAGCCTGTCATTATAGTAAAGTTCAACTTGGGTGGCGAACGAGAGTGTGTAAAAGGAGCCAGGAGCAACCTTCTCTAGTGTCCGTGAGAGAGGCAGCTCCGTTTAACGTCCAGCCGGAGGAAGAACCACGAGTCCTACGTCGTCCAGATTCTCCCTCATGGAAATTACTTCTCTTCTACACCCATACCCTAAGTATCTCTGTGTTTATAAGTTTTGGGAATTATTGTGAAGGTAATATAAAATATGCGAGTGTTCAATTTAACTTTTTCGTAGAGATCCGCTTCTAGGACTCCCTTTGTCAATTTAGTACACGTGTGAGATTTATCAAACTTCGATCCATGCAGTGATTTTATATGAGTACGGTGTATTGTCTATGTAATTCGTGTTCAACCATTTGTTCAATGATTTTTACCTACGTTACATAGCCGATATTATACGTGATGCTTAGTGAATGCTCTCAGATTTTATTCTATTGTGTTATTATTCATTGCGTGTCCAAGTCGAAGTGAAGTGTATAACGAGGGCTCTTTTCCTTCTTAAAACTTAAATCCTAAACTTAACTCCTAAACTCAGGACCGTATTACGTCCAATTATAACAAGAGAATACTTAGTGTATAAAGTCGCCACCGCTGAAAGTAAAGAACCCGTCCGTTGAGTTAAAATTAATCTGTATTCAAGATATCTAAGTTGTATTAGTTCTTGTGAATAATCTAATCATATGCGTTACCCGGGCTATGTAATTCTTTCACCACCGATTTAGGAATTCAGATTATACATTCCTATATTCATCAAGCCTGTATTTCTGGTTATTGATATGTTACTACGTTGTTCTGTAATGAAATCATTGTAACGATTATTAAAGTTATAGTAAAGCGCTACTTAGTTCTATGTTCCTTTCATCAGTTTGTTAATTTATTCAAACTCCTGATGCCATAATTTTTGGCTATGTATTAAGTTACTACTTTGTTCTGTATCTAAGTCATTATAGTTCTTATTAAAGCTATATGGGCGATTTCAACTTAAATTTACTTAATGCTAATAATCACCAACTAACCTCTGATTTTACTAACCTGATGTTTTCCTATTCCTTCGTACCTCTTATAAATAAGCCTACTAGAGTAACTATGAGTTCTGCTACGCTCATTGATAATATTTTCTGTAATGAAGTGTACAATGAATCACTTATTAATGGAATACTTCTAACAGATATTTCTGACCATTACCCTATATTTACTATTAATTCATCCAAAAAAAATAATGAATGCAATGTTTTGATAAAAACGCGAATATATAGTGATACAAATATTGACAAATTCAGACGTTCACTTCAGGCCATAGATTGGAATGAAATTATAGCTCTTATATTACTGCCAGGATACATTCACTAGATTTCATAATCTTTATACCAACTGTCATAATTCTAGTTTTCCTCTAGTAACGTCAAAGCAAAATATGTACCGTAATAGAAAACCATGGTTGACAGATACAATAAAACGGTTTATTAAAATAAAGAATAAACTATACGGTATAATTATCAATTAAGAAGCCCTTTGTACACAATGCTAACAAGTATCAGAATTATAAGAAGACACTACAAAAAGTAATACGCAAAGCTGAGCGTCAGCATTATGACCAATTGTTCAAAGAAAATTCCAGCCATTTAAGAAAATCCTGGAGCATACTGAAACAGATTATTAACAAAAAGATTTTTTTTAACAAAACTGACGCATTTATTATTAACAATAGAGAAGTGAGTAACAAAGAAATTATTGCTGATCACCTTAATAACTACTTCGTAGATGTTGTTTCTAATTTAAGTAAACTGATTCCTTCTTCTAATAGATCTTATGAATCCTATATAAGTGGAGAACACGTTAATACTATATTTATTGCACCAACAACTAGCGAAGAAGTAACAAATGTAATAAAATCCCTAAGAAATAAAGGTCCTGGTTGGGACATTATTGGTGCTAAGGTTTTGAAGGCATCACACGATTTAATAAGTGATTCATTGTCCCACATATTTAATCTGTCTGTCACACAAGGAACATTTCCAAAAGAACTGAAAATCGCAAAAGTTATACCTGTTTATAAAGCTGGGAATCCAATGCTAATGAACAACTATAGACCCATTTCTACATTGCCAGCATTTTGAACGAATTATGTACAACAGATTACAGTAATTTTTAAATAAATATGATATCTTGTATAAATTTCAATTTGGGTTTCGCACTTGGTATGGGACCAATCTAGCGTTAATTATCAATGCACTAGATAACAGAAATCTTATGTTGGGAGTATTTTAGATTTTAGTAAAACTTTCGACACAGTAAATCATAAAATGTTATTAAGAAAGCTTGAACTATATGGTATAAAGAGTGTTGCACTAGATTGGTTCACCAGTTACCTGACAAACAGGTCTCAATATGTATCGTTTGATGGTGAAAGTTCCTCTGTTAGTGATATTGTATGTGGTGTCCCGCAAGGATCTATATTAGGTCCATTGCTCTTTTTGATATATGTGAATGACATCATAAATGTATGTCCTTCTCTTATACCCTATCCTATTTGCTGATGACACCAATATTTTTCTTGAGGACAAACATGTGAATAATTTGATACGACGAATGAATGCAGAGTTAGTAAATGTTATAGATTGTATTCATGCAAATAAACTGTCACTAAATATTGACAAAACAAATGATATCATATTTAGTACTAAAGGTAAAGGTACTGCAA
Organism: Paralithodes platypus; assembly: GCA_032716605.1. NCBI lineage: Eukaryota > Metazoa > Arthropoda > Malacostraca > Decapoda > Lithodidae > Paralithodes > Paralithodes platypus. The sequence continues at coordinate 54,436,326 of CM064573.1, read as the reverse complement.
CTGATTTAGATATTATTATATGTAATAAAACAGTAAAGCGAGACCAAAATACCAAGTTTCTAGGAATATCCATTGCTTCCTCGTTATCATGGTCTGATCACATAAAATCTATAAGAAGTAAGATCTCAAAAGGAATAGGTATTTTATGTAAAGCAAGGAAAGTATTGAATGTATCCACCTTAAAATATTATACTACATTTTTATGTATCCTTATCTCACCTATGGCATTGAAGTATGAGGTAGATCTAGTGCCTGTTACATGAACTCTTATTAGTACTACAGAAAAGAGCATAAGTTATCCCGTACAGCCCCAGCGACGCGTCTGACGCGTCGGCGATGTATGTAACGCACAGCCACAGCCCCAGCGACATGTCTGACGAGTCACCCTAATTGCTCCGACCGTAACCTCAGGTGTAGCCACTCGAGAGGGGTCAGATTTGTATGGGAACTGTGTACGTATCCCACGCAACCGTGCCGATGGTTGAAAACTCTCAAAGTCTACGTGCGTGCGCGTGAGCGCGCAATAACCTGGTTTTTTGGGGTAATTGCCTTCAATTTTTTACTCTTGTAAAATACGTTTTCGGGGGCTCTGTAGGACCATTCTTTAAGCTTTTTGAGCGGTTTTTCGTGGTTTTTCCTTCATTCCTAACCCATTCGCTATTGTTTCTGGAATAAAACCATTTTTTGAAAACCGGCCGGGTTCTGGTGAACAAACATTACAAAACTAGCCGGGGCTCCATGTCTTCTTCACATTACTTAGCTCATACCGAACCATTATTAAAATATTTACCAAGAGTGTATCTTTTCTGTATAGCTAACCTAATGTACACATATATGAATAAGCTGTTACCTCCTATGTTTGGTGATATGTTTACTAGGAATGAAGAAATCCACAATTACCCAACCAGGCAGAGCAAAAGCATTTATGTGGCCAGAGGTAGAACTGAACTGTTTAAACAATCTTTTAAATATATAGGGGCTCATATGTGGAATTATTTGGTGGAAAAACTATCATAATTGTTCATTTGTCATTTATAAGCGTATCCTAAAAATTATATTATTAAATAATGAATGTCCTTCTATATAAGATCACAATTACTCTGTATTTAAATATATATTACAAGTGATAATAATAGTGATTTGTTATATTTGCCGTTAGAGTTTAACTAATTATAATAATATTATTAAATGGTCAAAATATAGATAATAATAATAATAATAATAATAATAATAATATTAGTAAAATTACTACTACTACTACTAATAATAATAGTAATGATGATGATGATAGTAATAATAATAATAATAATAATAATAGGCCTACTAGTAATAATATATATGATAATAGTTGTATTTATGTAATAATTAAATGGTGTTATCATAATTGAGTTTGATGTAATAGTAATAGCAATTATGGCTATTTACCGTATATACTAGTATGCTCAGCTTTGTATGTGTATGCGTAATACATGTTACACCAATAATGTTCCCAACAACAGTAATAACAATCATAAAATGCTATCGTCTGTATACTCTGAAAAATATATGTTAATTTGATTTGATCATTATACTGCATCATGAATATTGAATGTTAGGTCAAAATGTGTTCGTTTTTATTTATTTTAATTTGTTTTATTTAAGTTTTTATTTTTTTCTCCGTTTTCTTATGCTACCTTTGTTTTCTCTTTACAATCACTAGCACCATGCACTTGCACTCTGTTCCATTGAGAAACAAATATTTATAATGTACAATATTATAGGACACATATACCATAAGGTATCAAGTCCTCATTGCTATGTTATTATGTATCATCACAAATATATGTACACGTACCTTTATGTATTAATATAGCAATACAAATATTTGAATTTGAATTTAAAATTTGAATAATAAAGCACTACTCCGTTTTGCGTTGCTTTCAGTTGTGTGTTATTTCATTAAAACATACTTGTCTATAGCTATTGTACTGCTATAATTGATTCACTATATTTACTGTGAATATGATTTCCTTACTCCGTGTAATTATAACTAATTTACGATTGAATTTATTTTTCGTATATCGTGTGAGAAATTATTCACAATAATCTTTTGATAATTAAATTCAGATTTAAATTATCATTCCCCCTAGAATAAAGCAAAGTTCATATTTTCTAAACTTGATTTAACGACGTTGCACTAAATCGAAACTTTATTTAACCTGACCTCAGTCCGACTGACCTGTACCGAGGCCACCGAGAGTCCAGGCAGCACGGATGGGACCTTTAAATTCTGTGACGTAGGCCAAGGTAGGGTTCATTTTCGCACTACCCTCACAGGTCAGTATACATTTGAGTGAGATATGGGGAAGATCGCGCTGTGTTTCCAAATTATTTCCCCCTTCTAAATACTTTATAAGTAGCCTATATTAAAACTATGTTTACCCATACTCGACAAGAAGGTCATTTTAAGGAATTTTGAAGAAATTAACTATGAAGAAGTAAAAACAGATGAGGAAATTAATTTTGGTTTATGTCATACGAATGTTGAAGTTTGTAAGGAGGATATATAGATAGATTGATAGATAGATATAGTTAAATATATAGATACTATAGATAAAAAGATAGATTGATAGATAGATATAGTTAAATATATAGATACTATAGATAGTTAAAAACAGAGTGAGAGTGAGTGCGTGTGTGTGTGTGTGTGTGAGGAGTGCGTGTGTGTGGTGAGGAGTGCGTGTGTCCTTGTGTGTGTGTGTCTGTTAGAGAAATTACAAATTATTGCATAACAGAACTGAAGATGGATTACATACTAACAGGAACATTTCAAACAGACCATTTGGAAGCAAGATTTGGTCACTATCGGCAGTTAGCAGGAGGAAATTACAATATTTCTGTACGCCAAATATAGGAGTGTGAAAAGAAGATACGGATGATGTCAGTGTTAAAACTAAGATTACCCATACTCGACAAGAAGGCCATAGTAATGAATTTTGAAGACATTAATTATAAAGAAAGTAAAAATAGATGAGGAAATTGATTTTGGTTTATGTCATACGAATGTTGAAGTTTGTAAGGAGGATATTGATGGTGTAAAGACATCATCCCAGTGATAGTTTATTTAGCTGGCTATTGCTGTTACTCTGTGATAAAGAACATGAAATGTATTGCTTGTAAAGAAATTATTACGTGTTCAGATAGTGGTGAAGACATCCCTGAAAATCTAAGTTACATTGCTGGAATTAGCAGAGGTTCTCTTATTTACCCAGATAGTGTGACAGCCAACATGGTCATGAATAACTATATTGTTATTACAAAACTTGTTCAACTTCCTGCCTTTCGAAATGCTACTAGCCAAAGAAATATAGCAACACAGCACACAGTTACGGCTTTAGCAGATGTTGATCTCCTATTCCCTAATGATATGTGTGAAAATGGTCATAACACCGACAAAATTGAAAGTATGGTGGTATATGCTTCTACAAATTCAATATTAAATAATTACTGTGCTAAAGAAAATAACATCCCAGCAGCTACCAGAGCTAATAAGAATGTAGGCATGAAGAGAAAGCTTCAAACCCTAGACAAATAGACTATGTGTACTGTATTGTATAATTATTGTATTGTGTGTGTGTGTTTGTGAGTGTGTGTGTGTGTGTGTGTGTGACTGCAGGTGTGTGTGTGATTGTGATTGTGAAGGTGAGTGTGTCTGCAGGTGTGGTTAAGTAAGGGAATCGGGTTTAAAAAGTATATTCCCGGAACGGAGATTGGATTAGGCCTAGTACAAAGGTCATTCCTTTATATGTGAGTGTGTGTGTGTTACATTAATTATATGTTTATATTAATGTATATAGTAATACATTTAGTTAGTTACTTATATGTATTTTTTCACGAATAATAGTGGATGTCGCTTATATTGGCTCTCCAGTAAGGCTCTCTTTATTGGCTGTGTATAAAATATAGTAATGTATAATAGCATTTTGTATTATTTTTTCCAATAGGAAAAAAGTAATAGTGATATACTTGTAATACGTTTTCATCCTGTACAAATACATTTTCAAGGTATGAGTGTAATTTGCAGTAAATACCAAAGTATGTTGTTATAATATCGGCATCATAATATATAATAATATAATTTTGCGTACACAGTAAAAGATAAATATAGTTTTATGTGTACTTTAATTTAAAACTAAACTGATAGAATATAAAAGGAAGAGTAATTATAGGCTTGGGAGACAGAGCGGTCCGTGAATGTCGCACCACCTTGCTGACGTCACAGTATGGTCGACGCGGCCTGGTACTCTCGGTGGCCTCGCCTGTAGCGGTAGCGGTGAGCGGTATCTTTGAGTGTACACCTGAGCGTGGCAGTATTTGTTTGTCACGCCACGCAGACCTATGCGCAGCTGAGTAGTTGACCTCAGTTACCATACCTAGCAATTATTATACCTCGCGTTATACACTACTTGACCCGTATAGATATTGGCATCAGTATTTGTATTTGTGTATTTATTTTATGTATTTGTGTATTTATTATTTGATGCTTTGTAAGTGACGACATTTGTTCACTAAAGAGAAAGACTTATTCCACTCTTTATAAGTCACATTGTATTTATATTGGAATCCTACTCATTATAGTAGAGGTTTTGATACCCCATTTCCTGTACCTATGTTTACATAATAAATACAAGTGTAATTATTCTGTGTGTTTATTGTGTTTTGGGAGAGTGATTGAGTAATCTAAAAGTAACATTGATCAAGCGAGATATGTTCCTGTTGAGCATTATCTAATTCTGATTATCCGAAACCCAGATTATTAAAGAATACATAACACAGAGAGTTGGATTACTACTCTGCATAACAATTTTATTTAGGCTATTTTTAAGGGTTTTTATTTTTTGTTTTGCCAGACCCCTTTCTCTCTCGTGCTTAACTCTGTTAGTTTTGATGTGTAAAGACATTCGCCTAACTTGTTTGACGATTGTAAGACATTTGGGTGTTGATTTTTTTCTTGCGAGTGATAGCGAGCCCACAATTTAGGAGGAACAACTTTCTACCGAAAAATGCACAAATTTATCTCGAAGGAAGGACTTTCTTTTTTCGTTGGATGGAGGTCTAGGGAGAAAAGTCAAGACATTTTGTTTAAATAAATAAACAAATAAATTCAAATCTCCTTTCAAGCTTCATTTGTTTAAAAAATATGTGCGGGAGTTAAAGGGGAAAATTGGATCGATGTTGCCATTTTGATTGTTAGAGGCCCATCATAAACTGTAGAGAATCGTCTAGTGTTAGGAACAAGTGCATAAAACAAATGTTCTACATAAATAAAATGGCGAATGTTGTGCTATTGTAACAATTTGTCTGCAGGTAATCATAGGCACATAGTTGTATGTCTACTGTACAACCCGATTCTTTAGATGATTTTCATCTGTTTTATTATTATTTGTAGTTAGTAAAAAACATTTACCTCCCAGCGGCCACTCGAAGCTGAATAATATCGCTTAAATATACTGTAACTATAATCATATTAGTATTTGTTGTTAGGAGTGCATAAATAGACAATAGTAATTAACGTCAACAACATTATAATGGTCACTCTAGTAGCCTACTGATTGTCGTTGTCTTATCAATAAACCTGTATTTATTAAATAGCAAAAATAGTCCGGTTATTTAACTAAATTTTCATAAATATTTCTGAGATACCAGCCCTTCTTATAGATGAGGAGGTATTTAGGGTTGCATAAACTACACCGTATGGATGTGGCTCTTATGATGTCGAGGGAGAGGTGTTTCAGGGAATATTCGAATTAGATTTACACATTTATTATAGGGGGGGATAGTAGGAGTTGAGCCTTATACATGTGGACAGCAGTCCTAGAGCCATGCTGAAATCATAGGGCTTTACTGGCAATGTACATGGTATCAATGAATACTCTATTGTAAGTAGAATGCAAGATCCTTAATCGGGTTTATACAGATCAATTACATCACATGCCTCAAGGACTTTGGGAATAATTATGAACAAGCATAGACAAATAAAGAATACACGAAGTACAAAGAAATATACAAGATGATAATATGAACAATCTTAAATGTGCTCGGGAGAGTGGCAGGGGTGTTTTGGGGCAAACTAGCTTGACTCTAATATTGTGTGCACGTAAGACAGAGCTGGTCATCTACAGTATAGGTAAGGCAGAGGTTTGGGCGGCTGAGTGGCCGGACCTACATGTAACAGTCTACTTATAGATGACGATATACGTTATGGGTAGCGCAATGAGGGTATAATATAAAGGCAAACTGGTCGAATACAAAGTTACGTTATAGACGGACTGACAGAAAGACCACAAATAATATACATCAACAAGTAGTATCTTCTGCAGTGAAGCTGACAGAGATACTGATATCTTAAATACTCCTGACTACCTGTCGGGATTAGCCATTTACAGGTAGAATATAAAATAATTAAGTACCACACTGAGCGTTAGGGTCATTGGAACACCTAGAGAGGTTATAGAACACTCAGACTGAGGAGGGAAGGTGAGATACTTTCCTTAACCTGGTCTGAGCACCTATCCACTATTTAGGCATTCCTCTGCCTTTTTTGGCTGCAGGGAAAAAGGGCGACCTTGGCCTTTCCTACTATCGACATAGGCCCCTGTCACTTCGGCGATAGGGGTAGGGGGGAGAGTAGCGGTAGGGCCCTCAGGATTCGCCTCCGGATCCCCTCCAGGGACCAATCGTAGATGGGTGGGTGGTGGTGGCGTCCGGTCACCCGGGTTAGCTGAGGTGACCCAGGAGCTGGCCAATCCCAGGTCAGCCTGTGCGGTTGACGTCACTTCCGGTGCCGTGGCGTTGGGAAGTAGCACCGCCCTTTTGGTGACAAAGTAGTCCATGGGGGTTTGTTTTGGTTTAGTCAGTGGGGGGGGGGGGGAGGTGGCGATGATCTCTTTTTCGGGGGGACTTGTGAATTCTGGGCTCATTCTGAATGTGAGAGAACAGGTGAAGGGGAGACCCCATCATTGTGGGGTCCAAATGAACGGCGCTGCCCTTGGTTTGTGTGGGGCGAGGGGTGCTGCGTCAGTGTGGCTGGAGGAGGTGCTGCAAGGCCCGGGCTGGCACTGGACGGTGCAGGTGGAACCCTTGGGTATGGGTACCGGAAGGGAGGGCGGATGTTCCTCGCCTGTCGGGGCATGGCACTGGTGTGGTAGAGCTGTTCGGGTGTCCTGCCTGGGGTGGGAGGAGCTCCCATCGTCTGGTGTCTGGTAGTGGTGGTAGGGGTACCCTGGTATGCTCCGGCAGGTGCAGGCGGCTGAGTGTCGAGGGCGACTTGCCCAATCCTCGGCATAACCGTTTCATTGAATGGTCACAATTGCCTGTATAATATGTGGTTTAGCCTTGTGAGACTCATCGTAAGCACTTCTAAGTAAACAATATGCCTTCAGTGGTGTTATTATAATATTTAAATCATATCTAAAAAGTAGTGTTTCACCTATTACATACATATATTCGGTGTTTATGATAGAAGGTTTTACAAACAATATAATAGATGATACGGAAGTATACTATGCAATTATTACAGCTTGACATTTAAGGGGAGATTAATGTTTATTTGTATATTTACATGTTTTAATCTTATATATATATATTTCTTTTGTTTTTAGTTTCTTTCCTAGATCTCCACCAGTCAGTGAGTGAGTCATTCAGTATCCAGCCCTTACTCCCACAAGAGGTAGGGAGGATCAGCAAGAGACTCAAGAAAGGAAAACGAGGTGACAGGAGAAGAACACATACAACAGTTCGCCCATAAAAAGCAAGAACACAAGCATTCAGAAGCATTGATCACTCATCAGTCCCCGAAATCAATGTTATACTTCCGGACAAGGTTTCTTCACATCAACATCTGAGATAAAGACCTTCCAGGTTTGTTATTTAAATGGGCCCTGAGACTTTCATGTATTGTAAAAATCTTCCTCCATTTGCTAATTCTTATGTTTCAACCATTCCCTTTTCACGCTTTGACACACATTCTGACACTATATCATACCACCTTCTTCTCGGCTTTCCACACCTTTTTCTTCCTTCCACTTCACTGACATTGATCGTTTTATCTATTATTTCTTCAGGCATTCTTGTTATGTGACCATACCATCTGAGAACACTTTGTTCAACCTTTTGCTCTACCGACTTCTTAACTCCACCTTCCTCCCTTATGTTCACACTTCTTACTTTGTTTATTCTTTGAACTCCACACGCATTTCTTAACAAATCCATTTCAACTGCTCTTACTCGTAACTTTTCATTACTATACCATATCAGAGTTTCACATCCATACATGAATGTCGGCACCAACACACCCTCATGTAATCCTCTCACTGCTTCCATCACTTCTTCCTCTGACAAAGCTAAACTCTTCGCTCAAACTTTTGCTAGAAACTCCACCTTGGATGATTCCGGTGCTATTCCTCCTTCTCCGCCCTCCTCTCTCTTACTTATGCCTAATATCCTAATCTCTTCTAAAGATGTACTTTCTACCCTCTCTGGGCTTAACACTAATAAGGCGTACGGTCCGGACGGTGTTCCTCCTGTTGTTCTCAAAAACTGTGCTTCCGTGCTGACTCCCTGCCTAGGCAAACTCTTTCGTCTCTGTCTATCCTCTAACGTCTTCCCTTCATGCTGGAAGTTTGCTCACATTCAACCTGTCCCAAAGAAGGGTGACCGCTCTCAACCCTCCAACTATCGTCCAATTGCTCTTATCTCTTGTCTTTCTAAAGTTTTTGAAACTATTCTTGCTTCCAAATTTCTTAAGCATTTCTCTTCTCATAATCTGCTCTCAGATCGCCAGTATGGCTTCCTTAAGGGTCGCTCTACTGGTGATCTTCTTTCATATCTTACTAACTCTTGGTCATCCTCCTTTCGGGACTTCGGTGAGACTTTTTCTATTGCACTAGACATATCGAAAGCCTTCGATAGAGTCTGGCATAAATCTTTAATTTCTAAACTACCCTCCTTCGGTTTCTATCCCTCCATCTGTGCCTTTGTCTCTAATTTCCTTTCCGGCCGTTCCATAGCCGCGGTTGTGGACGGCCATTGTTCACTTCCTCACTCTATAAACTCCGGTGTTCCTCAGGGCTCTGTCCTATCTCCTATTCTCTTTCTAATTTTTATAAATGATCTCCTTAACTGTACCTTAATTCCCATCCATTCATACGCAGACGACTCAACCTTGCACTACTCCATTAGTTTTTCAGAACGCCCCAGCCAGCAATCCCTCAACGACAAACGTAATGAAGCCATAGAACTCTTAAATTCTGATCTAAATACTATTTCCAATTGGGGCAGAGAAAACCTTGTTAACTTTAATGCTTCCAAAACCCAATTTCTCCATCTATCTACCCGTCAGGATCTCCCAGCGGACTATCCCTTATTCTTCAACAATACAAAAATCAACCCTTCATCTTCTCTCAATATTCTTGGTGTCTCTTTTTCTTCTGCTCTCATTTGGAAGGACCATATTACCAGTCTTGCTAAGGCAGCATCCCAGAAGCTGGGTGTGCTCAACCGCCTTAGGGGGTTCTTTTCCCCTGCACAGCTTCTTGCTCTGTACAGGGGCATAGTGCGCCCTTGTATTGAGTATTGTTCACATGTGTGGGGAGGTTCCTCTCACACTGCTCTCCTAGACAAAGTTGAAAGGAAGGCCTTTCGTATCATTAACTCCCGTCCACTCACCAACTCTCTGCAATCTCTCTCTCTCCGCCGCAATGTTGCATCTCTCTCGCTATTCTATCGCTACTATAATAATCAGTGTTCCTCAGAGCTATCCCAGTGCATACCACCTCCTTTACGTAGGGCACGTGGTACCCGTCTTGCAACTCAATCCCACCCCTACTCTGTGCAACTCTCCAACCCAAGAGTGAAACGTTACTCTCAAACTTTCTTCTACTCAACAGCTGAGCTCTGGAACTCTCTCCCAGAATCAGTCTTTCCCTCTTCCTATGACTTAAATTGCTTCAAACTCCGTGTGTCCAGGCATTTTGGCTCGAACGTCCCTTGATTTTGGCCCTGTCACTCTTTCAACTATGGGGGAGGCACTCGCTATAGGCAGTTATGCCTTTTGCCTCCCTCAATCACATAGAAAAAAAAAAAAAAAAAAAAAAATACTCAAGTGTATGCTCTCCATCAAGCTTTAACAAAAAATACCCCCAAGACCTCTATTCAAGATAAGTGTGTGATTTTTACGGTAGAAAAATTACCAGGCCTAAGGCCAGTTCCTCTAACAGTGCAGGTTCGCTATAGCTCGCCACAAAACATCGACACCTGCATGACACGAGAGATCTTAAAATCGCCAAACTAATGGTGCAAATGTCTTGACATTTTCAAATTAATGGGGCTTATCTTACTAAATCTTGATCATCCTTCTTTCTGGACTTTGGTGAGACCTTTTCTATTGTCCTAGACATACTCAAGTCTTCGACAGAGTCTGGCACAAATATCTTACTTTCAATTACTATCCCTCTATCTGTGCCTTTGTCTCCAATTTTCTTTCTGGCTATTCCATAGCTGCAGTTGTGGACGGACATCTCTCACTTCCGCAATCTATCAATTATGGTGATCCTCAATGTTCTGTCCTATCTCCAGTTTTTCCAATATTTATTTATGATCTCAACTGTACCTCTAGCCCTATCCACTCCTAAGCCGATGACTCTACCTTACACTATTCAACTAGATTTACACAACGATCCACTATGCAGTTACTTCAAAACTTACGTGATAAGGCCATAAGGCCTTTGATTAACACTTATTTTCTGATCTATCAACTATATATCTATCCAATTGGAGAAGAGAGAAACTTGTCACTTTTAATGCTTCCAAAACCCATCTATCTACACGTCACAATCTTCCATACGACTATCCCTAACACAAAAACATTACACATATAAACCCTTCATCTTCTCTCAATATTCTTGGTATTTTTGTGCCTTCTTTCCTTTCTTGAAAAGATCAAATTACCACTCTTGCTAAAATCAGCTTCCCAGAAGTGAGGTGTACTCAACCGTCTCCATGGGTTCTCCACCCTTCGCACAGCTTCTTGCTCTGTACAGTGCGTCCATGTATCAAGTACTGCTCAAATGTTTTGGGAAGTTCCACCCATACTGCACTTCTTGAAAGGGTAGAGTCAAAAGCATCTTGTCTCATCAACTCGCCTCCTTATACTAATATTCTACAATCACCCCCTACATGTAGCAAGGATGCATCTCTCTCACTCTTCTACCGCTATTATAATAATCAGTAGAGAGCTTTTTAATTTTATACTTCCTCCCTTGCGAAGAGTGGGTGGTACTCGCCTTTAAACACATTCGTATTTATTAAATATTATATATCCATGATTCTATATATACAGTATATATCAATATTTTCAGTTTGCTCCCCAGAACCCGAGAAAGCTTAAACAAAAAACACCTCCAGGACCTTTGAGATAAATGTGTACATTATTCGATATCAAAATGTCCCGGTCGAAGGCCGGTTCCTACTACATTGCAGGTTCTCTGTCGCTCGCCAGGAAAAAGTCGACACCTAAATGGAAGGAAGTCTTAATACTCACAAAAATGGGGCTAAAAGTCTTAAAATTGTCAACCACATGGGACGAACATCTTAAAATCTCATACCTAATGGAGCTAAACATGAGGAAGAAGGGGATCCAGAAAAAAAACAAATACCTCCCCTTAATAAGTAAGTTTGGTAAAGGTTAGGTCAGGATAGGTTATTGAACTAGCTATTATGATTTGTGGCCGTTTTGTTTGTGCCCGTTATGACTTGAAGCCGCCCCAACTGAGCCTGGATGCACAAAGTCAATAATAAAGTAAAGGGAGATGGGCCGTTCTTTTGGTCTATTAATTTACTTATTAAGTTATTTCTTAATTTCCTGGCTAGACCTCCATCACGCTTAGAAAAACACCCACAAGACCCCCCTTCAAGATAAATTTGGTAAATGTTTCGGGAGAAAAATGTCCTGTCACAAGGCCGGTTCCTCTTAAAATGTTTGTCTCGCTATCGCTCGCCAGGAAAAAATCGACACCTAAATGGCTCGAAAAGTCTTAAAATTGACAACGAAATGGGACGAACATTTTTTTAAATCGCCAAACTACTGGGCCGAACGTTTAATAATCTCAAAACAAATGGCGCTTAACACGAGGGAGAAAGGGGACCAGAAAAACGACCCATCTCCCCTTAAATTGAAGTCATTGCACGGAAACCACACATACAATAAGAAACATCAGGTGACGTATTGGATTCGCTAATTAGTGGTTTGAATGATGAAAAGCAATGAATTTCACTAAAGGGGAGATAGCCCGTTTTTCTGATCCCCCTTCTTCCTCATGTTTAACCCCATTAGTTTTCAGATGTTAAGATGTTTGCCCCATTAATTTATCGATTTTAAGACCTTTCAACCCATTTCTTTGTCAATATTTAAAATGTTCGTGCTATTTAGGTGTCGATTGTTTTCCTGGCTAACGATAGTAAGCCTGTAATTTGGGAAGAATCGGCCTTCGGCCAGGACATTTTTCTACCAAAAATGTACATGTTAATGTAGAAGGGGATCTAACGTTGTTTTTTTTTTTTAAGTTTGATTTAGGTCTAGGGAGGCAACTAAAAAAAATAACCAATATAAACAATAATCGACCAACAAATATTATACTGTCCCCCTTCAATTCTATATACTGAATACACCGATGGAGTACTGTACACTCGTTGTATATTATATAGATACAGTGTAATGAAATATGGCAGTTTATGAATTTATATTATTACTGAATATGAAACTATAGTAATGCCATATGTTAACGGAAAATCAGAAGTACTGTTAGGTGAACTGCATACAAGTATCAAATCTGTTCACTATAATTACTATTACTATTTCCATTCACACATATTCATAGCCTCCGATAGTGCAGTTGGGATATTGTACATGCTATGATTGGTATGCAGGATTCGAAACTGCATAATAAATCGTAGGCTTGTGCAACATTCTTTTAACTGTCTTCGTGGTGCAATGCATAATTGTGTAGATTTTCGGTGTGAGCGTCCTGGGTTCGAATCCCCGGACTGCCACATGTGTTTGTTAATTTCATTAATCGAGTTTAGGAGTAAAGTTGGTTAGTGGAGAGAACATAATAATAAATAATAAAGGCACACATGTGAGTTGTTGGAACGTTAGAAAGTTTTGGAGTCTGGGGTCAGGCCTTAAGATGTAAATGCACTGTAATTTTAGACCACCCCCCCCCCCCCCCCCCCTCGCCCTCTCTCTCAACCTATTATTATGAAATATTACTGTTGAATCCCGGTAGGATCACATGCTTTCATTAATGTATTATTATGAAATATTACTGTTGAATCCCGGTAGGATCACATGCTTTCATTAATTTATTATTATGAAATACTACTGTTGAATCCCGGTAGGATCACATGCTTTCATTATTTTCATTGGGAAGTGTTTGGTTTTGTGAGTGAAATAAATAAATAAGATTACTCATAGGAACAGTTTCTATTTATGTTTGGCGACGCTAAAGATATTGAGTTCACATAAGGTGAGGTAGTAAGGGGGAAACAAAAAGGTGATAACAAGGTGGAGTAGAATATAGGAAGATAGGGGGGCCTGCCTGCCTGACACATGACAGGAAGGTGATAACAAGGTGGAGTAGAATATAGGAAGATAGGGGGCATGCCTGCCTAACACATGACAGGAAGGTGATAACAAGGTGGAGTAGAATATAGGAAGATAGGGGGGCCTGCCTGCCTGACACATGACAGGAAGGTGATAACAAGGTGGAGTAGAATATAGGAAGATAGGGGGGCCTGCCTGCCTGACACATGACAGGAAGGTGATAACAAGGTGGAGTAGAATATAGGAAGATAGGGGGGCATGCCTGCCTGACACATGACAGCAAGGTGATAACAAGGTGGAGTAGAATATAGGAAGATAGGGGGGCCTGCCTGCCTGACACATGACAGGAAGGTGATAACAAGGTGGAGCAGAATATAGGAAGATAGGGGGGCCTGCCTGCCTGACACATGACAGGAAGGTGATAACAAGGTGGAGTAGAATATAGGAAGATAGGGGGGCCTGCCTGCCTGACACATGACAGGAAGGTGATAACAAGGTGGAGTAGAATATAGGAAGATAGGGGGGCCTGCCTGCCTGACACATGACAGGAAGGTGATAACAAGGTGGAGTAGAATATAGGAAGATAGGGGGGCATGCCTGCCTGACACATGACAGGAAGGTGATAACAAGGTGGAGTAGAATATAGGAAGATAGGGGGGCATGCCTGCCTGACACATGACAGGAAGGTAGGCAATAGAATGCATGTGATTGCTAATATACTAGTAAATACAGGCTGGCTCTTAAGGGGGTACTACTCGCTTTTTCTGGACCTCCTTCTCCCTCATGTTTAGCATATTAGTTTTGAGATTTTAAGACGTTCCTTCCATTAGTTTGTCGATTTTAAGACCTTTTGCCCCATTTCATTGTCAATTTCAAGACCTTTCGTGCCATTTAGGTGTCGATTTTTTCCTGGCGAGCGATAGCGAGCCTGTAATTTTAAGAGGAACCGGCCGTCGGCCGGGACATTTTTCTATCGAAAAATGTACACATTTATCTTGAAAGGGGGTCTAGGGGGTCTTGTTTTAAGCTTTATGGAGGTCTAGCGAGGAAACTAAAAAATACATTAATACATTAATTAATAGCCCCCCAAAACGGCCACTGTCCCCTTAAGTGTACCAATAGAGGATGGCGATGATTTGTATTTGTTTATAACAGCAGGCAGATGAGGTTGAAGGCGCCCCCTGTACTGGCTTGTAATGAACCAGTGGACCAGCAACTACTACACCAAAGATGGCCACCGAGCATCAACCAGAGGGCCGAGTGTGGCAGCTGCAGATCCCCGGAACCACCTTCACCCTGCCGCCACCCACCCTCACCATCCACGTCACCGAAGACCCAGCCAAACCAAGGCGGGAGCGGCAGCGGCAGCAGGGGGGCGGAACAAGGACAAAGTGGTCTACCTGTCAGTGTTCCGGGTAGTGCACCTCACGGACTTCACGTTGAAGTCCTATATGGAGAAGCGGGGAGTCAAGGTGCTCAACGTTGATGAGGTCTCTCACAGAGGAAGTACGTACAAGACTTTCATAGTTGGGGTAAGTTGTTTTATATTCCTGTATTGCCTATTACTGTAATATTGGATTGTGAAATTAACAAAATAATTATATGTTCATAGTAAACTTCATATAAATCTTAATACTATACTGTAGACATATCGCAATCTGTGATTGGCATTGTTGAATAGCTCTTATAGGTGATTTCATATATAATTCGCATAACATAGTAACAGCTTGTGACTGATAAGTGGTATATACGAGTTAGTGTCTAGTCACTAATAATTCCCCATCATCCCCAAATCCTCAATCTATCTGCTTGATATGTTACCGTTCTCCATTCTTTGGTGGACCTGTCTGATTTAGTACTTCGCTTGGGAGATGCTGACGAGTAGTAAACAAGCATTTCACAAGTAGCTGCATTGTAAATATGATATACTTGGTATATCCTTTGGTTGTGCACGATTAGGCTGGTGCTGGACCTTTTAAGGTCTCTGTTACCTGCTGATGTCTGCTCTCATTTTAGATGTGGATGTGACAGTCCCTCGATTGAACTTAGTGTACACTGCCCTCTTAGCCAGGATTGACACACCAATATAATAGGGAATGAGGGTTTCATTATCACAAAGGAAAACAATAATGCTCATGTAACTCCTGCAAGCCATACCATGAAACTAAACAGGGGAAGGTGGAGGCGACTCAATAGTCATGGGAGGCAACCCCCTAAGTGATTACAAAACCTGAATAGTCAATTAATCGCATGGGTGGGTGTGGTGGAGATGTCTTGCTACTGAACTGGTAAGCTTACGGTCCCGGGTTATAATTCCGATGTATCCATGGGAAGATTTGTCTGAACTTTAACTTGTGCAGTAGGCTACTTGATTTCAGAACATTACCAAAAAGACCAGCATCATTTCTAAGATATCAGCCCTTGTTATAGATGAGGAGGAGTTAGGGCTGCATAAACTATACTGTATGTATGTGGGTCTTTAATTGCTAAGGGAAAGGTATCAGAGTGAGTAGTCGAATCAGGCTACACACATTTATTATATTTAGTATGTGTAGAATCATAGGAAGATATAGTCCCAACATGGCATGAGATAGTATGGGAAATATTATATACACTGGGCCTACCTTTAAGAGGTTACCCGAATTAACAGAGTACAATTGGCAAGCAATCAGGTATCAACTTTATTATCTTTACCTGTACAAGAAAAAGGAAACAATAACTAGGACAAGTAATATAATTATATGCATGACGTACACATAATTAAACAAGTATGATATATTAAATAATCAATAATGATGCTCGTGAGTGTGGTAGGAATGTAAGGGGGGTAATCTAGCTGGATCATAGTATGATGTAAGGTAAGGTAGAGTTAGTTACCTATGAGTAGACAGCAGTTAGGTGACTGAGTGGTCGGACTAACGTGTAACAATCTACTCATAAGATAACGATATTAATTACTGATAGTGTGTTGAGGGTTTGACCTTAACGACAAATGATCGAGTGAAAGTTACGTTAATAGGGGGCCTGATGGACAGACCACGGATAACTTCTGCAGTGAGAGGCTGACAGAGAATATAGATATTAAATAATCTTTGCGTCCAACAACAAATGGCTTCTACAGAGAGGCTGACAGAGGGATCAGGATTTATTGAACACTCCTTATTTTTCTCACCACACTGAGACTTTGGGCTTTGGAGCACCTAGGGAGGCCTTTGAACACTCAGCTCAGGAGGGAAGGTGAGATACTTTCCCTAACCTGGTCTGAGTACCTATTCACTCCTTAGGTCTTCCTAGGCCCTGATTGACTGCACGGAAAAAGGGCGACTTTGGCCTTTCCTAACGTTGACATAGGCCCTTGTGGCTTCGGCGATGGGGGGAGGGGGGATAGCAAAGGTAGGATCCGCAATATTTGCTTCCGTATCCCCTCCCAGGTTCACCCTACGAGGTGTGTGTGGGGGGCAGCGCTGCGTAGTCCTGGTTGGCTGGGTTGACCTGTCCGCTGGCCAACCCCGGGCTAGCTTGTGGAGGTGACGTCACATCTGGCGGTGTGGAACCATAGTACCGCTCTTCCATATGCAAAGTATTTCTCTGCGGCTTGTTTGATTTGTGTTGGTGGGAGGTTGGTATGCCTGTCATCGGGGGGACTTTTCTATACCGAGCCCGTTCCGTTTGAGAGAGAATGGTTGAAGGGCAGTCTTCGGTACTGAAAAGCCCCAATGGTCGGCGATGTCCCTGGTTGTTGTGGTGCCGTACAGGGGTAGGCCTTTAGTGTGCCTGCTGCAGGTGACCCCAGCTGTAGGGTTGTGCCTGGTTCTGTTGGTGTTGGTGTGGTGGTCGGCTTGGGGTGCCCTGGTATGTTATGGGTGGTGCAAGTGGCTGGTTATTGTGTGCGGCTTGCCTTTCCTTCGGTATAACAATTTCCATTATACATTAGCATTGTATGAATATTCCCATATTCAAATTGTGCGATAAGGAGCAGTGCATAGTAAGTGATAATATACTCAATAATCGGCGTTTGAGAGAGAGAGCTGTCCAAGGTTGCGAGATGAGATAGCGAGGCATTGAGTCTTCGAGATGTTGAATCTACGACGTGCCAATGAGAGACAACCAAGCACCGTAGGTCTACAAAGGTAAGACTGCAACACTCACCTGTCTTGTTGCTTCACTCGCAATCTGGATTAAGACCTCCTGATTTCGTTGTGTTGAGCGATGGAATCTACAGGCTGTAAACCTATGTCCGAGTAGAGTTGGTAGAGTTGGAACATAGAAAGCAAAATGTACGGTGGTGACAGGAATTGCTTCCAAATGTGAAAATGCCCCTACTTCGTATTCACTCCAGGCTCTCAGTGGGCAGCTTTTATCCTTCAGAGCTGACTCATGTCCATGAAAAACATGACAAATATTTAGGCACAGGCTAAGCCATATTTTTATTGATGTAGACTTATTAACATATTACACTACTTAATGGTAGTGCTCTAGGTGCGGGAGGTAGGTAGCCTTGTATTCACTAATGATTTAAAGCCTATTCAAGCACCCCCTCAGTATGTATGCCAAGTATGGGCTCTCCATCTTGAAAACTAAGGGAGTAAGGGGGGGCTCCCCTCCCACCACCCCCTGCTTAAAACCTATTCTGGCACCCCTTTAGTATGCATGCCAAGTATGGGCTCTCCATCTCCATCTCCCTCCCACCGGGGGGTGAGGGGACAAAATGAATTTCGCTTAAAACCTATAGCCTAAAACCTTTCCAGGCACCCCCTTAGTATGCATGGCAAGTATAGGCCCTCCATCTTGAAAACTGAGGGAGAAGCCCCCTACCAGGCTTAAAACCTGTTCCAGCAAAACAAAGAAATATGTCATTTTATCTATCTATCTATAGATAGAATGACATAATTTCCCTCTAGTACTTCGTGCCCCTCATCCACATGTGTCTCAACCACCCCTTTCCCCACCATTTTCCCCTCTATTCTCCCTCCTCAATTATCAGCTATTTTTCGTCTTATTTCCTTCATTTATCGGATATTTTCCTCGCCAATTATTGCCAGGCTGGCTCGGAGGCATGGTTGAATCATTTAGAGGCCCTCTATAAGTGTGAGATCTCTTCCGGGCAGCTCGATTGCGAGACGCTGCAGAGGGAGGATGTATGTCTCTCGGCCGGCCGACCCAGATTACGACCGGGCGGCGAGAATATACGTTTTACACCACCCAATTGCTTTTCCCACTTCTGTTATCACTCTTCAATGTTCATATGTTCATCATATAAGTAAAATAATCGTACATGGTGATTAAATAATGCTTTATATTGTAAATATAACGAATTCTGTCAGTATCGAAGGTAATTAATTCGCATACAACGACATTTGTCAACATACCATTCTCGCTCTCCTTGGGTAAATAAACAATGAATATTTGACTATTTATTATGATCTACAAGATTATAACAAAAAGCATCATGGCCAATGGATTTGAAAATCATTGGATAATTCTATCTATCTATTGACAGGCACCTTGATCCCCAAGGGTTGGCCATCATTGGGTAATTTAGGGGAGGTGTGGTGTAGTGGCTTTGTTACTGGACTGTCAATCTTAAGGTTCCTGGTTCAAATCTCAATGTGTCAATGGGAAGATATTATTGGGATGAAATTTGTGCTGTACTTGAGTTTCAGTGAATTATCGTAAAACCCACCGACACGCCATAAAAATACCCTCGCTGTTTCCAAACAAAATTAGCATTGTATGAATATTCCATTCCCATAATCAGAATATGCTATCTAGTGAGTAGACAGTTCGATAGGTAGCGTTTGAGAGAGAGATAGAGAGAGGTGTCCGAGATTGTGAAATGAGGCAGCGAGACAGTGGTGGTGTAGCTTCGAGAAGTCCGGGTTGTAACGAGCCACGAAGCGACTGCCAGGCGTTGTAGGTCTACGAAGGTAAAATCACTAATGAACCGGTTGAAACACTCAAACTGTCTCGATGTTTCACTCGCCATCTTGAATAAACTTCCTACTTTACAGTGAGGTACAGTTGGAACATAGAAACAAAATTGGTGACATTATCATATATTATTTACTGGGATTCATTGATTCTAATGATACTCATAGCTAAGAATGCTTATGTGGCTCGGGTTTTAGATTGTAGAACCGATGTGACTTGCTCCGAATTTTATCCTTATGATTGTTTATGTTTTTTTATATAGTAAGCTTCTTATAAATTGAATTTGTTTTCGCTTGAGTAATTTTGTATGCTATGTCTAGTGACTTAATGTTATATTGTGTAATATTAATGTTTACAAGTGGTGGTATCAGGTGAACGAGCGTGACGTGGAGAAGACCGTACAGGCGAACTTCTGGCCGGGCCTGGTGTCCAGTCGTAGGTGGCAAGAAGGCGACCACAGCGGGAGGAGGGGCGGTGTACTCAGTCGACGCTCAGCCAAGCACAAACACCACATTCATACCTCACCTTCACTCAGTACGTGGCTAGTTTTTGTAGACCCCCTTCTCCCTCATGTTTAGCCACATTAATTGTTTTCAGATTATAAGACGCTTAATGGCCCATTATTTTGTCAATTTTACCATCTTTCGCCTCATTTCGTTGTCAATTTTAAGACCTTTCGTGCCATTTAGGTGTCAATTGTTTCCCTGGCGAGCGATAGCGAGCCTGTAACTTTAAGAGGAATTGGCTTTCGGCTGGGACATTTTTCTACCAATTTTTGTTTTAAATTTATCTTGAAGGGGGTCTAGGGGGTGTTTGTTTAAGCTTAATGGAGGTCTAGCGAGGAAACAAATAAATATATGAATAAATTAATAAATAGACCCCCCCCCCCTAACAAAAAAAGAAACACACACACACACACACACACACGGTGTGTTGGTGTTTCTGAAATTCACAGAGTCAGCAAACATTATCTTCCATCAACTAGCAACCATGTTGTGCTCCCTAAGGGGGGTCAGGGGCTTTTTGTTTATCTTTCTATCCTTCTTTCTCTTTCTCTGGCTTAAATCCATTCGGCCCCATTCAGCAAACTGTTTCAAGACGTTTATCCCCATCCAGATGTCGATTTCTTCCTGGCGAGCGATAGCGAGCCAGTATTGTTTGGAGAAATCCGGCTTCGCCGGAGAAATTTTTCTATCGAAAAATGTACAAATTTAGCTTGCTGTCAAAACAAAAATATATATATGCTGGCTTGCTACCGCTCGCCAGGAAAATATTGACACCTGGATGGGGGTAAATTAATGTCTTAAAACAGTAGGCTGAATGGGACCGAATGGTTACAAGCCAAAGAGATAGGGAGAGAAAGAGAAAAAATAACGAGCTGGGGTCCCTAAGTATAGCGTGTTGATGTCACTGAGAAATAATACTGGAGAGGCTTAATTTCCTCCACAATATGGCCAAGTGGAAATGAGGCAAGCACGGCACACTGATTCATATTTTTTCACCAACCAAATTTACTTCTAAACTTAATTAATGAAATCAACAAATACATGTGGCACTCCAAGGACTCGAACCTAGGATACTCCTTGACAAAATGTCCATGATTGCGACATCAACATTCCCCTCTTTGGCCCCCAAAAATCTCCACTGCTTCTAAAAAAAAATATATATATATTAATGTCACAGCAATTTTCAACCATAACGAATCTACCTTTTATTCACTTTAAGGGGGTAGTACTCGCATTTTATGGACCCCCTTCTCCCTCATGTTTAGCATACTAGTTTTGAGGTTTTAAGACGTTCGTTCCGTTAGTTTGGCGATTTTGAGACCTATCGCCTCATTTTTTCGTCAATATTAAGACCATGCTTTCGGACTTCTTGAAAGGGGGTCTAGAGGGTGTTTTTCTAAGCTTGATGAAGGTCTACCGAAGAAACTCTAAAATAAATAAATAAATAAATATATAGACCAAAAACCAAGCACTACCCCCTTAAGAATATTGATAACATATGTGCCTATGCCCTGAGTCTGGCAACACTGGCACAGCAGACGATTTTTGAAGGATCCAAGACGGCTGTTAAACTGTCAAATATCCATAGCTGAATTAATGTTGCAACTTTATGTGTATTTTGATACTATTACAGGTTTGGACAAATAGTATAATTGGTAGTAGGTGTGGCATAATGCGAATGAATGGGAGATCCGGAGATAATGTGGATGACTACTGTCAAGATAATACGGAATATGAACCAAATATGAAGTGTATTTTCATCATTATATTTGGAGGATCCAATATTGCGACCATCAGTGCTGAGAGCCTTATGATTCACCGATAGGAAGTTGTGTTCCTTTCTATGCAATTATTTGCAATATTGGTCAACGTCTCTGTGGCTGGAGGGCGACCATCTCCCTATTTCATCTTCTCTCAGTACGTCACATCATAAAATTAAATACGTACACTCAACCATAAAAGAAGGGTACCCACCCTGAAAGAGAGATCTAATGCCTCATGCAATTATGTTGTGGTAACACTGTCCCTGAACCATCAACGTCACGGAAAGGACGCTGTCAGTGTGACTGTGGATTGTGAGAGGGAGTAGGGAGCTGATAATTGTGATCCAAGCAATACTTCACTTCACGTTGAAAACTGTTTTGATAGATCTCTATCTCTCTCTCTCTCTCTCTCTCTCTCTCTCTATATATATATATATATATATATATATATATATATATATATATATATATATATATATATATATATATATATATATATATATATATATATATATATATATATATATACTGTATATATATATATATATTTTTTTTTTTTTCTTTAATACATACGAGGTTGAAAGAAATGGCAATTTCTGCGTTGGAAATTTTATTATTCAAAGTTTCCAGGTCTCTGATGAGTTTTCGCTGGGTGGCAGGAAGTAGATGAAGGAGATGAGCAAAATTCATGGTGGTACAGGGTTACATTAAAGTACATGAAGATACAGGATATACGACGCGTTTCACTGGACAACCAGCATTATCAAGTAAGGAAGGAATGATATAAAAGGTAAACAGGAAGGGTATATATAGAGGGTGGAGGATCAGAGGAGGCGGAAAACAGGGGGCAAAAGTCTGCTATTGGTGGAAGGGTAAACTAGGAGAGAGAAAGGGGGTAACCGCTTCACGCATGCGCACTGGATGCGGGATGGTGGTCAGTAGGTGGGGTCGAAGCTGATTGGCTGCGTGTCGAGGGGCGTGGCCTAAGTTGTGTGGCGCCTGCAGAAGACGAAGCTGAAGGAGGTAGCGCGGGGGGCTGCGTCAAGGGCACCGGGGGGCGAGGAGGGGTGTTAGGTCCTGTAGGGTAGTGCCTTTTGGCAGAAGGAAGGATCTGAAGGTCCAGAGTTTGGTTGTTGATGTTGGGATGTAAGGCTTGGATATATAAAGCTTCGAGTATAGGTAATCTCCTTGGGTCACTTTCTTTATCGAGTATGGTGGTGTGTTTCTCTAACTCGTTGCGTGTGAGGTGAGGGTGGTTAGGGGTGAGATAGTGGTCTTTGATGGCTCCAGCCTGAAGGTGAAGAGTTAACCGACGTGAAAGACGAGTCTGCGTCATACCAATATAGGAATGAGGTCCACAGTCCTCATAATTACAGGTATGTTGGTAAATGACGTGATCGTCGGTCATCGGGCTCTTTATCTTGGTGGAGGCTGGTTTGTTGCGGAGAACGAGGTTGGAGGTCTTGGGGGATTTGTAATAAATTATTAATTTGATTTTGTTTTCCGGGTTGGTTGGGTGGACATGCTTGGAGATTATTTCTTTTAAGACGGCCTCGTCATTTTTGTGTTCAGAGGACATGTAATTGCGGTAGAAGATCTTAATTTCATTGGGGGGGTCAATGTTGGGAGGGATTTGGGTGTACCATTTTTCAAGATGGTGGTTGATGGTGCTGGAGATGTCGGAGTTGGAGTATCCGTTATTTACTAAAACTTGGGATAGTCTTTCTAGTTCCTGGTGGGTGTCGGCCCAGGTAGAGCAGTGCGTGAGGGCTCTCCTAACATAGGCGGAGATGGAGGATAGAAGATAACGGCGGGGGCATTCACTATCGCAGTTGAGGCATTGTCCTGTGTTAGTTGGTTTAATGTAGACGGTGGTTTTGAACCCATGGTCGTTCAGAGCTACGAGGATGTCGAGGAAGGGGAGTTGTCCATTGCTAGATTTTTCAAAGGTGAAGTTAAGTCCGGAGGAGGTCATGAAGCGACGCTGGAGTTCCTGTAGTTCGTGGAGGTCCTTGATTTGCACGAAGATGTCATCCACGTATCTACAGTAGACGGCGGGTCGTTGGGCAGCTAGGAGCTCTTCCTCGATGGTACCCATGAAAAAGTTCGCAAAAAGAACTCCTAGGGGGCTGCCCATCGCCACACCGTCTATCTGCTTGTACATGTTGCCCCGGGGGCAAAGGAAGGGGGCCTCCTTGGTACATAGCTCCAGTAGTATTTCCAGGGCCTTCTCCGGGATGTCCAGTGTAGGTGTATCAGGGCAATGATAAATTCGACGTAGAATCATGTCAATGGTCCTATCCACTGGCACGTTGGTGAACAGGCTTTCTACGTCGAGAGAGGCGATTGTGTGGTTGTTGTTACGGGGGGCGTCTCGTAAAATTTCCAAGTGGATAGGACCATTGACATGATTCTACGTCGAATTTATCATTGCCCTGATACACCTACACTGGACACCCCGGAGAAGGCCCTGAAAACACTACTAGAGCTATGTACCAAGGAGGCCCCCTTCCTTTGCCCCCGGGGCAACATGTACAAGCAGATAGACGGTGTGGCGATGGGCAGCCCCCTAGGAGTTCTTTTTGCGAACTTTTTCATGGGTACCATCGAGGAAGAGCTCCTAGCTGCCCAACGACCCGCCGTCTACTGTAGATACGTGGATGACATCTTCGTGCAAATCAAGGACCTCCACGAACTACAGGAACTCCAGCGTCGCTTCATGACCTCCTCCGGACTTAACTTCACCTTTGAAAAATCCAACAATGGACAACTCCCCTTCCTCGACATCCTCGTAGCTCTGAACGACCATGGGTTCAAAACCACCGTCTACATTAAACCAACTAACACAGGACAATGCCTCAACGGCGATAGTGAATGCCCCCGCCGTTATCTTCTATCCTCCATCTCCGCCTATGTTAGGAGAGCCCTCACGCACTGCTCTACCTGGGCCGACACCCACCAGGAACTAGAAAGACTATCCCAAGTTTTAGTAAATAACGGATACTCCAACTCCGACATCTCCAGCACCATCAACCACCATCTTGAAAAATGGTACACCCAAAGCCCTCCCAACATTGACCCCCCCAATGAAATTAAGATCTTCTACCGCAATTACATGTCCTCTGAACACAAAAATGACGAGGCCGTCTTAAAAGAAATAATCTCCAAGCATGTCCACCCAACCAACCCGGAAAACAAAATCAAATTAATAATTTATTACAAATCCCCCAAGACCTCCAACCTCGTTCTCCGCAACAAACCAGCCTCCACCAAGATAAAGAGCCCGATGACCGACGATCACGTCATTTACCAACATACCTGTAATTATGAGGACTGTGGACCTCATTCCTATATTGGTATGACGCAGACTCGTCTTTCACGTCGGTTAACTCTTCACCTTCAGGCTGGAGCCATCAAAGACCACTATCTCACCCCTAACCACCCTCACCTCACACGCAACGAGTTAGAGAAACACACCACCATACTCGATAAAGAAAGTGACCCAAGGAGATTACCTATACTCGAAGCTTTATATATCCAAGCCTTACATCCCAACATCAACAACCAAACTCTGGACCTTCAGATCCTTCCTTCTGCCAAAAGGCACTACCCTACAGGACCTAACACCCCTCCTCGCCCCCCGGTGCCCTTGACGCAGCCCCCCGCGCTACCTCCTTCAGCTTCGTCTTCTGCAGGCGCCACACAACTTAGG
Source organism: Paralithodes platypus (assembly GCA_032716605.1). Classification (NCBI taxonomy): domain Eukaryota; kingdom Metazoa; phylum Arthropoda; class Malacostraca; order Decapoda; family Lithodidae; genus Paralithodes; species Paralithodes platypus. The sequence goes on along the minus strand of CM064573.1, from coordinate 54,410,775 downwards.
CCACGCCCCTCGACACGCAGCCAATCAGCTTCGACCCCACCTACTGACCACCATCCCGCATCCAGTGCGCATGCGTGAAGCGGTTACCCCCTTTCTCTCTCCTAGTTTACCCTTCCACCAATAGCAGACTTTTGCCCCCTGTTTTCCGCCTCCTCTGATCCTCCACCCTCTATATATACCCTTCCTGTTTACCTTTTATATCATTCCTTCCTTACTTGATAATGCTGGTTGTCCAGTGAAACGCGTCGTATATCCTGTATCTTCATGTACTTTAATGTAACCCTGTACCACCATGAATTTTGCTCATCTCCTTCATCTACTTCCTGCCACCCAGCGAAAACTCATCAGAGACCTGGAAACTTTGAATAATAAAATTTCCAACGCAGAAATTGCCATTTCTTTCAACCTCGTATGTATTAAAGAAAATTTATTACCTGGCTTTACCAACATATATATATATATATATATTTTATATATATATATATATATATATATATATATATATATATATATATATATATATATACAGTATATTATACAGTATATATATATATATATATATATATATATATATATATATGTATACTGTATATACAGGTATATATAAAGAGTAAAACTAGCGTTGTGATGAACATCTTTAATTGGAACCCATTTCGGCTTAAACAAAAGCCATCATCAGCCTAAAAGCAAAGAAAAGCCTACATGAAGACACTTGAAAAAGTGTTTTCATGTAGGCTTTTCTTCGCTTTTAGGCTGATGGTGGCTTTTATTTAAGCCAAAACGTATTCCAATTAAAGATGTTCATCACAACGCTGGTTTTACTCTTCATATTGCGCCTCTGCTTCCCTCGTGATGAGTGTATTGCTTATATATATATATATATATCTATATATATATATATATATATATATATATATATATATATATATATCTATATATATATACCGGTATATATATATATATATATATATATATATATACTGTATATATATATATGTATATATTATATATATATATATATATATATAATTATATATATATATATATATATATATATAATTTTAGAGATGGAACGAATATCAATTTTCACTATTTGCGAATGCGAATACGAAAGCGATTTTTTTTTTTTTTTTAAACTTCACGAATTCGAATACGAATTGCGAATATTTCAATCTTTATTTCATCCTTCAAGAACTGGTAATTCTTTTTATATCACCAACAAACGTTAAGTAAATTACTATGAAATTAATTACCGGGAGTTAATGACGATGTGAATGTGTAATTTCTTAAATATCATAAATTAACTGTATGAATTAATTTTGAATATATTGTAAGAGTTCTGGGTGCTTGTTGCTAAGATGGTTTCTCAACCCCGATGTGAATATTCCTTTCCGAGAAAATGTATTATTGCAAAGCTTACACTTTGCCATGTCACTAGTGATTAACTCAAAGTAATCCCAAACTACACTGGTGTGACTGGACGCCATTGTGCAATAGCTACAATTCTGTTCACTTGCAAGGGAAGTTGGTTGCAGTCGAGGGTGAGAGAGAGGCAAATACGTCCCACCTCGAGTATGGCTCACGCAGCAATGAGATTATGAGCGCTTAAGCTATGAGGCCCACTGGTGGTGACCCAGAGTTGCCAACTCAAAATTTCCTTTGACGCTAGATTCACTATGAAAAAGCGCTAAAAAAATGCTTAAGTAGAATTGAAATAAAATAGGCGTTTATAACGGTTATCCCTCTGAATATTATGCCATGTCATTGACTTCCATTTATATATTTCACTAGCAGGGGTACCCGGCGTTGCCCGGGTTTAAATTCTACTACCATAATCACCATCATCAATCACTACTACCACAATCATCACAATACTACTACTACCATAATCACCAGCCTCGACCTCCCTGAGCCTCATTAAACGGCGACCTCGATTTCGGCCGCTAAAACTCGGGTCACACATACACGTTCTAACGTCCCGTCCGTCCCTGACCAAGAAAATAACTTCTGTGTGTGTCCGTGTATGTCCCGTGGGTGTCCCGGCATAACAAGTTTTCTGGCAGTTGCCCCGACCCACACGGACCATTTTATGCATGCACAAAAAGGACGCCGCCTAGGCACGGCGAATTAAGAGGTCTGGGCCGGACGGGACGTTAGAACGTGTATGTGTGACCCGAGCCTAAATGACCTCCGATTTTAGATCTGACCTCATCCGTACCCCCATTTTAGGAGGCTGCGAACAACTTTCGTTCCATACACTTTTTCGATCGGATACCTCCTTCTGCCCCAAACGGCATTTTTTTTCATTTTTTTATCAATTTCGGCCTCGAAACGACCTCCGATCGTGGCCTCGCCCCCTCTATGACCTGACCCAGGTCAATTGACACCCACATGCAAAGTTTCAGCTCCCCAGGTCCAAAACTGCAGCCGCCTATTAAAAACACACAGACAGACAAACAGACACACGAACTGATTTAATAATATACTAGCAGGGGTACCCGGCGTTGGCTGGGTAATAATACTGTACCACCATAATCACCATCACTACTACCACCACTACTACTACCATAATCACCATCATCAATCACTACTACCACAATCATCACAATACTACTACTACCATAATCACCGGCCTCGACCTCCCTGTGCCTCATTAAAAGTCGACCTCGATTTCAGCCGTTAAATGACCTCCGATATTGGATCTGACCTTTTCCGTGCCCCCATTTTGGGGGGCTGCGTACAACTTTCGTTCCATACACCTTTTCGATCGGAGGCCTCCTTCTGCCCCAAACGGCAATTTTTTTTTGTTTTTTTTCAATTTCGGCCTCGAAACGACCTCCGATCGTGGCCTCGCCCCCTCTATGACCTGACCCAGGTCAATTGACACCCACATGCAAAGTTTCAGCTCCCCAGGTCCAAAACTGCGGCCGCCTATTAAGAACACACAGACAGACAGACAAACAGACACACAAACTGATTTAATAATATAGATTTCTTTCTTTGTAAATTTTCTTAGAGTGTCCTCTCGTTCTTGTTCCCTCCCGCATCAAGAAGATACCTTCACACACATCCTCATCATACTTTCCTGACACTATCTTAAAAGTCTCTATCATATCCCCTCTCTTTCTCCTATATGCCAGTGTCGGAAGTCCCAGTGTCCTCAACCTCTGCTCATAGCCCGCTTTCTTCAACGTTGGTACTAGCTTGCTAGCTCTCCTCTGCACTTTCTCCACTGCTTCTATATCTTAGAAGTGGGCTGCTTCTATATGGAGCCCACACCTGGTTCGCATATTCAAAGTGCGGCCTAACCAGCGCTGTATAGAGATTCCTGAAGATTTCTTCGTCAAGTGACACAAATGTCCTCCTTATCAGCCCTACAATTCTATTGGCTTTGTTTATCTTTTCCGCTAAATGTTCTGAGAAATTTAACTTATTGTCTACTAGCAGGGGTACCCGGCGTTGCCCGGGTAATCACCATAATCACCATCACTACTACAACCACTACTACTACCAAAATCACCATCATCATCACAATACTACTACTACCATAATCACCGGCCTCGACCTCCCTGTGCCTCATTAAACGGCGACCTCGATTTCGGCCGCTAAATGACCTCCGATTTTGGATCTGACCTCATCCGTACCCCCATTTTGGGGGGCTGCGAACAACTTTCGTTCCATACACCTTTTCGATCGGAGGCCTCCTTCTGCCCCAAACGACCATTTTTTTTAAACGCGCCCATTTTCTCCTTCCCTTTCACCCTGGGGAATTCTATTTTTTCACTAAAACCTGCCTAGGGACCCCCTTACTATGCATACCAAGTATGAACGCTCTAGCTTAAAAACTGCGGCCGCCTATAAACAACACACACACACACAGACACACAGACAACCGCAAATATTATACTAGATAGTAATTTAATTAATGATTGTTGGTGATTAAACATCTCTAAATCTAGCGTTATTGGCGCTAAGTTGGCGGTGTTGCCGCTTTTTGGTACTATAGTACCACATTTGGTACATTTGACTCTCTCAAGAACATTTTATACATCTTCCAATAAAATAGTCAATATCTGTTACTAAATACGAAATCAGTGAGGAAATATGATGGAATATATTTTAGTGACATGCTATTATATTGGATATGTCTGAAATGGCAATGTTGTGACGGTTCAGCTGTCCAGGTCCAGCACACATTCGCTTACCGGGCAGTGATGCCATTTTAGAATAATTTGGTACTTTTCACTGGTTCGATCTGGTACTATTAAATAAAGTTAAGTAGCAACACTGCTCAGTCCTCCTTCATTCCACTTTAACGGCCCCAACGCGCACATCTACACTGTTATTTATTCGTTTGTGTTAACTTTAAAATTTAATATTTTACATTTTTGTATATCTTCTATTAGTATTGTGAAAATATTCGCATATTTGCAAATAGCTATGAATGGAAATGCGAATACGAATACAAATATTGAAAAACAAACCGAATATTCGCACATACGAATACGAAGCGAATATTCGGTCAATCTCAAATATATATATATATATATATATATATATATATACTGTATATTAGTTTGTCATTCGCAGTGAAATATGATACCGGAAAACCGCACTCAGTGTGGAGCACTCGGTCTTTAAGTTTATGTACTGTATGTATATATAAGCAACAGTGCCGTTATCCAAAAGATCACACTAATTTTGTTTACATTTAAATGACATTAACCCCTACTGTACCGGAGGATACAGTAATAAAAGTCCCCCCCCCCCCACCCAGTCCCAAGCAATGTGGCCAAAATGGCAAGATAGAACAACCTTCCACCTTAAGAGATGAAGGAATACTGGCTCTCCCAGCCTTCAGAGGGTTGGATATAAGCTGAGAAGTGTTGCCATATCGAGAGCAGTGTTCAAACAGTTGTGGTACCAGGCACAGCCTGATACAGGCAGTTACAAGAAAAGTACATTACTGACGGCTCCCAGCCGTCGCTGGGACTGGTGAGTGACTTATCTACTGGTGGCTCCCAGCCGTCGCTGGTATTGGACGGGTTAAGAATTATAAAGGACAGAACAGTCAATTGCACGCCAAGTTTACTACTTAACCCTTTCACGCTCATATGACGCAGAGGTTGCCAGATTAGCAATAAGAAATTGAGTTCTCTTACTCTTATAATTACCTCTCTAAAATTAGTTTTCTGCCCACAGCTAACTCAAAGACAACAGCAGAGGTTGAAGTAACTAAACTAAAGGTTTCTAAATACCCCTAATGGTAACAAAGGCTTTAAAGTATCCCCAATAGGCTCAAAATCGCGTCATATGTCGGAGAGGGCTAAGCTTTGCTGACACTGTATTGCTTTTGTATAAACTCAACATATATTCTCTAATAATAAATCTATTGTCACAGGAGTTGGAGGAGAAGGAAGAGTGCGACCGACCTCCCCACGCAGACAAGTAGAAGTCCGTGAGAGACAGCGATCAGTTAGTCTCGTAGCCGGTAGCCCAAACAGCAAGAGTGAGAGAGTAAGAGAAGAGAAGGTGAAAGGCAGGAAAGTCAGTCATCCTCTAAAAAAACATGACCAGCCTGGTCCAGACAAGAGAAGTGAAGCACAAGTCCAGTATAAAAGGTCAACTAGAGAACGGAGAGTACCAAGCAGAAAAAATAGTCTCACTGACAGAATGGACAAAAGTATCAAACACAAAGCCGGTGTTAACTTGGAAAACACTAAAATGAACAAGAAGAGTTCCACCAAGCCGAAGAATGAAAAACAATCGATAGTAACTAGTATAGGTAAAAAGAGTGATACCAAGAGACATACTAGAAGTAAACCAAAGCAAGCATGGCAAGCACCTGAAGACAAAAAAGAAAGTGCCACACAAATCAGTGTAGCGAAAACCAAATCAAGTAGGAATAACAAGATTATCAGCAAAAGTAAAAGCAATAATATCAATAAATATGAAGCAACCAAAAATTACCTTTATAGTGATCTGAATCAACTAGAACCTAGTACTGAGACTACTGAAACTAAGAGTCCTTACAAGAGACCTTATATATACAAATCTCCCAATAGAACCACTAAGAATCGCAACAGAAATGAGGAAATTGACAAATCTGTGAGTACGACAATGATTGAGAATAAATACCTAAATGACCCAAGCTCAGGTAAGCAAACACATTACACCTTAAACAACCGACCCAATACTTATCCTAACTGGTCAATGTCCCTCAAATGGTTGCTAACTCAGTCATCTGAGGAAGCTGTGTCTAAGCTTCTGGGCCCCGATTATGACCGGCTACTGGGGCAGGAAGATATTTCAAATGAAGAGCTGTTTCTTGGTGTGTCGGTTCTAGCCCACTGTGCTAGAACCAAAAATGCAAACCCAAGAAACCTACAACAACTGGTAAGGAAAATCTTGCAACCGCAAATAATTGGCTTATTCAAGTCATACGCGGTTACAGTCGAGCAGAAGTTTCCAGAGCGAGCTGAGCAATATTTCTGGAATATGGCTGAATTTCTTGACCTTTATGTGGACAGTGGGACCTATATTGAAGGAATGAATAGTCTAATTAGTACCTGCTTGTCAGAGGTGCTGGCACTGAGCTACAAGCGCTATGTGGGTCCTGATTTAGTGAAGGTATACCGGGGCATGCAGTCCAGGCTCAACAAGTAGTGAAATGTGAGGGTGTATGATCAGTCCAGTGTTGCTAATAACAATACGTGTGCAGGGTTCCAAGTAAAAACGGCCACACTCCTAAACCACTAGTATCTCCTAACCAACTCTGACCTAAACAGCCTAACTTAACTTAACCTATACCTAATCTATCCTAACTTACTTAACATGACAAAACCTAACCTACTTAAACAAAACATATACTGTTTAGCTTTAATAGGCCGTTTTGGTTGTGGCCGTTTATGAATGTGGTAATTTGTACTACCTTCTTGTGACCTGTTGTCTGCAGTACAGGCATAACATGTTAAAGTTCTGATTTGATAAGGGTACAATGGATCATGCAGGCCATGTTCAATAAGTAGTGAGCTTTACAGGAACATATCAAGTTAAACTCATACAATAATAAATAGCTGGGGATTGTATTAGCAACTAGTATCTACTGTGTATTATTGTACTATTTTGCTATGATTTGCTCCAAGTTAGACTCGCCAGACAAAAGACTGTGGAGGGCACGAAATGGATTTATTGCAAAGCCAGCGCAACTACTCTATATTCAATGACAATCTAATATTGCGAACAACACCCTCAGCAACATTATTTTTTCCAAAAGATATTTCTAATCCTCCCACATAGCAACTATATAAAAAAGGTTATGGGCAACATCTAAACAAATTTGTCTTTTGTAGATCATTTGGAGATAATTATGTTGGTTATTCTAGTGATTAATGAAGAATATTAAAGAAGGTTAAAATATATCATAATAGAGGTGAAACTAAGTGAGTACTTAACTTTGCAATTGCATATACTTTTCTGTGATACCATGACTCGGAGGATTAACTCCACTAGAAGTGCCTGTGTGAATTGGGCTTTATAGGCACTTTGTTACAAAATGTTACCCTCTGTGTTTAAATTAAGTTGAGTAAGTGTGCTGTAATAAAGCTAAACAAAAACAAATTTTGTTTTTGAGTACTCAATAATTACCTCAATAATCGTGGCTAAAATTGACTGCGTTGCCTATTCCAATGCCGGAATCTACAGATGACATCATGAACAACTACTCATAATTGTATATTTTGTTTCTTGATGCATGATCCTCTGTGATCCTCCCCACCGTGTTTTCAAGTTTACCGTCGGAACTATCGAAGAAAGAGTCCTGTAAGAACAATCCTCGACGAATGATGGGCAAATCCAAGTAGAAATTATCTGTCTGGCGACCAAGTACACTGACAGAAGGATGACGTGGAGGCACTAGTGGAGGACGTCAGATCAGATCAGATGATTGTATTGAGGGATAAGCCTTTACAACGGCACCTCGTATCTACATTCTACTTTTCCTATTTTTCTGAAGAGTGTAGAGAGGGGAGAAGGGGTGTTGGAGAGAGAGGAAGCTGTTGGTGTTGCTTTGCTATGTGTGTTTTATTCTGTATAAGTTGTCATGATGTCCCCTGACTGGGTGCGAGCATGTGAAACATACTAGGGCGTACTACCACACCCACTGTGGGAATCTATATAGAAGTCATTTTGCGATATTTTGAAGATTTTTTCAAAAATATTGTTTTCTTGCTATGTGGATATATAAAGTAAGAGCAGTGTTGATATAGTTGGTTGCCTGGTGTGTAGTAGTGCCTGGCAAGAGACTTAGATGGTATTAATGCACCAGACCCTCCCCCACTCTGTGACGTGGCCGACCTGGTCGTCACCAGTTATTTTCAGGTTGCTTACACTTGCCAAGGCTTGTTCCTTCGAGAACTGTGGGAGTGATCAAAACATTATCGCAACAGCAGTTATATTTATCTTCGGATTTGTTTGCATCTGTTATGCTTCTTCATTTATATATTTCATACATATGTTAGAGTATTAATAAACTGCATATATATATATATATATATATATATATATTGTTACGTATCTTGATCCTCAAGTGGTTAACTTGATGAATCTAGATAGCACAGAGATATATATTAAGGTATCAGTCAGCTGAAGGCAAAACAAAAGTAAAATCTAATAAAATAATTTCCTGTTGTTGCTTCCTTTCCTTTTGGATCTTAGGACTTTGTATCCTTTATTGACTGATACACTTTAATTATGAAAAATACTGAAACTAATTAAAGTCATGTAGTATTTATAAAGAATTATTATTTAACCGAAGCTTAGTAGGCTATGGTTATGAACCGAATAAGTTATAGCTAAAGAAGGACTATTAATTTTATAAACAGTCTTGAAAGATAAATATTAAAGTAAGAATATTTCTGTCTCTTACCCTTTTTGAAATGAATAGATAGTTTTCTTATATGTCCTTTTATTTATTTTTAATGTAATTATTCTTGGTTCTTGTCTTACGTTAATAGGATTATATTATTATTATCATCAGGAGTAATATCAAAGTCACATAAAAAGTTAGATATATATTTAATAATCAGTTAAATGTATTTCTTAACCACGTAACATTGAGGTTTGATTATGAGTAAATAAAGTTACAGGATCGCTTCATAGATTCGATTCAGGTCTCACTCAAATAATATGAAAAGCAAAATAATGTTTTGAAGCTAAAAGAATTTTCTTCAGCTTAGGAAATCACTAGAAGTAATATTAACACAGCCATGTTAGTCTAAGGCGATATTACTAATACGAGACAATAGCATCACCGTACTAAGCACCGTTAAGCAATGTAAGCTTAATTAAAAGAAATTAGAACTCGTAAGAACTCGTAAGTATTAATATAAAACAATAGTATTACTTTCATCATAACCCAATTACTTAAAGAGTTGCTTTAGTCCACAAGTTAGTCAACTAAAATAGTTAAGTACATAATAGTAGCGTTAACGTCCCAATCAAATAGTTAAGCACATAATAGTAGCGTTAACGTTAATTCCCAATCAAATAGTTAAACACATAATAGTAGCGTTAACGTTAATTCCCAATCAAATAGTTAAGCACATAATAGTAGCGTTAACGTTAATTCCCAATCAAATAGTTAAGCACATAATAGTAGCGTTCACGTTAATTCCCAATCACATATCTCACTAACCAACATAACTTAAGTGTTTACACCGAAAACACTTAACACACACTTATATAATCTGACTGACAGTCACAATCCCATTATAATACTTCACCCCGTCTTCCTCCAGCTGCAAGTTCACCTTCCCCAACTCCAAATGAGACTGATTTGAATGCCCACAACTCGGGTCTTATATACTAAACAATGATGGTCTAGGAACGAATCAGGAGGCGAGTGATGGTGCGCGCTCCAATCATAGCTCCTCGAGTTGCATAACAGGTGCCTGGTCCATTCACAGCTCCTGGTGTCGATCATACGTCATAGCGTCGGGTAGTTTGCAGGGTCCCCTATGACGCACGCAGGTATGAAGGCTTGTTTGCTGGTATGCCGGCTAGCTGGTTTCCCACTCGCTAGTTCGCTCGCTAGTTTGCTTCGCCGCTTGGATAGTTTGAACCTCCTTCAACTCTAATTCTAACTCTTAAATTAACATACAGGGCTCCGTATGTCAGAATATATATATATACAGTATATATATATATATATATATATATATATATATATATATATATATATATGTTAGTATAGCCAGGTAATAGATTCTCTTTTAAACAGACGAGGTTAAAAGCAATAGCAGTTTCAGCATTCAGGATTTTATTGTTACAGCTTTCAATAGTTCTAACAATTTTCCTCTGGGGTTCAGAGATGAGGTACAACAGGTTAGCAAAATTCATGGTGGATCCAACGTTTCACAAGTAAACATCTTGCATCTTCAGGGAATGGAGAGGTAATGATTAGAATAGGGACAAAGCATCATATTTATACAAAATTCGAGGATCAAGAATAGGGAGGTGGGTGGAGCTACTGGGTGTGTGGTGGCTGTTCATTGGTGGAAGGCAGTCTATTCGCGAGACGGGCACTAAATCTTATCGGTGGTTGGTTGTTGGCTGTGGGTGGCTGTGATTGGTTGGTGTTGTCAGTTGTGTGCTGAGCGCGGAAGCGTAAGGGAGGGGGGCATGGGGCGAGAGGAAGGGGGGCAACATGCCTGTAGCGCTTGCCTGAAGGAAGAATTTGAAGGTATTGTGTTTGGTTGTTGATGCTGGGGTTGAGTGTTTGGATGTATAGAGCTTCTAAAATAGCTAGTCTTCTGGGGTCTGATTCTTTGTCGAGTATGGTGGTTTGTTTGTCTAGGTCGGCGCGAGTTAGGGCAAGATGGTGGGGGGCTTGATAGTGATCTTTTATAGCGCCAGATTGAAGGTGGAGGGTTAGTCGACGGGAAAGGCGAGTCTGTGTCATTCCAACATAGGATAGGGGTCCACAGTCCCCAGAGGTGCAAATATGCTGGTATATCACATGATCGTCTTTCGGTTGGTTGGTGGAAATGGGGCGGTTACGGAGGACAAGGTTGGAGGTCTTAGGAGATTTGTAGTAAATAATGAGTTTTATTTTATTGTCAGAGTTGGTGGGGAGGACGTTTTTGTGAATTATTTCTTTCATAATGGATTCGTCTGTTGTGTGGTCGGAAGACATGTAGTTTCTGTAGAAAAATGTAATGTCATTGGCCGGGTTGGTGCTAGGGGGGTCTTGTATGTACCATTTTTCTAGGTGGTGGTTGATGGCATTGGTGACGTCAGTGTTGGAATACCCATTGTTGACTAGGACCTGGGTGAGCCTTTCCAGTTCATTGTGTGTGTCATTCCAGGTAGTGCAATGGGTGAGGGCTCTCCTGACATAGGCGGCGATGGTGGACTGATGGTAACGTTTAGGGCATTCACTTTCCCCATTAAGACATTGGCCATTGTTAGTAGGTTTGGTGTACACTGTAGTTTTGAAGCCGTGGTCGTGGAGGGAGACAAGGAGGTCGAGGAAGGGTAGATGTCCATCGGTGGTTTCTTCGTATGTGAAGTTGAGTCCGGAGGCGGCCATGAAGCGCTGCTGGAGGTCCCTGAGTTCGCCCAGGTCCTTCACCCGCACGAAGATATCATCGATGTACCTGCAGTAGAGAGTGGGCCGGTGGGCAGCCAGGAGTTCCTCTTCGATAGTTCCCATGAAGAAAGTGGCGAACAGGACCCCCAGGGGGCTTCCCATCGCTACACCGTCGATTTGCTGGTACATATTCCCGCGGGGGCAGAGGAAAGGGGACTCATTGGTACATAGTTCCAAGAGCGTCTAACGCTCACATCATCGACCACATCATCGCCTCCCTCGACGTAGAGAGTTTGTTTACCAACGTGCCCGTTGACAAGACCATAGATTTTATCCTACGTCGAGTTTACCACTGCCCTAATACGCCCCCCCTGGACATCCCGGAGAAGGCCCTGAAGACGCTCTTGGAACTATGTACCAACAAAAACGTCCTCCCCACCAACCCTGACAATAAAATAAAACTCATTATTTACTACAAATCTCCTAAGACCTCCAACCTTGTCCTCCGTAACCGCCCCATTTCCACCAACCAACCGAAAGACGATCATGTGATATACCAGCATATTTGCACCTCTGGGGACTGTGGACCCCTATCCTATGTTGGAATGACATAGACTCACCTTTCCCATCGACTAACCCTCCACCTTCAATCTGGCGCTATAAAAGATCACTATCAAGCCCCCCACCATCTTGCCCTAACTCGCGCCGACCTAGACAAACAAACCACCATACTCGACAAAGAATCAGACCCCAGAAGACTAGCTATTTTAGAAGCTCTATACATCCAAACACTCAACCCCAGCATCAACAACCAAACACAAGACCTTCAAATTCTTCCTTCAGGCAAGCGCTACAGGCATGTTGCTCCCCTTCCTCTCGCCCCATGCCCCCCTCCCTTACGCTTCCGCGCTCAGCACACAACTGACAACACCAACCAATCACAGCCACCCACAGCCAACAACCAACCACCGATAAGATTTAGTGCCCGTCTCGCGAATAGACTGCCTTCCACCAATGAACAGCCACCACACACCCAGTAGCTCCGCCCACCTCCCTATTCTTGATCCTCGAATTTTGTATAAATATGATGCTTTGTCCCTATTCTAATCATTACCTCTCCATTCCCTGAAGATGCAAGATGTTTACTTGTGAAACGTTGGATCCACCATGAATTTTGCTAACCTGTTGTACCTCATCTCTGAACCCCAGAGGAAAATTGTTAGAACTATTGAAAGCTGTAACAATAAAATCCTGAATGCTGAAACTGCTATTGCTTTTAACCTCGTCTGTTTAAAAGAGAATATATATATATATATATAATAATAACAATAAGTAATAAGTAAATTAATATGAGTAGTAAACAATTTGGGGAAAGTATTTCTAGGGGGCTGAACTGAGATACCTTGCATCCTATAGTTGGATTTGATAAAATATTTAAGTAATCCTTTTTAGTTTGTTTTTGCCTATCTCTTATGTCGTATTTAGTAGTAAACATAAGCTTGGTGGTCCATTCCCGCAGCTGTTTGGTTCAGGTGCTCCTTCAAGCTACGTCTGATGGAGTACAATGTTCTCTTTTAACAGACTGTCTGTGGTAGGTTGTTCCAGTCTTTGATGGCAGTGAAGACAAATGTTACCTTACTCTGTCCTTAGATTCACGGAACTGTAAAATCATACATCCTATTCCGTGTACTTTTCCCATTCCGTTCATTTGCTTTAATAAAATTACGCTTTAAATACTCAGGAGCCCGATCAGAAAATATCTTGAAGGCATGTTTTTAGTCATATTTGTTTGGCCCTGTCAGAAACATTGAGCATACCAAGTGACTGAATTTGTTCCTGACCAACATGAGATCTGGGTCCTAGTTTCAGCATGAATATTGCCATTTTATTTTTAGTGACCTGAAGTTTGCTCTTTGCTGCTTGAGACAATTCAGAGTACCAGGATGACACAGAATAGTCAAAATGACATTGAACAAGTGCTTGGCATAGGGTCTTGTTGGTCGCCGCTGGCTAGCATCCCACCTTTCTATGCAGGTATATACTGTATATATACTGTATATATACAGTATATATATATATATATATATATATATATATATATATATATATATATATATATTTGCTAAAGTTTTATCTGAACTCGAAAACTCCTAACCTGTGATCTTATACATGAAATATATAAGATTTATATAAATTACATATCCGCCAAATATCGCTTACAATAGGCTATTGCTTTGAATTGCCCTAAGGGACTAGTGATTTTTATCGTAACCATGAAAAGGAAATATGACTTAGAAAAGTTATGACTTGTGAACAAATAGAATTGTGTAGTAAATGACTGTTGAGCGAAATTACATTGGCGCCAAATGGTTTGTCCTTGATATAATCCGCGTGTATAGATGTGCCAACCCATGGGAATGTAGGTGTTTGTTGTTGCTGTTGTTTTGAAAGAGTCAGTAAATACTGAGTAGTGACATCGCTATGTGTCATAAAATAATTGTTGGTCATTCGTGCATGGTATACAGACAGACTATATTATAATCGTAATCGAAATGGTGTGTATAATAGGGTTGATCGTAGGGTGAATCTAGATGTGAGGCTGGATATGGAAATACTGGAACATGTGGAGTTTTAAATATCTAGGAGGAACAAGAAGCAGGAATGGAGGTATGGACATGGAGGTAAAACAGAAAGCATGTGAAGGAAAGAAAGTTTTCGGAGCAATGGGAAGTATGTGGAAAGTGAGAAATCTTGGAATGAAAGTTAAAAGTAAAATGTATCAAGGGATTGTTGTGCCAACATTGATGTATGAGGCTGAAACATGGGCTCTGAAGAAAAAGGAGAGAAGAAAGCTGGATGTGATGGAGATGAGCTGCTTGAGGAGTATGTGTGGAGTGACTCGTAGAGACAGATTGAGGAATGAAGAGATACGTAGGAGAGTGGGACAGAGTAGACAGAAGGAAGCTGAGCTAGTATGGTCATGTTGAGCGAATGGAAGATGAAAGGCTTACAAAGAGAATATGTGAGTCAGATACAAGGGGAGGTAGAGGGGTAGGAAGACCTCAATTGAGATGGAGAAATTTTGTAGGACAAGTGTTGGAAGATAGAGGAATGATTATAGACCAGGCAAGAGAAGTGGTAATAAATAGGAATGAATGGAAAATGCTAGTGAATAGATGAGTGTAAACGAGGTCGTTTGGGAGAGAGGGTCGTGCGCCAGTTGGACTAGATAATAGCCTGTCAGGCGCCTGGCCCGTGGAGCCGGTATTAATGAAGGGGCTTGTGGTGGTGGCTTCGCTACGTGTCTGCCTGCGAAAATCGGAGCTTCTCCGGGGGATCAGGGACCTGGGAATCTAGCTGGAGAACCCAAATGGGCCTGGGTGTCTGGGTATTTCTCCTGGACGACCTAGATGTGTGTGATTTTGTGTTCTGTTTTTGTTTTGTTTTTCTGTTTGTTGTGATATCCCTGTTCGGGCTCTGTCTTTAGTCGGCCACCCCCAATAAAAAAGAAGAAACAATTAAGAACAATATATAAATATATATATATACTGTATATATATATATAATTATATATATATATATATATATATATATATATATATATATATATATATCTATCTATCTATCTGCTCAGGCCCAATCCCCATTTTGGGGGTAGCCGACTCAAGACAGAGCAAGAACAGGGAAAACACAAAAACAACATAAAACAACGAATAAACACAGATAAAAAACACAAATTCACACACATCTAGGTCACCCAGGAGAAGACCCAGAGACCAGGGTCACCAAGGTCGTTCCAGCATTCCTCCGGCCCCCGACCACCCGGAGAGGTTCCGATCTCGGCAGGCAGACATGCAGCGGAGCCAAAGCCACAAGCCCTCCCACCACAATATATATATATATACAGGTATATATATGAATATATATATATATATATATATATATATATATATATATATATATATATATATACACAGTATATATACCGTATATATATATATATATATATATATATATATATATATATATATATATATATATATATATAATGTGGTATGTGCCATAGTATATGCATACTTACATACACACAATTACCATGCTATTGTACTATTCTGGAAATTCTTATACAGTATTGCAACTTTAGACATTGCTCGAAGATTCGGCAGCACTTTTTTTGTCTTTAATGTATATACCTAAGTCTAGATGAACCATTAAATCACTTAATGAATGCAGCAGTGTTATCTGTTCATATACAGTATTTGACAAGAACATTGATTTAATGGATAGATTCAATTAAAATGATAGTAATATCCATGATGGTGATATATGCTATAATCATTACATATACACATTAGTTACATATACAGTAGTTATACATAACCAGGATTTGAACTAAGATAATTTGTGTTTCAAAATACTGAGTCTCTGCATCATAATAATTCAACAGCATATTATGTAACTATTCGTAGCCATGACACAAATGTATTTCTCTAGCTAAGATGCAATCCTGGTATCTTAATAGATTTTCGAAGCAGGTTGTGTAAGCACTAATCTATGCCCCTAGAGCATAGTGAGTTTTTTTGTACATTATATTTGTCCTATTTACTCTCAAATAAGGTCACTGTGCCCATCAAATGCTCAATACCTTTGTCATTGTATCTATTGAATTATATAATGAATGTAACATTTAGTTTTCATATGAACACGTAAAGGAAAAAACTATAACATAATGACAACTTTTTCAATTACAAATGCCAGTATATAATAAGTTGGAAACCAAATAATTTTCATATGGGAAAGTGGAAACACTCAATAGCCAAACAAAAACATCCAGTCATCATTTCAGCACATGCAGAGAATCGTCTTGGTGCCAAAGAAACGGTGTGTGATTATGGCAGAGATGAACACTGTTGGCGCCTAGCCCAATGTTCCCGAAATATCCTGGTGATGTCTTAGACACTTCCCTGGCGCAGGTGGTCAGGCAACGTAAATACAGCAGTTCTCAAGGGAGGCACACAGTCTGCCTTCTGCTGTCACACCACAGGCAGCAACCGATCTCTCGACAATCACCCACTTTTTGTCACACTAGCCAGTAACAGACCTTCCTGTACAGCCGAGACAGCAACAATACTCTCAACAGACAACCTGCTACCGTGAGATCACGTGAGCACAACAGACCAACACAAAGACTTTCCCATCTGAAGTAGTCTTGTATGTATAACTATCTACGAATTTATATAGTTTGTTCCTGAGATTACCCTGGGTATTTATACCTGTCACTAACACTTATCATCACACCAAATATCACCGTCAGAGGAATCATGTTTTCTATCTCCGACCAACTTGTACAGTTTCCCAAGATGTTCCTCTCAACTACCAAGCCATCTTCTTGCAGTTGTAAGAAACACGACTTGCTAACTAACTATAGTGTTCCAATCTGCCGCCGAGGATTGTTTCTTCAAGATTCCTTTTTCGAAAATGCTCTTGCACTCTTTGACACGGCAGTGAGAGATATTTTGGAGCGATGGGGAGTGAGAAATCAGATGACTGCCTTTCAAGAGGACAACAAAAATCACCTCTTGAGCAACCTCAACCACTACCGGAAATTAAGACCTCAATATTGGCAAGAAGACCAGATTCTCTCTGTTGCATCTGACAGTGACCGACACAAGGTATGTTGTAATATGTTTGTAATATACAAAATTATATTAGCCTTACTAAAAAAAATCAGTACAATCTGTTGTGAGATGGAAGAATCAAAGAACCTTCCTCCGTTTCTATCAATAACAAAATTCTTAAATAAATGACTGGCCCCAACAGATTCTGCTTGATGTTCATGACTTCATGGACGGGGTGGTGAGAGTTAGAGTGATGGGTGAGAGACAAGTGGTGGTGGAAGCCCGCAAGAAGATCAATCAACATAATACAAATGGACCTTCACACACCGTCAGAAAGGAGTTCAGTCTACCACAAGACACCAGTGTGAAGGATATTATTTCTGTGATATCTTCAGATGGGATTATAATGATTACAACACCTAGAGCTGTAAGTACAGTATAGTCATACATGCTGTAAGCTGGATTGTACAATTACAATGGAAATATGCAATGATTGACATGCCTATAAAGTAGGTTTGATAGAAACATTAATTATGTATATTACATTCTAATTTGCTACAAATACCTCTAACAATCATCTCTTTAATGTTCGCAGACAAATACTTTGGAAAAGACTAATGAAACGATAATTCCCATCAAGATCGAAGGACTGGCCAGCGAGGCTGTTTCTGTACCAACTTCACCATGCTTGACGTCACCTGGTCTTACTATGAAGTCTCTCGTCCCTCCAGCAATGTCACCCATTTCACCTTTTGCAATATCCACTGTCCACCAAGACTCAAACACCTCACAAAAATCTCCTCTGCAGCCCCAAGTAACACCTCTTCAGTCACCTCTTATATCCTTGGCATCAATCATCCCACCATTGTCATCACCAGTATCTTCTTTGGACTCCCACGTCACATCCTTTGCCTCACCATTTACGCCTCTGAAGCCACACTTCACAGACTTTTCGCCAGATGTGACTTCCTTGTTATCGTACACTTCACCTATAACCTCTCCTTTTATTACACTACCATCAGTCAGCACTCCCTCTATGTCCCCCCTTACACAAGCTAAGCATCTAGGAAGCCCTGAACTGATGAATGCAACGAATACATTGGAATCTTTCGTGAAGTGTAAGATGCAGCAGAGAGGGCTGTCAGACAAAATTGGCTTTTCATCTATGAAGGTAAGAAAGCCTTTATGAAGCAGTGAAATACATTGGTTGAAAAAATAAGATTTGTTATTCCGCATTGCCGATGTACGTTTCAGCACTTGTAATGAGCAAATGTTATGTACTGTATATGTCTGAAGTCAACCTCCTAGATTCAAAGTTCATTATGATACTTCCGTTTCCTCAGCTACCAGTACTACCAATCCCGAAGTTGGGCAGGTTCTTCATTGACCCATTCTTCAAGGACTCGTGGCAGGATTTTGAAGAGGCTGTGAAAGAAGTAGTGTCCAAGTGGGGCGACCAGAGATCCTCTACCGACACTTTGGCCTCCTACAGGACCATCAGGGTCAAAGACTTAAGGGACGAGAACCAGGCAGTTAAGGCTTCCGAGGACCACTACAGTTACAAGGTAGGATATATAGTTAAGATATTCTAGTATTAAGGGGGGTGACCCGCTTGTTTTCTCTGTCTTGGTTGTGTCCATTCGGTCCCATTCAGCCTACTGTTTTAAGACATTTATCCCCATCCAGGTGTCGATTTTTTCCTGTTGAGCGATATATATGGAGAAATCCGGCTTCACCGAAGAAATTTTTCTATACAAAAAATTACAAATTTAGCAAGCTGTCTAACACATTATATAATATATGGTGGCTCGCTATCGCTCGCCAGGTATAAATCGACACCTGAATGAGGATAAACGTCTTAAAAAAGTAGGCTGAAAGGGGCCGAATGGATACAGCCCAAAGAGAGAAAAAATGCAGGTCACCTCCTTAAGAACTAAATATTATATATATATATATATATATATATATATATATATATATGTGAAAGGAAGGGATTGAAACCAGATATTAAAGGGATGATGAATGGGATAGATGGTGGCATTGAAGTGACGACTGTGCAATCATGAGCCCATCACTGTATGTAAGAAGAATTAGGATAGTAACTTTATTCAGTATGGTGTGTATGGAGCTTGGGTGTGTAAAGTGTGGTGGTGTGAAGACTGCATGACCGATGTGGCTTGTGTAATCTTATATAAACATCGTGGAAACTGAGCGAAGGGTAAAAAGAATCAATACTTGGTGATATCTAGGTTCAGCGAGATGGTGAATTTCTTTGAGGTGATGCATATTGGAAGACTGCAGAGGTTTGATCATGTAAAGAAAATGGATGAAGATAAATGATCATGTAAAGAATATGGAGGTGAAGAGAAATAAGAGAGTCCGTAGATCGAGGATGGTCTGTGACTATATCTTGATTAAGACAGTTTTCAGGGATAAGGGTCTTAAGGGGGGTGACCTGCTTTTTTTCTCCTTTTCTCTCTTTCTCTAGCTTGTATCCATTCGGCCCCATTTAGCCTACTGTTTTAAGACGTTTATACCCATCCAGTTGTCGATTTATTCCTGGCGAGCGATAGCGAGCCAGCATTGTATGAAGAAATCCGGCTTCGCCGGAGACATTTTTCTATCGAAAAATGTACAAATTTAGCCTGCTGTCAAAAACATTTTGAAAGATATGCTGGCTCGCTCCCGCTCGCCAGGAAAAAATTGACACCTGGATGGGGACAATCTTGAAACAGTAGGCTGAATGGGGCCAAATAGATACAACCCAGAGATAGAGGGAGAGAGAGAGAAAAAAAAATAGGTGGGCTCCCTAGACAGTGATACTGTAGGGCACAGTGTAGCATGGAGAGTGATGACCAGGTGAATAACATGTGCAAAACATGGTTCTGCATTTTCAGTCAAAAATTATTCCAATAAATATCTAATCCTATGCAGTTTACCAGAACTATACAATTAATTTTCACTTTTCAGTTCGTGGTGGATGTGCAAGACTTCACTGATGGGGGTGAGATCTCTGTGAAGTTTGTGAACCCCCGAGAGTTGGTGGTGGAAGGTCACGTAGAGAACAACAGTGACAAAGAAGCAAAGACAACCAAGAAGTTCCTTCAACGTTTTGTCCTACCGGGAGATGTTGACGTTGATGACGCTTCGTCTATTATGTCAGCTGATGGGGTGCTCACTGTTACGGCTCCTAAACAAGTAAGCTTATAACTTAACTCTCCCCGACATATTAACTTACGAAAGTTAGGGGTTGCCAGAGCGCCCGGTATTCCCGTCACAACACTCTTTTTCACACTGAGGGGCCGTTAGAAGTCGGAGGAATTTGTGGTTGCCACCAACCGACAGATTCTGATCTAACTTACCTAACTTACTGAGATCAATATGACGCAAATCGCGTTATTAACTTATTTCTGAGCGATTTCAATAACTTCATATGACGCGATCGCGCCATATGAGAGTTTTGGTCACTCGCCCATATGACGCAGGGGGTTAACCCATTAAGCGCACGCAGCGTGTAGTGAACACCACAGTTCTGGGCGGCAATATTAGGCTCCATTCTTGCCTATAATAGTCATTTTATGATAAATATCGTTGTTATTTATTCATATGCGCCAATTTTACCTTTAATATGAAGATAGTAACCTGTAACAACAATAAAACAAGTGGGAATATAATTTTTCTGGTCAAAATCGCGAATTGTAAGCGAGCTGTTCATTCATCAAGTGTGAGCCAGCTGGCAGCACATTGAGCTATTCCCACACACCCTCCCGGTCTCTACCTTACGTAACAGACACATGAACACACACTAGGATCGGTTTGGAGATGTTTACACAAAAATATACCAATGAATAAGGGAATAACAGGGAAAATAGGTGATCATTGAAGTGGGGGGGGGGGGGGAAGGAGGGGATGTGGAGGAGTGATATGAGGTATGGAGGAAAACAAAATGTTTTAAGTGCTACTGGGGCCTTTTAAAATATTTTGTTTAGGCTTTCCCTCTTAAGAGCTTCCTCGCCGTCGCCCAGTAAAACCTCTTAACACCTTAAGAGCGGGTGGAGTAGTATATTTGATGTGCCGCCCAGCGGGGGGTTTTACCGTAAACGAGCTTGTTTCCGTGCTCGTTTTCATGCATAAACAAGAGCCAGAGCGTAATACAATTATGCATCCCTGAAAGGGCATAAATTCAGCTTTCCAATGACACCAGAACCATCCTTCTACGATCACTGGTTGTCTTGCAACGATCGTGCAACCGAAGGGCAAAATCGGTAAAATACGGTAATTTTCTTACATTATTACGTGTGAAATGAGTGAGAGAGGGTGGAGTACAAAGGAGTACATCTCAGTAGCTCCACGCCCACCGTGGTGAGCGGTCATGAGGTAACCAACGCTCCTCCCACTGCTCCGCTCTCTCTCAGAGCACATTACGTGCTCAAAATTGCACTCGACAATAGCCGTGACCCGCCACATAGGCCACATTTATTTAACTTGACAATAGCCGTGTGCCGCCAAAGAAGGGATTTTAAGAGTGTTCTCGCCGTTCCCAGGTTAATAATATGATTTGCTACATTTATTTGAATTACATGTTTATATTAATAGTTATTTGCATATATAATCACAATCTACAAGCTTATTTTCAAGTCAATATATCTTCTCTTCTAATATATTCTTACTACCACCTAGTAGCTAAAATAATTTGACATCTTAAATATTATACGTTCATTATTACCAGCTGATTATAATAAACTTAGGCTTGTCCTCTAGGATTCAAAGTGTTGTTCTTGTTCTGCTCAGACCAGTGCGCCAGTAGTGAGGGAGATAGTCCTGCCGGTGACCGTGGAGGCAACACCAGAAACGGAGTCCCATCTTTCTGTCAAATCATTGGGGTTGGTTACCGAGCCAGAGTCACGAGTGATGTCTCCCACCCTGAGTGTTATGAGTGATGAGTCCTATGGCTCCCTGGGGACACTCTGGACATGCACTCAACCTCACCATCAGGGAGTCACCATTGAAGAAGTTTAAACTAAGCAACATGTTCTTGTCATTTGAAAGATTAACTTGTGATTTTTTATTGTTGGTAAACAGCTTAATATATTTTTTTATGAGTTTATCTTGCCAGCAAATCCGCACCATATTCATATAATTATATATAAACATGATTGGCTGGTGTTTGGAATAGTTGTTTTTATTATTAAACCTAAAAGATAATCATATATTGAACTAATCGAATGAGTGGAGAAGTAAAATGTGCTGCCAAATTATGTTGAATAGCATATAAATTATCTATATTGTCTAACTGTTAACAGATTCCAAAACTTTGCATTAATTACATCTCGTTTAATATTTACTTTCTATGAAATATATCATGCTAAATCAATAATTTATACTAGTGTGCCTTCATTCTATGATGTTGAGTCTATAAATGATAACATGTGAACCTTGATTTCTCATATTATACAACCTCACAAGCTTATGTTATATTTATTAGTATTCTTGTTTCAACATTAGCTTTGAATGCGTAAAAATCATTCATGATTAACATTACATATTTAATGGGATATATGATAAGTATGAACACATTTTGCTCTTACTTAAGTGAGCCCACCTCGCTTTTTTTTTTCTCTTTCTCTCCCTCTCTCTTTGGGTTGTATCCATTCGGCTCCATTCAGCCTACTATTTTAAGACGTTTACTCCCATCCAGGTGTCAATATTTTCCTAGCCCAACATATATGTATTTTTGTTTTGACAGCAAGCTAAATTTGTACATTTTTCGATAGAAAAATGTCTCCGGCGAAGCCGGATTTCTCCATACAATGCTGGCTCGCTATCGCTCGCCAGGAAGATATCGACACCTGGATGGGGATAAACGTCTTAAAACAGTTGGCTGAATGGGGCCGAATGGATACAAGCCAGAGAAAGAGAAAAAGGAGAGAAAGATAAACAAACTGCCGGTGACCCCCCTTAAAGTTATTGCGTATACTGTATGTGCTCACAATTAGCTACACACCTACCTGTATTAAATAGTTGTTATATTGTAATCTGATAGTTCTTGATATTAGCCCCTTGGTGATTTTGATGCATGTTAGCAGTTATTCTGGCTATCATTAGACGATTTTATTCAGTTTAGGAAGGGATTGGGAGAGTCAGAGGGATGATATGGCTAGTTTTTTACCCCTTTGACTGCTAGAGGCCCTTCCAAAACTGAATAAAATCGCTTAATGAAAGAATAAACTGTCAAAACAGGTCATAATCCTCAAGGGGTTAATATTTAAATCATTCATTATATCATATCTAGTTAATAAGGATAAATTGTACACTCCAATTGGACCCAATTTACTCTTGTATTTATTAAATTATATTTTTGTATATCACAAATCCAGAAAAAGAAGATGAACTTTACTATTTGATATTTAAATTCTTACCTATTAAGTTTATACAATGCTGTTTTTTTTTTTCATTCCTTGGGTGGAAAAAATGCCGTTGGGAAATATTTATATAGTTAAAATCGCTAGTTTAAAACTTTGAAGATAATGTGTGTAGCATCTATACCGTTGATGGTCCGACATTAACCTGACACTCCTACGGCGTGACACATATAGTACTGATCACGGGCTATTAGAAAGATATGAGAACTACTGTGGAAAAATAAGAGTAAATAGAATATTTATAAATTATGAAGGAAGGTTTTTCGATGACCTCTTGATATTGACTACTCAAGCTGCTTTAAGTGGGTCTGCCTCCCTCCCCAAAAGATATAGTACTTCCTATTCCTATATAAAGTTCAGATGCCAATTCAATAAATGCTGCAGGTATCTCAAGGAACAGCAGTACTTTCCATTGTGGTTTACGGTTTACAGAGTTACATTTTTTTCTTTAATCTGCATAACTGCAAGAAGTTCCGTTTAAAACTCAAGCCGGTGTTCCAGACGGTCCAAAATCACCTGAATTCGGTGAATTATTGATTTCTTGGGCTTAAAACCAGATTATTATTATCAGGTGAGGCAATCCGCCATTTTTTATTCTATGTGGATAAGGGCGACACAAGTCAAAGCTGCCTGTAATGAGTGCCTCCTCCAGAGTTGAAAGAGTCACAGGGCCAATTCAAGGAATGTTCGAGCCAAAATGCCTGGAACCTTGCTTCACTCTTGGGTTGGAGAATTGCACAAATTAGGGGGGGGGGGGGGATTGTGTTGTAAGACGGGTGCTATGTGCCCTACGTAGAAGAGGTGGTTTACACTGAGAGTGCTCTGAGGATCACAGATTATTGTAATCGCGGTAGAATAGAGAGAGAGATGCAACATTGTGGCGAAGAGAGAGAGAATGCAGAGAATCGATGAGTGGGTTCGAGTTAATGAGACGAAAGGCTTTCTTTTTTTCTTTGTCTAGAAGTGCTGTGCGAGAGGATCCTCCCATACATGTGAACAATATTCAATATACGGACACACTGTGCCCCTGTACAGAGCAAGAAGCTGTGTAGTGGTAAAGAACCCCCAGAGGTGGTTGACCACACCCAGCTTCTGGGAAGCTGTTTTAGCAAGGGTGGAAATATGGTGTTTCCAAGAGAGATCAGAAGAAAAAGAGATCCCGAGAAAAATGAGAGAAACTGAAGTGTTGCTTTGTGTATGGTTGAAATAAAAGTGATAGACCTGCGGGAGTTCTTGACGGGTAGATAAATAGGAGAAATTGGGTTTTGGAAGCATTAAAAGCAAAATTATTTTCTCTGCCACAATTGGAAATGGTTGATAGATTAGAAGATAAGTGTGCTATGGCTTCATCACATGAGTTTTTGAGTGATTGCATGCCGGGGCATTCTGAATAACTAGTTATATAGAGTAAGGTATAGTCATAAGGATATGAATGGATAGGACAAGAGGTACAGTTGGATAAGATTATTAACCCAATTATCGCGGTTCCCGTAACGACGGGAGGGTTTTTCCGGCTATTATGTGGCCTGGGAGCCAGGCCAGCTGCTGCAGGCAGAGTGGGAGGGCTTCATCCAAAACACACGGACTCCGGGGACATATAGTATAAGTGGAAGGGTTAGAAGTTAGAAACAACTCAAGAATTTTGGTCCGATCACCGAAACCATCCAGGATACAGGTGGGTTGCTGAACCAACTGCTCTAGGTCATTTAGGATAGAAAAAATGTAGGCTTGTTCACCAGATTGGTCAGTGGAATGAGAGGAGAGCCATTGGCGGTGGTGAACGTTGAAATCTCCTAAGATGTAGATATCTGCAAAAGGAGAGATGGATATGATGTGTTCCACTTCAGAGTTTAGATAGTCAAAGAATTTGAGAAAGTCAATAGAGTTAGTGGAAAGATAGACAGCACAGACATTTTTTGAATGAGAGTGCCAAGATAGTTTGAGCCATAAAGCTGAAAATTCAGAGGAGTCGAAGTCGGAAACATGAGAGCAAGTGAATTTGTTGTGTACGTATACAAACATCCATCCTTTGGCTTTGAAGCTAGAATAGAGAGAGTAGGAGGATATAAAGAAGGGGTTGCTGGCAGTTGCTTCAGACACCTGATTTTCAGTGAGGAAAAGAAGATCAGGTTTGTAGTAGGAGAGGTGGTGTTCAACAGAGATAAAGTTAGTGGAAAGGCTGTGATTATTGCAGAAGTTGATAGTAAGATAGTTGATAGATAGATAGTTGTTCCCTGATTAAATAGCAGTGTATGAATATTCCCATATTCAAAATATGCTATAGGGGTGCAATGCCTGGTGAGTTATCTGCTCAACAGGTGGCGTTGTGTGTGTGTAAGTGAGTCCGAGTGTAGAGGGTGAGACAGTGAAGCACGGGAACGAGATGGCTTCAGAGATGGGGTCGTTTCGGGCCATGAGTGAGCACCGTGCCTCATGTGAAGGCAAGATGGCAGGTGCTCGTTGTACTCTACGTGCTTCACATGTCTCACTCCCTAGACTGGAAAAAGACCTCACGGGCTTCACTGTTCATTGTAAAGCGGTGAATGTTAAGGCTCTCAGCCTATGCCCGAGAGGAAGTAAGTTGGAATATAGGAAAAAAAAAAAAACAAAAAAAAAAAAAAAAAAAAAAAAAAAGAGACAGACTGTGGTCCAGAGAATTATTTTGCCTTGTGAACTGAGGTTCCCATTGATTTTTGTTTTCATTTATATTATTGTATCATTTGTTTATGATTCCTATGATAAAGGCTACAGAAGATATTCTGTAATGTAAATAATTTGAACAATGTTGGAAACTATTATTGGGGTGAGCAATAATATGTTTCTAAAGCCTCCCGATATATCTTGGATGAACTCCACATATGTCGGCCAGCTTGGACAACTTTGCTGACCACTTTTTTACTCGCCCAATTACTACACATGTAAGGAAATTCACGACATTCCCTTATACTCTCTTGTATTTTTGGCTTGGAATCCTCATTTGGTGACCATTATTATCTATCTATTTGAGGTATATTTCCTGAAATATGTCTTGCCATTGGCGAGATGGGTTGGGTGTGAAAAGAATCTGCCGTGTATGGGCCAGTCGGCTCTCTGCAGCCTCCCATTTTCTTATGTTCATTTATGGAAGTAGACCTAGCCCAATCAGGGGGAAAATGTTGGTCCCTATTTATAGCCTACTACTTTAGTAGGGTGTATTTTTTAATCCAACATGTTAGAATAGCCAACAATAGGGTAGGGTACCTAGGTTAACAAGTCTAAGATATTTTAAGAAGGTCCTTTCATTATGACTAGGCTAGGCATATACACAACAGTAAATAATACAGTATCCCAGATCACGTGTAGAGATGTTACCCCAGGCTAGTACTAGTGTTGTTTTAATACTTTCTTAAAATTTTGAGAAGCCAATGCTTTAAACAAAATAATAAGTTTGCTTAGGCCTAGGCCCTAGAATAATATCTGTTATGCCCTGATTTTATTCAGGATTAACAATTGATACAGGTGAGTTCTACTCCACTGGGACTTCCAAGTTCATATAAGTACATATAAATAAAAGAAAGCAGAGGATAATTATATCGCAAAATATGGTTTAATAATACAGCTTTATTTCTCCTTCACTATATATGGGAAATAATCTGAAAAACATGGAACAGGAATCACTACCAGTGAGTAGTACTTAAGCTTATCACTAACTCCTAGCACAGTCACGGAGGTAGATGAGGAGCAGGTATTCTGTCCAACTTCACTTTTAATCGTGAAAGCTTTAACACTGGGAGATTATTGAGAGAGAAGTATTTCTAAGGAGTGGTGGTGTATACTATCACTTTCTTCAGGAATGTCAGTGCGGGTCAAGTTCAAGATCAACTGCCCCTAGTAGGTAGGTAGCCGTGTCTCATAGAAAACATAGAGTCGATGAGGGACTCTGAAATATTTTCGAATAATCTTGCGGATTTTGGTAGAGTCGCTGACCTCTCAAAAATAGGTTAAAATGAAATAATTCGAAATCGAATCACTGTTTGATGGCTAATTGTTCTTCGGGATCACTCGCACTGTAGGTACATATAACTCGTAGCTTCGTAATCCGATTATTAGTGCTTGTAGAAAATTTCAACTGTTTAAGGCACTTTTGGAAAGACTGTTTATTTCTGGAGAAAAACTTGGGTTTTTAGTCAGAGTCGCTGAACCCTTCGAAATCAGCTTAACCACCCCCAGACATAAATAGTTAACTTACTGACGAGGAGGCGGACGACACGGTACTATCCTCACAACTGTCAAAATCTCACTGAGGGACCGTTAGAAGTCGGAGGAACTTGGGGTTGCCACCATTCGACAGATTTTAATCTAACTTACCTAACTTACTGAGCTCAATATGACACTAGAGCGTCGTATAACTTATTAGAGAGATATTAAGATAAGTTCATATGACGCTCTAGCGTCATATGAGTATTTTGGCAAAACCGTCATATGACGCTCTAGCGTCATATGAGACGGAGAATGTTAACCCTTTCACGTATTTATGACGCAGACGTTGCCAGATTAGCAATAAGAAATAGAGTTCTCTCACTCTTATAATTACCTCTCCAAAATTAGTTTTCTGCCCACAGCTAACTCAAAGACAACTGCAGAGGTTGAAGTAACTAAACTAAAGGTTTCTAAATACCCCTGATGATAACAAAGGCTTTAAAGTATCCCCAATAGGCTCAAAATCGCGTCATATGTCGGAGAGGGTTAAGTGTCGCTAATTCGGATTTTCACTTTTATAGGGTTAGATGTTCATGATATTCATTACGCTACTCGGGAAACTATTTTTTTTCGCTCTACTCCGATTATTTGGACTTAGAGGAATTTATTCACTTTTATGGTACTTTTGAGGGACTCTATTTATTTCTTGCTCACTCGGCACTTTTCTACTTCTGGTCACTTTCTCTTCTTCTCTTGATATCTCGGCGTGGCAACTTCTCTGGTGATCCCTCCTGGTAGAACTTCAGGAGGTGGTTGGCTCTCGTCTTCTGCTTCCCCGTGGGCCGTCTAGGTGGGCCGGCTGTGTGGAGTAGTTACAGATGGGTTGATTGGGCTTGAGATCTTAAGTAGGGCTCCGTAACATATAGTAACCGTCGGGCACATCTTTCCCCGTAGAACTAGGGCAGCTGAGAGCGCCCATGAATTTACACTTTCTCCTCCACAATGCAGAACTTCTGCTTATCAAAATTTATTTATCCCTAGAACTACTACTCTTTGGAATTCACTTCCCTCGAGTTGCTTTCCACAAACTTACAATCTACAAAAGTTTAAATCCAGTTGTTACAAACATTTTATGAATGGAGGATGCCTTTAGGCACATGGACCTTTTTGTTTTATCTGTGTTTTTCCTTCCTCCGTTCATTGTCTCTTTAAAAAAAAAAAAAAAAAAAAAAAAAACGGACTAACGCGAGTATTTCAGAGGTAGGAGAAACTACTCGACTGTCCTGATCAGTATATCAACCGTTGATGAAGTCCTGTTAAGGTACTCTCGGGCTAGGATCTTAAATATCGAGTCTTATGTGGTCGATATCGGACAAACGCAGTAAGTTTAGTTCAAGTGTCCTTACTGTCTGTCCTGATCTTTATGAGAGGTTCGGAGGACCCGGGGCGGTGTTTAAACCTTCGAGTTACATGGTCGTGTGGGATGCCACTGACTCAGTGCACCAAGGACTTGTATCTGCAGTGCCCGTGAGGGTATCTCGCCAAGCCCTGTCTCTAACACAGCGGTCTCAGAGGCTCGAGACTACCTGTGCAGAGTGGTAGTGTCCACTTCCAATAGTAGAGAATGGAGAGGTCGGTAGGCCGGAGTCTCTCAACTCTTCACTAGAGAAAATGTAACCTCGCTATGGAGCCAATGTCACGTCGGCATGCCGAACGACGACAAAGTTCCTTGACAAGGACACTTTCGTACAAGTGTTCACTTGGTCTCAGTGAAAAAACAGAGAGGTCGGCAGGCCGGAGTCTCTCCACTTTTACTAAGAAAAGTTAAGTCTGATAATAGAGACAATGTTCACGCTGGCATGCCAGACATCAACAGAGTTCCTCTATCAGGACACTTGTTCCTTCCCACTCTAGAGAATATTGAGGACGGCAGGCCGTACACCTCAACTTCTTTTAGAGATGGTGCTGGTGTGGGCTTTCCTTAGTGAGATTGACAAGCAGGAGCGGCATGCTGGTATCCTCCTTCCCAACCTCAGAATCAAGAGGAGAGAGCGGCAGGCCGGTAACTCTCTTCCTAACCCTTTAGGAAAGTTGTTCCTATCTCAGTAGCTGTGTATGTCACTGGCATGCCAGATGAGGACAGAGTTCCTGGGACAGGCCACAGTTTCGGTAACTTGTAGTCTAAGAAGAAAGTTTCCGGCAGGCTGTACGCTTTCCCACTAGACAAGCTTGGCACTGCCTAAGTAGGGTCTCTATGTTAGCTGGGCAGGCCTCTGGCTAACAAAGATCCCTAGTATAGGGTTTTTACTCATAGACAGTATATTTGAGCTTTCGGCAGGCCGTTAGTCCAACTGAATGGAGGGTAATCTTAAGACTTCATAAGGTGGCATGCTAGAACTTTTTAAGCCTCAAAATTGCTTGACTTTTCTCAGAAATCCTGAACTGGTATTGGGGATTACTGAGTGCACTCCCCCGGTACCTCTAGGATGGTAAGGGCATGAAGAGGTATCCTAGATAGGGTCCTTGAGCCCTTCTTATTCTGCTGGTCAAGGTCTCCTTCAATACAAGGATATTACTCGGTGATGGGGTGATGAGTAAGGTCAATTATAGCTCCTAGAGCAGGGTACTTTATCAAAGGTTAATTATAAATTGATAGGCTGTCTATATAAACTCAATAGAACTCTGGAAAACAATAATAGTGGGTAAAGTGAATGCATTCTGAAATTCGGACTCTCGGGGAGGATTGGTGGTGTCGGGTGCATCGAAGGTGTGTCGTGCGCACCGGACAAGTGAGGGCTATGATGCACGCGAAACAGCGTTTACTCTTCTCTCTCCTTCTTGTCATGGTGGCTGGGGGATTTTACTATGGATCTTTGTTGGTAGTAATTTTGGGTATAAGAATATATAAATCTCCCTCTGCATTGCGTTGTCTAAAGGGGTGTGTACGTATACAACCTTCCTGGTTCGGGTTGGCAGGCCTGGGTGTACACACGGGTGTTTAAACATATGGAGCGCCCTCTCTCGGGGCGCGGGCGCGGAAGACCTCCCGCATCGTTTGTACGTGGAGACAATGGGTTACAGGGTATTCTTATTTAGAAGGAAGCATGTGTGAGTTGTATAATTAGCAAAACTAGTTGAAGAGTGTCAAAAAAAGGCATGTGTATATATGTGTGCGAAAACAGTGTCCCAAGATCTATTGAGGTATATGTTCACATCTTATTGCATAAAAATAGGGTTTCGAACCTTAATATAATTGTTTCATCTGGTAAATGATTTCTTCGGTGGTGAAGATAAGTTTTTACTTAATATATATTTCTCTATTCTCCCCTAGTTATATTGTCATGAGGGGGCAAAAGGAAAACACAGGTATATAGGAATAGACAGAATGTAGACAGACAGAATGTACTTGCCAGACAGCACGTCTGGCAAGTACATTATAATAATTGGCATACATATATATACGAACACAGGTACTGTCCGACAGGTTCATTAATATAATTACGGAAAAAGGGAACATAAGTGAACAGGAGAAGAGTGGCAGGCAGGTTAGAAATGTAGGTTGAACCGCATTTTCCTCTTCGTGGTGAGAGTAGGAGGAAACGTCTTGTCGGGTGTGGTGGGACATTCCTTTCCCGGTGCGACCTTGGTTTGTCTAGCGACTGTCTGGTTCTTGCTTTCTCTTTCTGGCGCTCGCGTGCCTTTTCGTTTTCGGGGCATTTCAATACCCTCAGACAATAGTGAAGTCTTTCGAGGCCAAGTTCTGGACAAAATATCTATATACTTGGTGCATATGTACATGATGAATGTTCTGAATTATTGAAGAATGGATGTCGTGAACTGGTTTCCTCAAATCTGGAATGACTGGGACAACATGGCACAGCAAGGCTCAGAGGCATGGGCTGATTTGACGGAGGCAGCGTATTATACCGTTTCTCCAAACCTCCAAGTCCTGATTCCCTTACGCTGTATGGCTAGTGAAAACCACCAGATTTTGATTGTGGATTACTACAATGTGTCTCAAACCCATGTGAACTAATGCCTTGCACATATTTCTAATGCAATCGCTAGTCTTTGTGGCTAGTATGTAGAATTTCTTGCTGACAATAATTTGCACAAAACAATACATGGTAATTTGCAGTTGAGAAACTCTACAATTATAGGTTTGAGTCCAGGAGGGAAGAATGTAAACCTAACATTTAGTAGTGGCCCCGAAATCATTGACGATATGCCTATTAAATAATAGCTCTCTTTCAAACACCCGCGGTCAGCCTGTTTGAAACGCCCGCCTTAGGGGAAAGAGTACTAAACATCATAAGTGCAACGCAAATTCTCTTATGGAATAGTCTTTATGAAAAAACTTTGTAAAAAAAGAAAAAAGAAAAATTAACTTAATAATTGTTATATTAAGGCTTTCCAACTCATGGATGTCTTTTGTGGATTCTACCCGCGATGCTGAACCAAGCGACGCCATTCCTCCCTCAATGATACATCAAGATTAAGCTCAAGACATCAACGAATGGGAAGGGGATGGAAGGGAGGGCCCTACATCGTCAATGATTTCGGGGTCTCTACTAAATATTAGGTTTTCATTCTTCCCTCCTGGACTCAAACCTATAATTTACTAGTGGCCCCTCCATCATTGACGATATGCCTGATATCTCAAGACTGGAGGAGGACATTCGTGACAATATCTAACCCACTAACAAAGTACCATAGGTAGAGAAAAAGAATCATATAACAATCTTAAGTTTATTGTTTACATACAATATTTTTAGGAAAATTGGAAAGAAAACCAGTGCGTTGCTGCGAAGAAGTTCTGCTTATAAGTAACCATACAGGTACATATGTTAAAGAATATCACATTGAGATTCAATACAAAAAATTTCCAAGAATGTCTGTATTCTTGTCCAACATATAAAGGCACAAATAAACCATTTGAGTATATCTATTGTCCTTAAAATTAATTTGTACATATTTATATTTTGTACAATTTATACTTAATATCCTATAGTTGCAACTATTACAGATATCTTAAAAAAATAAAATATTGAGCTGTATATCCAGCTCAACTCATCAAGTATCACAGCTCGTGAACTTATCACATAGTCCGGCGGAGGGTCTAGGGGTCTTTGGCTCTCCAGCAAACCCCCCCCCCCCCCCCCCGATATAAGTATCGCGTCATGAAAGTATGATTGGAAGCCCAGAACTTGGTGTTGGCTATGTCATCAATTGAATAATTATGCAAGAAACGTAACGAAATTGCCCATTTCCTGATGTCGTGGGCTCTTCTCACTGCACCGGGATTACTTTCACAAATTATATCTACGAGTAAAGAAGCCAATTTTCTCCTTGTGACGCGATTACCCGCACCATTGACCCATAAGGCTCCCTGCTGTTGGGGCCGTGACACTCTCAGAAACTTTATTAAAGCCTGAACCGGGCATAATACATGGTGTGTCCCCGCGTTTGAGCGCCAGGACTGTAAACTCAGAAAAAGACAGGCTCGCTATGTTCGTTCTTAGCAACAAAAGTGGGAGATGGAGCAATTTGTACATTAACATTGAGTCTCCCAAACCTGAGGCAATTAGGTTCGATGCTCATCGCCGCCAGCTCAGACACCCTGTTACCTGTGGCCAAAGCCATAAGGAACACCGCCTTCTTTAACAGTGAGTCAAAATCCGGCGTATGATTATACTTGCGCGAATGAAGCAAAGACAAAGCTTTGTCAAGTGACCAGGTAGGCATGAGCTGACGAAGCTGGGCGAAGCTTGAAACATGCCCTCATGAACCCTTTCTCCTCCGCCTGCGGTATAGATAGCCCTGTTAAGTCATAAAAGGGGGTTCTGATAGCAGACAAATGATTCTTCAGTGTAAGTACAGAAAGGTGCTTTTGTTCAAACAAATAGTCCAAATACTTGAATACCAAAGCTACTGATGAGTCAGTTTGCGCCGTTTCTACTATCCAGGTTGTGAAAGACTTCAAATGAGATTGATATTGTCGCCTGGTAGAAAGAGTATACTGATTTAGAAATTTATTAGTGACGCTGCATTTGGACGGGAAATTTTTCTACCGAAAAATGTACCAATTTATCTTGAAGGAGGGTCTAGGGGGTGTTTTTTAAGTTTGATGGAGGTCTAAGGAGGAAACTAATAACATCATTAAACAAATACATAAATGAACAAATATTTATGACCCATCTCCCCTTCACCGTGAACACATATAGCTGCACTATTGCTGTAAACAAAATTAATAGTCTTATATATTGGTTATACAAATAAAACATAATACATATAAAGGCAGACTACATGACACCTAGTAATGATTTATTGTCAAGGACGTGATTGATTAATAATACACATATAATATAAGGTGACGAAGTGCTATAATAGTTTCCCAATCATTATTCAGTTAATTGTATTTGAATAAAGATTAGGCAAAGAAGTTAAGATAAACAGCACAACATTATCTTAAATCACAGGTTAATCCGGCAATTGCTTAAGTAAATGAAGTTTACAAACCGTAATTATATGGTTAATATCTCTTGAATGAAGACTCCCTGGTGGTGTGGTTGAGTGCAAGTCCAAGTTTAGTTAGTTTATTACAGTCTGTGTGATTCAGAAGGTTAACTGAAATACAATTAGTAACTCTTTGATTGCTTGACGTCTGTCCTTTGCTTGTTTCAGCCAACCTAATAATTATAGGTTAAATTGGAAAGAGCATGTTTTCCTTAATTGTCTTGCATCTAGACTCCCAGTCCTGAGTCCCAGTACATAATTATATGATCTTTATTTTAACATGGGATTTTAAGAACCCTCGCCCCATTTCTGTCAATTTTAAGACCATTCGTGCCATTTAGGTGTCGATTTTTTCCCGGCGAGCGATAGCGAGCCTGTAATTTAAGGGGAACCGACCTTCGGCCGGAACATTTTTCTACCGAAAAATGTACAAATTTATCTTGAAAAGGGGTCTAGGGGGAGTAATTTTAAGCTTGATGGAAGTCTAGGGAATCAACTAAAAACCTCCCCTTAAACAATAGCGATTCCCTGATACTGTGATTACATGGAGGTTTTTAGTTTGCTCCCAAGACCTCCATCAGGCTTAATCAAATACCCCCATGACCTCCCTTCAAGATAAATTTCCACATTTTCCGACAGAAAAAAAATCTTTCCGAAAGCAGGTTACTTCTAAAAGACAGGCTTGCTATCGCTCGCCAAGAAAAAAATAGCACTTTAATGGCATGAGAGGTCTTACAATTGACACAAATTGGTCTTAAAATCGCCAAAGTAATGGGACGAACGTCTTAAAATATCAAAACTAAATGGGCTAAACATAATGGAGAAGGGGGTTCAGAAGGGGGTTCAGAAGGGGGTTCAGAAGGGGGTTCAGAAGGGGGTTCAGAAGAAGGGGGTTCAGAAAAAAAAACTTTGATGGGAGATGGGTCGTTTTTCTGGTCCCTTTTCTTGCTCATGCTTATCCACATTAACTTTGAGATTTTAAGACCTTTGCCCGATTAGTTTGTCGATTTTAAGACCTTTCGCCCCATTTCTTTGTCAATATTAAGACCTTTCGTGTCATTTAGGTGTAATTTTTTTCCTGGCGAGCGGTAGCGAGCCTGTAATTGTGGAGGAATTGGCCTTCGGCTGTGACATTTTTCTACCGAAAAATGTACAAATTAATCTCGAAGGGGTATCTAATGGATGTTTTTTTTTTTTCTAAGTTTGATGGAGGTCTAGGGAGGAACGTAGAAAATAATGAATACATCAGAACACAAACAAATCGACCAAATAGTGAACCATCCCCCCTTCAGTGAAAATGTCCCCTCAAGTGCATATACTATTTGTCTTCAAACTTCTTCAATAGTGACTCCCTGATGGTGAGGTTGAGTGCATGTCCAGAGTGTCCCCAGGGAGCCAGAGGACACATCACTCATAACACTCAGGGTGGGGGACGTCACTCGTGGCTCTGGCTCGGTAACCAACCCCGGATAGTTGATGTGATAATCCGTTTCTGGTGTTGCCTCCATGGTCACCGGCAGGACCATCTCTCTCACAGCAGGATCACTGGTCTGGCAGGGAGAACATAAAACATGTGGAGAACATATAACACTTGGAGAACATAAAACATTTGGAGAACATATAACACTTGGAGAATATATACCACTTGGAGAATATGTAACATGTGGAGAACATATAACACTTGGAGAACATATAACATTTGGAGAACATATAACACTTGGAAGATATAACATTTGGAAGATATAATAGTTGGAGAAGATATAACATTTGGAATTCAAGCGGAGAATCTGAAGTTGAATAATACTCGATGATATTATATGAAGTGAAACAATTAAGAGGACAGTGTTTATATATTGGGTCTGCATATTTATATATTATATGAAGTGAAACAATTAAGAGGACAGTGTTTATATATTGGGTCTGCATATTTATATACTATATGAAGTGAAACAATTAAGAGGACAGTGTTTATATATTGGGTCTGCATATTTATATACTATATGAAGTGAAACAATTAAGAGGACAGTGTTTATATATTGGGTCTGCATATTTATATATTATATGAAGTGAAACAATTAAGAGGACAGTGTTTATATATTGGGTCTGCATATTTATATATTCATATATTTTTTTTAGTTTTCTCGGTAGACCTACAAGCTTAACAAAAAACACTCCCTAAATAAATTTGTACATTTTTCGATAGAAAAATGCCCTGGCCAAAGGCCGGTTTCTCTTAAAATTACGGGCGCGCTATCGCTCGCCAGGAAAAATTCGACACCTAATTGGCACAAAAAGTCTTGATTTTGATATAGAAATGGGACGAAAGGTTTAATATCGTTAAACTAGTGGGGCGAACGTCGTAAAATCTGAAAACTAATGGGCTAAACATAAGGAAGCAGGGGGACCAGACAAACGACCCATCTCCCCTTAAATAGTTTCAATATTAAATTGTAAATAAAGGTTTCCGTCGCTCAGCCTGCGAGTAGCTCTTACTAGGTTCAGGATATACAACAGGAACTATACTGTAGGTAACGCCAACGAACTTGACAAAAATGTCAACCCCTGATCTCTTCGTAACTCAAAAGGACCTTGAGCAAACTGGCTGTAAATATCCACACCTATTTCTTGGTGGACTCTTCCCAAATGATAGAAATGTCAGCTCGATTGCTTTAATTCATTTTGAGTTATGAGAAGTTAAGGGATCTAGATTATTGTCAAGTTCGTTGGCGCTACCTTTTTAATAGTCACATAGACAAGGAGATAGTCATGTGGATTGTAGAGATTGAATATAATGTTTTGGAAATAATCGACTTCCAGTAAAAGAAGGGGATGATACAATTAAATTATAAGCTTACTTGTTTAGGAGCCATAACAGTGAGCACCCCATCAGACGACATAACAGACGAAGCATCATCAACGTCCACATCTCCCGGGAGGACAAAACGTTGGAGGAACGTTGTCTTGGTGTCTGCATTACTTTTGTTCTCAACGTGACCCTCCACCACCAACTCTCGGGGGTTCACAAAATTCACAGAGATCTCACCCCCATCAGTGAAATCTTGCACATCCACCAGAAACTGTAAAGAAATACAATAGTTGGAATATATATTTAATTTTGTAAAAAAGCATATGATTTAATAATGTTGCTCCTTGAATTGGGCAGGTATGCCTTAGTTTTATTGGGGAGGGGGCTCCATGCCACACAGTTCCTTGAAGACATTTTTCAATAGAAAAATTACACGGCCGAAGGCCAGTTCCTCCACAATTACAGGCTCGCTTTTACTCGCCAGGAAAAAATCGACAACTAAATTATTATTGGCAATGAAATTGGGCGAAGGATCTTAAAATCGCTAACTAATGGGGCAAACATCTTTAAATTTAAAAAATAACGGGGCTAAACATGAGGGAGCTGGGGATCCAAAAAAAAAAAAAAAATCCACTTAATATCTCAGCCATGGTCATCCTTCGCCTATCGGTTATTGTCCTTTCTTCCTTTTCCATACTTATATCTTTCTTCACCCAATCACCCTCATCCATTTTCTACATATGGCCAAAATACTGCAGTCTACCAGTTTGTTTGACCTCATCAATGTTCTGTTTATAAAGCCGCTCTATACAAATGTTTCTCACCGGTTCCAGTATCACTACGGGATTGCGCAATTATTTTCACCATTTTCATGTTACTTACGCTCAAGTCTAAGGGTGTCTCTCTTTGGCTGCCCATGTCTCACTACCATAAAGCAACACACTTCTAAGACATGCAACAAACAACTTCCTTTTCTTCTCATCGCTAACTCGTGCCATAGAGTTACCCATGATACACCTCCAGTTTAGATAGGCCGATGTACCACAAATAACAGAATTCACCATCACATTCCAGTGGCACATCCCTAATGTTGGCTGCCTAGCTTGGCGGCGGCCATGGCATGTATCAAAGTGTAAATCAACTACATCAACCATTCCACCTCTGACAAGATTACACCCAAGCAGCACACACATCACACCTGACCCATGGCCAGACTCAGCTCTCCAAAACCATGCCATCATCCATCACCCTTATCGTCAGTTTAGTTGCAATCATGAAGTTCTGGCCTCCATCCCCTACTTCAACTTTACTATGTCACATTATTAGTTTTCCTTACTTTACTTATCCAGATTACTATCTCACTTTGTAGTTGTGGTGATCCTCGGAAGCCTTGACTGCCTGGTTCTCATCCTTCAAGGCTTTGGCCCTAATGGTCCTGTAGGAGGCCAGATTGTCGATAGAGGATCCCAGGTCACCCCACTTGGACACCACCTCCTTCACGGCCTCTTCAAAGTCCCGCCACGAGTCCTTGAAGAATGGGTCACAGAAGAAGCTGCCCAGTTTCGGGATCGGGAATACCGGTAGCTGGGGGAACAAAAGTACCGTACAGTATTATGAAGAGAAATTAGTTCTAGGAGGTTCAATTTGAACATATTCATATATTTTCTCATTACATGTATCTTATGCACTAAATCATATGCATCAGCAATGAACGTATTTCTTCTGATTTTAATCAAGCTACGGAGTGTATCAGTTAGGTATCCTTACCTTCAAAAATGAAAAGCCTAATCTATCTGACAGGTTTTTCTGTTGCATCTTCAATTTCATGACAGACTCCAAATTATTTGCTGCATTCTTCAATGCTGGGTGTCCTAGATGTATATTTTGTGTAAAGGCTGGTGTAAGGGGTGACATAGAAGGCGTACTGAATGGTGGTAGTGTATTGAAAGGAGAGGTTATAGGTGAAATATGTGGCAGCAAGGAAGACATATCGGACGGAAAGTCTGAGGAGGATGGCTTCAGTTGCGTAAATGGTGAGGCCAGGGATGTGATGTGTGATTCCAAAGAAGGTAGTGGTGGAATGAAAAAAGGTGTTGAGAAAGGTGTGACTTGCTTTTCAAAAGGTGATTTTAGAGTGGTGTTGACAGTGGAAAATGCAAAAGGAGAAGTAGGTGACTTCAGCAATTGAACGGGAATATTTATAGAAAGTGCAGGTGACTTTAGGCATGAAAGGCATGGTGAAGTTGGCACCGTGACAGTCTTGCTGGCCAGTCCGTCTATCTTGATGGGAATTATCGTCTCATTTGAAGATTCCCTTTTGT
Source organism: Paralithodes platypus (assembly GCA_032716605.1). Classification (NCBI taxonomy): domain Eukaryota; kingdom Metazoa; phylum Arthropoda; class Malacostraca; order Decapoda; family Lithodidae; genus Paralithodes; species Paralithodes platypus. Next base: position 54,371,323 of record CM064573.1, on the reverse strand, counting down.
TTCCCTGTGAATAATAAACGAGTAATTGTTAAGAAGTATCAGTATCAACGCAACATTTATTGTCTCTAACTAATATTATAAATGAAATTATTCTTAATGCATATCTTTCATTGGATAACTTCACTTGTAATTGTTTAATCTAGTGTAAGCCATATATTTAATGATATACTTACAGTCTTGGGTGCTGTAATCATTAGAATTCCATCTGAAGATATCACAGAAATAATATCCTTCACACTGGTGTCTTGTGGTAGACTGAACTCCTTCTTGAAGGTGTTTGAAGTTTCATTTTCACATTGTTGATTTATTTTCTTGCGGCCCTCCACCACCACTTGTGTCTCACCCACCACTCGAACTCTCACCACCCCGTCCATGAAGTCATGAACATCAAGCAGAATCTGTTAGGGTACAACAATATGGTTTAGTATATTATTTAGGAGAAAAGTTAAATAGCTTCACTCGAAATTCAGTCACATTGTAAGGTAACGCATAAACTTAACGCTATGTTTACTGTATATTAAAAGAAAACAAAATCAACATACCTTGTGTCTGTCTCCGGCAGTTGCAACTGAAAGTACTTGGTCCTTTATTTGGTGTTGATATTTTAATTTCCGGTATTGATTAAGGTTGTTCAAAAGACACTTTTGATTGCCCTCTTGAAATGCATCCATCTCTTTTCTCACTCCCCATCTTTCCAAAACATCTTTTACTGCTTTCTCAAAGATTACAAGAGTATCTTCGAAAAACGAATCCTGGAGGAATATTCCCCGACGACAAATTGGAACACTAAAGTCAGTTAGGAAATGTTGTTTCTGACAACTGCAACCGGTTGGCTTAGTAGTTGATACGAACATCTTCGGAAAGTGTACAAGTTCATCAGTGATGGGAGCCATGATGCCTCTTGTCTGCGTTATCAGGTGCCTTGTAAATCCTTTTTTGCTTCAGGAGAGACAAAAGTTAACAGATATTCACTAGATGCAGTCCTTTTCAGTAACTGTTTTTTTTAAAGTCTGTTACGTTTTCTTTGATGGTAGCAGAGGGTTAAGATTCAGTTGATGGCTAAAGTTTATAGCAAGATCCGTTGCTGCCTCTAATATGAAGGCAGGTGAGTGACTGTTTGTGGAGAGGTATGATGCTGCCTCTCGTCTGAAGGCATGAAAGCTACTGACCATCGCCTCTGAGATCTGCGGTATATACGTTGTCTAGCCACCTACACCAGTGACGAGTCTGGGGCGTCACCAGGATATATTGGGAACACCGAGCCAGGCGCCAACAATGTAAACCTTTGGCAAACTCACTCACGACTTGTTGGCACCTTCATGATTATTAGCACGTGCTGGGTGTATATACGAATGATTAATTTGGCTACCACTTCCTCGTAAAATAGCTTGTTCAAGTAATTTCTGTTCAACCACCACAATCTCTGCAATTATTTTGCATAAGTATTATCTAGTTTATGGAATTATTATTATTATTATTATTATTATTATTATTATTATTATACAGTATATATATATAAAGTATATACAGTATATATATATATATATATATATATATATATATATATATACATATACAGTATATATACAGTATATATATATATAATTTATATATATATATATATATATATATATATATATATATATATATATATATATATACTGTATATATATATATATATATATACGAAAATGTGTGTCAGTGTTTTAAGCTTACAGAACGAAAACGGCTACAATAACTGTTAGTAAACTTTTAAATAATAATGAAATTACTAAATTAGATTAACCTAACCAACTCTAACGATAACTATAACTATTCCCTGTTTCTTTTCAACTAAAGGTAAATTGCAAAGTTCTCATCAAGATTTCTCAGTTATTTTGAAGATCTTATAGTGAAATAGGGTGCAAATTATATAAACTTAGTCTAAATATGATGCAGAGACAGTGGTTTCATATGTTTCCATTAATTATCGAAACATTTGCTACGAAGGGATTCAATTTACCGTCAGATGAAATGAAACAGAGTATAATATCCTACTAACCTACCCTAATTACGAACTTAAAATTTAAGCTCAATATTTAGGCTAGGTTGTGTTGGGGAAGGTTAGGATTAAGTTAAATGTTGGTTATGTCATATAACGTTAGGTTAGCGTAGGTTGGGTTACACTATCCTAAGTTAGATGGGGTAAAGTTTCTGTAACTTTGAGGATTTTGCTTTTAATAATAATCAAAACACACACGAACACACACACACACACACCCACACACATTATGGTCACGGTAGAGGTGCATGCCAAGGCTCTGCACTCACAGCTCAGCTCAGACAGCGTAAAATCGAATTTTTCTGCCTGCATGCGAAGTTTCTGCCAAAAGTTTCCCTAACTTTATAAAGGTTAGATGTGGGCGCAATGTTTTCGGTGGACCAACTGGTTCCCTAGCAACGTCGTACTCTCACAGAGGTATGTAGGTTTCTCGTGGCAACCAAGATTTCTCTGTTGACCACTTAAGATAAGTTAGAGAACTATGTATTTTCATCCTCATTATTGGATGTTAGCTCGAAATATACTGACTAATAATATTATTTATATTATTATTATTATTTCTACTATATATATATATATATATGGATTGATAGATAGTTAGATATATACTGTAGATAGATAGACAGATATATATATATAGATATTGATAGGTAGATATTGTGACTGTAATAATGTATTATAAGATCGCTTTTCATTTGAGAGGCAAGCTATCATTTGCGGATATTAATAAGATATTATAAACACCTGAAGCATATCTAATAATATGAACGTAAATATTTGATAGCAATCATATTGTAAATATTTGTTTTTATTTCAGTAATCTTGCACAGATATTTATATAGATATATGTTAAATACAGTATGCACTATTCTTAACATGATCGCTTTTGTATTGAAACTGCGTTGCATATTAGTAAAGCAAATACTTTAAACTAATTTAGAGATCAAATGCCATCTTTCGTATACCATTTATATTTCATCGACAACCAGGAATCAAATCAACAAGTTAGAGCATAAGTTTAGAGTATATGAATATAAAACAAATTACATAGGGGTTGCTGAGAAGCGCAGGCTGGCAATACTAACTCGCTTATCACTTACAAGCTAATATGTACTAAATCAGCTTATCGGTAATGACTTAATCATAATTGCACTTATATACAATTGAATTATTTGCGGGAAATAAGTTTTTTTTTTGGGGGATGTGGAACAATCGTGGTGAGCAATTCAGATAAATGAGATAGGCCTATATGTTTATTTTAAGGGATAACCATTGTCATACAATTACATGTTTATAGCAATATAATGTTGTGTACTTCTATTCAAAGAATGTACACATGTTTGAGTAAACAAATACATATTGCCGTCTCATTAAACGATTTTACGGTCAGATTTTTTGTTCTCGAAACTATGTATCCTGAACAAGTAGAACATGCTCTAGCTTCTTTGTTTGTTATTATTTGTTCGTAATATTCATAATACGGCAATGGATAAGTTATTTTTGTATGTGTTTTAACAGCTATAATATTCGAGGTCTACTATTAACTATTTATGAAATACTATTTGTGTTTCGGTACCAAACCTGCTTTTCGTATTACGCTCAGAATAGGTAAATACTGAGGATTTCACCATTATGTGTGATGGTATTCAATGTGACAAGTAATACATGTAAATAGTCTTTGATATGGTACAAGAAAAGTTATTGCTGTTGAATACTTATTGTAATGTATGATCAACATTTTGTCTGTAGTTAATAGGATTTTGAAAGTATAATCCAATGTTTATAAGTAGGCCAGTTATCGTGATTCCTAACCTCTATCATTCATAAAGGGCTAGAGCAAATGGGCTGTATATTTTCACTCCTATTCCCTGCATGACAGTTCCTAAATGGCAGCAATACTAGCTCGAAGTACTAGAAATGGTAGAAATACTAGTCGTTTATAAGTTATAGAGGCTAGTGGTCAAAATATGTGGCCTATTTATAATGAAAGGAGTAAGAGGACTATATTAAGTTATAACTTGTAGAAGGTGGAAACTGTGGAGATGAGTTATTAATACTCATCATATCGTGTAAGTAGGTTGGATGAACTAATCAGTAAATTTATTATGTCCTTTATTGTGAAATGGTGAGTTCGGAAAGACACAGCAAGTTAATACCTATTTTGTTTGCACTTGCACTCCTATATTATTATTCATTTCACTGAAGTAAGCATCAAGTCGCTTTCTTCGTATTTTGTACACATTATAGAGGGTACATTCAGAAATAATGGAAAAAATAATCAAAATGTGAGCCCCTTGATGTACTTCATAAATACATCATACTTATACATTTTCCCTTATAATATATTGCGACATGGCAGAGGCTTATAATTATTTTATCATTGAAGAAGCTTAACATATGACTGATGAGTACAAACATAATGAAAAAAAAAAAAAAAAAAAAATCGTTTGTTACTATGCTAAATTCCTTGGCAAATATCCACTTCTCGAACCCACAAGCCTTGGCAAGGGTAGGCCATCTTAAAATACCTGGTGATGGGTCAGCCACGTCACAGGTAGGGGACCGGGGACTAAAAACCAACCAGACTCTCTGGCCAGAGAGTACTACACACACCAAGCCACGAATGAGTCAACATTGCTCTCAATTATCACACATACGGGAATATTTTTCTTCTGGTACAACTACAAAACAAGACAGGATGGCTCCCATAACTTCAGTGAGTTCAGATTCCCACAAGTCCTCCACTAGTGCCTCCAAGTTGTCCTCCAACCAGTATGGTCGTCAGATAGATAGTTTCTACTCATTTGATCTTCCCATCAGTCATCCAGGATTGTTCCTACAGGATTCTTTCTTCGATAGTTCCTACGATGACCTTGACAAAACAGTGAGGAGGATTATGGAGCAGTGAGGTGCCACAAACCTGTTGATTGATCGGCTGGACGACACCAAATTCCGTCTTTCTAACAACCTCAGCCACTACAGGCAGCTTCGCTCTCACAACTTCTGGCATCTAGCCAAAAACCTCTCCAACAGTTTTTGTTCTTCGTCTTGGATGATTCCAGTGCTATTTCTTAGGAGCCGGCCTTCGACCTCCCAAATGTTTCTACCAAAAAATGACCCCTACAGCCGGGGTCACCTACAGCAGGAGCACCAAAGACCTAACCCCGTACGGCACCAAAACAACCAGAGGCATCGCCAACCATTGGGGCCTTACAATACCAAAGCCCGTCCTTCAACCGTTCTCTTTCAAACGGAACGGGCTCGATATAGGAAAGTCTCCCCGAGGACAGGTGTAACAACCCCCCACCAACACAAATCAAACAAGTCACAGGAAACTACTTTGCATACGAGAGCGCGGTTCCACGGTTCTACGCCGCCAGATGTGACATCACCACTACAAGCTGACCCAGGGTTGGCCGACGGCCAGGTCAACCCAGCCAACCAGGAGTACACAGTGCCGCCTCCCACACACTCACCTGTAGAGTGGAACTGGGAGGGGATACGGAAGCAAATATTGCAGGTCTTACCTTTGCTATCCTTCCTCCCTCCATCGCCGGAGCGACAAGGGCCTGTGTCAGTGTTAGGATAGGCCAAAGGCGCCCATTTTCCGTGAAGCCAATCAAGTCTTAGGAAGACCTAAGGAATGAATAAGTACTCAGACCAGGTTAGGGAAAGTATCTCACCTTCCCTCCTGAGCTGAGTGTCAAAGACCTCGACCCTAGGTGCTCCAAAGCCCAAAGTTTCAGTGTGGTAGGAAAATTAAGAAGTATTTAATATCTCCTGGTCCCTCAGTCAGCCTCACTGCAGAAGCCATTCGTTGTTGGACGCAAAGATTATTTAATTAACTCTGTCAGCCTCACTGCAGAAGTTATCCATGGTCTGTCCATCAGGCCCCCTATTAACGTAACTTTCATTCGATCAGTTGTTGTTTAAAGTCAAACCCTCAGTACGCTATCAGAAATTAATATCGTTATCCTATGAGTAGATTGTTACATGTTGGAACGACCACGCAGTCGCCTGATCGCTGCCTACTCATGGATAACTAACTCTGCCTTATCTTATAATACAGTAGAGTCCAGCTAGATTCCCCCCCCCTCCCTTACATTCCAGTCAAACTCACGACCATCATTCTTGATTATTTAATATACATCATCGTGTCTAATTCTGTGTACGTCGTGTATATAATTATATTACTTGTCCTATTTCCTTTTTCATGCACAGGTAGAGCAAATAACGTTGATACCTGATTGCTTGCCAATTGTACTCTGTTAATTCGGGTAGCCTCTTAAAGGTAGACCCAGTGTGTATAAAATACCCCATTCTATTTCATGCCATGTTGGGACTATTACTTCCTATAATTCTACTCTTATTAAATATAATAAATGTGTGAAACCTGATTCGACTACTCACTCCGATACCTCTCCCTTAGCAAGTAAAGACCCACATCATACAGTACAGTTTATGCAGCCCTAACTCCTCCACATCTATAACAAGGGCTGGTATATTAATAATAATAATAATAATAATAATAATAATAATAACACATTATAATATAATAATTATTATAGTATAATAATAGTATACTAATATATAATAATATATAATAGTATAATAAAGTTCTGCCATAATACTCAACCATCATGTTATTAGCACGGCTAATGTTGCCATGGTGCTAACAAGGCCTCAGCAAGATTCAATAAAGTCCCTCTGTATCAACACCACATCAACCTCAATATAAACTCTGGATTTCAGCCAAACTTATTTTTTATTGTAAAATATACATAATGTGCTTACCATATATAGCGGTACTCACATTTTTTTTTCCTGTACCAGCGACGTCTGATATATTATGTTCTACCTATATTTAGACAACTTTAAGCAGCTTAGGAAGAATCTGTGGTAGTGAAAATGGTTGATTGAGATAATTCGAAGATTTATAATGGCTAGAGATCCTTTCCTAACTGAATAAAAACCGATTTGTAGTAGCAAGGATAAAGCAAAACGGACGTATACCGGTACTCATACATATAGACTCATACATATAGACTCATACATGTAGACTCATACATATAGACTCATACATATAGACTCATACATATAGACTCATACATATAGACTCATGCATATAGACTCATACATATAGACTCATACATTTACTCATTCATATAGATTCATACATATAGACTCATACATATAGACTCAACCATATAGACTCAACCATATAGACTCATACATGTAGACTCATACATATAGATTCATATATAGATTCATACATATAGACTCATACATATAGACTCATACATATAGACTCATACATATAGACTCATACATATAGACTCATACATATAGACTCATACATATAGACTCATACATATAGACTCATACATGTAGACTCATACATATAGACTCATACATGTAGACTCATACATGTAGACTCATACATATAGACTCATACATATAGACTCATACATTTAGACTCATACATTTAGACTCATACATGTAGACTCATACATATAGACTCATGCATGTAGACTCATACATGTAGACTCATACATATACTCATACATATAGACTGATACATATACTCATACATATAGACTGATACATATAGACTGATACATATACTCATACATATAGACTGATACATATAGACTCATACATAAATATAGACTGATACATATAGACTGATACATATAGACTCATACATATAGACTCATACATGTAGACTCATACATATAGACTCATACATGTAGACTCATACATATAGACTCATACATATAGACTCATACATATAGACTCATACATATAGACTCATACATTTACTCATACATTTAGACTCTGTTACGGCTGGATCGGCAATACATATTCGGGATTCTTGATCGTAGGACAGAAATGGCTTAAGTGACAACGACACGCTCGATTCCAGTCCCAAATACTATATGCTCCAGACAACAAAAGCACCAACGCCCTACAGAGTTATCGTCTATGGTAACGAGGTACCTTAACTCGGCGAAAGTGTACAACAGGGGTAGGCTATGAGGCTAAACTCCCTCAGACATTTATAGGTTACGTTATTACTAAAGAAATGCAATACTCAAGAAACTACGTTAATATTAAGCCTCTAATAATGTAGAATAGAAGCAGGCTAAAGGTATGACAGTGAAATGCTAAATGACAAATGTACACGCCTACTTGAAAGCGCGTGCACTACACTAACTGTCCCCTACTAACATGCACTAGCATGTAGCATACAAGATGTTCATGATCCAGTAGATACCTAATAATACACATGGGAGGAACATAAACAGTAGTCACTTATTATAATAATGAATCTATACTTGGAATAACTAAAAGGTTGCAGGCAACAGTACTGCGCCGGTAGCCTACTACCGCATAGGCTACTTCGCTTCTCTCACTCTGTCTCCCCTCCGAGTCCGTATGCGCCCTACGCAACAGCACTCCGGACACAGCAGCAAAACGACAGTGCAGTTAATTGATACATGAAAGTATTAATAGTGTTGTCTTGTGTGTGAGTAATGTGTATTGTAAAGTGTTATAGATATATACTTAAAGAGAGCTGCAATGCATAGTAAAATAAAGATATATCCCACTCATCATCCCCATGTGTTCTAGCTAGCAGGCCAAGTCACAGGAACAACGAGTCCCAGCACTGAAAGCGAGAACCCAGGAGAAGACTGTAGAGAACACAAGGACAGATAAATTACGTTACTCTACTATACCGGCACTACGAGCGAGCTGTAGTCTCGGGTGCTACACTCGCTCCTGGCTCGGTATGCAAATCAAGGCTAAGTCCTCTTCCCTCTACAGACAACTCCTGGGCATGGTCGGGCTCTTACACATGGCACCAGTCTAGTCACAAATGGGATGATGAGCGGGGCATATAACTCGTGAACATGTAGAACGTTCACCAACTATCCTCATCAAGAAGATCGCTGTTCACATTAACCCCTTAAATCTAATACATGTAAATATATGCTTGTCCTAAGAGTAATACGAGAGGTGAGTGCTGAAACTCCTTTAGGACCTCAAGGGAAGGTTATGCATTTAAATAGAGAGAAGAATTAAATGAGAGTAATGTCGTCAGAGAGAAAGAGTGCAACCGTGAGAAGTGGGAGAGAGAGCTAGGGATGTTAGAATCTCAAAGGTTCTAGGCAACCTGGTCAAGGAACACGCAGCCAACCTCCATGCAGTGTGCTGTACGACAACATGGGCCCAGCCCAGGCAGGCAACAATGGACTACCAACCCTATCGCGCCTAGCTATAAGGGCAAGGCTGCCAACCAGTCCATACGTCTGGCAACCACCCGGCCGGCAGCGCGGCGCGTTGCTACCCTCTTGCTCTGAAGCCTAACTCACTCTCTCTCTCTGAAATCCCATTGTCCTATCTATCAACTTCTCTATTGATACTACATATTAAATGGAAGGTCTCGACATGGCTTAAAACAAAACCCACCACTGGTTAGCACATGACGAGACCTTTGCAGAGATACAAAGAACATAGTTATAAGTTGTCACACTCAATATACATTGCGGCTGACGGTAGCCAGATCACGGGCGGTACAGTCGAGTACCAAGGAGTACAATCAGGTTGCGTTGCCCAGCACTGGGGTGCGTCACAGCCCCCCCAAGATTTTAGATAATCGACCTTAGAAGCATTATCAAAATCTGACAGGCAACCAACCGACCTGCTACCCTTAGCTGCCACTAATTGCAAAAGGTGCACAACAACTGAAGTGTGAATTATACATAAAACACAATATCGCATGCCTCATGCTACAACAATAAAGACTTACAAAACTAAAAAAAAGAAAGAGTTTTCTCGTTGATTTTATTGTTTTATAATCTTTTTGGACGGCGTTATGATAGCCTAATTTTACTCCTGCTCAACCCACACACCGTGCACGACTATCTTGGATCATCAACCCTTGATAGACAATCTGCTATCACGTTCTCACTCCCGGCAATATGCTGAATGTTGAGATTATACTCTTGGAGCATTAGGGACCACCTGGTCAACCGCATATTCCGATTGTGAAACTGATTTAGGAATTTCAAGGGATGATGGTCCGTATAAATCGTCACTACCGGGCCGTAGGCTGGAACATAAACTTCGAAATGTTTGAGCGACAAAACGATAGCCAGAAGCTCCTTCTCTATAGTCGAGTAATTCCTTTGTGCCGAATTAAACTTGCGAGAAAAGAAGCTCACTGGGTGTTCCAAGCCCTCGGAATCAGTCTGCAGTAACACTGCCCCGGCACCCACACCGCTGGCATCAGTCGCCAGCTGAAAACTCCTGGAGAAGTCTGGGGCCCTCAAAATCGGATGTGTACACAGCAGGTGCTTGACTAGGTCGAAAGCCCTCTGACACTCCGCAGCCCAACAGAACTTCACTGACTTCGACAGTAGATCAGTTAACGGTGCTAAGACAGTAGAGTATCCCCGGATGAAGCGCCTATAATAGCCTATCATACCTAGGAACCGCATGACCTGGCGCTTAGTGGTGGGCCTGGGAAACATATTGATAGCCTGTATCTTGCTCAGGGGGGGGCACACCCGGCCTAACCCGACCACAAAGCCAAGATACTGCACAGTAGCCTTTACAAACTCGCACTTCCTCAGGTTCACCACCAGCCCAGCATCGTGCAACTTCCTAAACAGGGTCTCTAAGTGCCTTAGGTGATTTTCAAAATCGTCATCATATACTATCACGTCATCAAGGTAGACCGTGCAGTTAGGGATTTCGTCACAAATATCGTTCATCAGGTTCTGAAACGTGGCAGGTGCGTTCTTAAGCCCATAAGGCATTACGTTACATTGGTAGGTCTTGCCATCTACCACAAAACCACAAACTTGCTTAGCTCGGTCCGACAGGGGTACTTGCCAGTAGCCTTTTACAAGATCAATTTTAGTAAGGTACTTTGCATTCCCTATCTTGTCCACGCTGTCGTCAACTCGAGGCAAAGGGTAAGGGTTGGTAGTGGTCAAGCCATTTAGCCTACGAAAATTTATGCAGAACCGCAGCTTGCCGTCAGGTTTTGGCTGCAACGTGACTGGTGATGTCCACTTCACATAACCTTCAGTGATCATCCCTCTCTCAACCATGTACTTTAACTCCTCCCGTAAAGCTGGCAACTTTACCGGGGGCACACGGTAGGGCACTGACTTGAACGGCACATTATCACCGACGTCCACGTCGTGCGTTACCTGAGTAGTGAGACCTGAGTGTTCGGCGAAAACAGAGGGGTATGACCTGAACAGGCCTAGGACAGCAGCACCCTGGTGCTCAGGCAGGTGACTTACAACTTGCCTAGCCTCTTGTTCAGTATTCCCCGCCCACTGTTCCGCGGAAATGACAGAGTCCCAGCTATCCTCCTCAGCAGCATGACTGTCCCCACCTCCTTCTCCACCCTGGCCGCTGCAGGCCAGCACAGGGACAGTGAGAGGCTCTGAGGGGCGTCTCACATACTCTTTCATGAGGTTAACATGACATAACTGATGTTTTTTCCTACGGTCAGGTGTTGCAACGAGATAATCAAGGTCGGACAGTTTCTTAGCCACCACATACGGCCCAATGAACTTGGCAGAAAGTGGGTGTCCAGGCAAAGGTAAAAGCAACATTACCTCCTGACCCACCGAAAACTCCCGAAGCTTCACCTTGGCGTCATACTGGTGCTTCATGACCGCCTGTGCATTAACCAAGTTATTACCTGCCGCTGCCATGCAACCTATAAGTCTCTCCCGGCTCTCAAGGACATATTTAAGTACAGACCCCGGCTTCTCTTCGCCCTCCCAGATCTCTTTCACCATACTTAAAGGTCCTCTCACATTATGGCCAAAGACTAGCTGATTTGGACTGAACCCCAGGCTCTCTCCTGGGACTTCACGTGCAGCGAACAGAACATACGGCAGACCCAAATCCCAATCAGTGTCATGTTCTGCACAGTAACAGCGTAGCATACTCTTCAGGGTCGAGTGCCACCGCTCCAAGACTCCCCGACTCTCGGGATGGTAGGCTGACGACACTACAGAACATATACCGTGCAACTGAAGGGTTTGCTTGAACAATTTGGATGTAAAATTGCTCCCCTGGTCTGACTGCACCTCACGTGGAAATCCATAACGGGAACAGAACAATAATAAGTTTTTAACAACTGCCTTTGCCGAGCCGTTTCTCATGGGGTATGCGTCCGGGTATCTCGTAGCCACATCCATGATTGTCAACAGGAATTTATTGCCACTCCTAGTAGGCGGGAAAGGGCCAACCAAATCTACTACAACTTTGCTGAACGGAGGCCCGGTGACAGGTATGGGAAACAAAGGTGCCTTCGGGATTGTCTGGTTAGGCTTCCCCGTTGTCTGGCAGGTCGCACACCCAGCCACCCATGCACAGACATCAGCCTTGACCCCAGGCCACCAGAAAAACCTGCCCAATGCCGCCAATGTTTTTGTTACCCCCAAATGACCCGCCACCGGCACATCATGCGCCAGACACAATAAGGACTCTCTATACTTATTTGGAACAACCACCTGGTCTACTACCCTCGCACCGCCCTCCCACTTCGATTTGGGGTCTAAAAATCTGCGGTACAATATCCTGTTGAGCCTAAAGAAATCTCCCGGCTTCGCATCCCCATCTTCCTCCAACTCTATGGCACCATTGCTATAACGAGCTAGGCTAGCGTCTTGCAGCTGCTGCTCACTAATGTCCCCGGGCGTCAATGCATCAAGATGGTTTTGTAATAAGACATTACCCCGGCTAGTAGGCTCTACTGCCTTAGTGGCTCTCACTACAGCTCTTGCCTCACGCGAAGTCTTACCCAACTCTGCCTTGTTACACACCATCTCTGGGCCAGAGTCAACTCCCGTGTTTATTATAGGTCTAAGTACCGAATCACCGAGAAGTGCAGCAGAGTCAATGTCCCTTTTCCTGCCCTTAGCAACCTTCTCCTGATCCTTCCGCCACTGTCCCCGAGGTTGAGTGCTAGGCTGTGCAGGAGCCGCAGAGCGAGATCGGGTTACCACACAGGCCATCTCATCCTGTTGGCACCTCCCAACCCCTTCCCGATTCTCACCATCCACGTCGGCCGCCCTCTCGGCAACGACTAAGGGTGGAGTCCCGGAAGTGGGCACCGCAAAGTCGTTGCCGAGAAGAAGGTCGACGCCCTCAACTGGCAAACACTCAACGATCCCTACATCCAGCTCCCTGCACACCTCTCCCACTCTCAACTCCAACCTCACAAGTGGGTATGACCTCGTAGCATTTATACCCTGCACCACAACAACTCTGGCCGCATTTATCGGTTTCCCTGTGAAGTTCCTCAACAAAGTTTGCGAAGCCCCCGTATCCCTCAACAAGTCAACCCTCCGTAGTTCACTCCCCCAGCTCACAAACCCGTGTCCCCGATGGCTACAGAAAGTGTCCCGGACAGGTGTCGAGCCTTCCGTACGCTTCTTTACCGCGTGTGCCTCAGCTGCTGACAACCTACCCCGGGCAGTTGCTGCAGCCTTCAGAGACACACCGATACTGTGAACCAATGACACCGGCTTAGCGGGAGTGTTACTAGGGCACTCACGTGAATAATGGCCTAGCTTCTGACATTTGTAACAAGCCCACATCCCCAATGGGCTTCTTCCCTTGTGCGAGCGAAGAAGGGGCCTGACCTTTAGTAAACGGGAGAGGCTTGTGTTTGTAGGTGTTATTAGGTGCAATGCTTTTAGTGTGGTTATGTGTGTCATAGGATTCGTTATTATCGAAAACTCTGGTGGGTGGGGTATAGCGCCCCTTCTGCCCTGACTCAGCCCTCTGAGCGGCACCGCAACCACGAATCAATGATAATCTGAGGTCTGCCATCTTGGCAGCCTCCTCTACTGTCTTGGGACATTTTTCCTTAATGTTCAGCGTTAGATCGGTTCCAGTACATTTGTAAAACTGTTCCAGATAGAAAAGTTGCTTAATTTCCTCAGCCGACTCTGCGTGCTCGGACCGAAACCAGTTATTACATGCATCTGTTAAGTCCCGTGCGTGCTCCATAAAACTGACGTCGCTCTTCTTATTCACGCCACGGAACTTCAATCTATAAGTTTCGGGTTGCAGTTCGTAGGCCCGGAGCACAGCCTCCTTCACCAGTCCATACACGACACTCTCGTCCAGTGACAGTGCATCGTAGGCTTTCAACCCCTTACCCACTAGACGTGATGAAACTAATGCTGCCCATTTAACCTCCGGCCAGTCATACTCACGACACTTCTTTTCGAAACGAGCAAAAAAACTCAGTCACTGCTGTCTCATCAAATGCGGGTACTAACTTAATTAAATGCGAAAGTGAGTCTGTAACCCGGTGCCCACCACCGAGATGACGCCCCGTGGTCTCTACTCTAGACTTCTCGACATCCATTTCAGCCTGGTACCTGGTTGCATCCTGATTGGCTTGGATTCTAGCAACCTCTATGCGTTCTATACTAGCCTGTTGTATCTGAGTCTCCTGCAGCTTAATCCGTTCTATACTAGCCTGTTGTATCTGAGTCTCCTGCAGCTTAATCCGTTCTATACTAGCCTGTTGACTCTCTCGCAACTTAAGCTTAGCTAGTTCTAGCTGAAATAACATCTCAGGAGACAGGCCTGGGGGGGGAGAGCACAAAATGGGGGATCCACACCGAGACGTGTTTACGGGTAAGCCAGCTTGCCATTGAGAACCCTCCTGCTGCATCGTGCAAAGACTCGCTGGCTGAGGGCCCAGCTCAGGGGTAGAGTGGAATGGAGGCTTGGAGGGAACCCCCCAAGACCCCACTCCACCCACTGCCCCATCGCCATCACCCAACAAACATGCCACCAAATTCTTCTTGGGCCAACTGTCAGGACAGTCCCGCCCCAAAACCGTGGCTAAACAGCGAAGACCGTAACAATCAATAGCCTGCAGGCGCTGTTCGGTCAAAGGTGTCTGCAAAAATGCCCGGGCATCCCTCTCTCCACTTATAACACTCCCCTCCCTAAATATCTGCTGTACTTGCTGGTCACTAGGCTGTACCGTGTTATCCTCCCCGTAAATGATGAGTCATTAGACATAGTGCTGGTTATACAATTGCTGTTCATAAAAAAAAAGTGCTTATTACTAATTGCAGTCTCGACTCACAAAATGTTAAAGATGCTTGAATGACTCTACTCTAGACACCTAACGAAACAATCTGCAAGTCCACCAATACAATAATGACACAATAAAAATTCCTCCAATATGCAAGAAAATTCTAGCCACCTCTACTAGGTAGCATAGAATAGTTCTCCAAAAAACATGTGATAGGATACTACTGAATCTTGTGCAAGGTCGCCATTTTGTTACGGCTGGATCGGCAATACATATTCGGGATTCTTGATCGTAGGACAGAAATGGCTTAAGTGACAACGACACGCTCGATTCCAGTCCCAAATACTATATGCTCCAGACAACAAAAGCACCAACGCCCTACAGAGTTATCGTCTATGGTAACGAGGTACCTTAACTCGGCGAAAGTGTACAACAGGGGTAGGCTATGAGGCTAAACTCCCTCAGACATTTATAGGTTACGTTATTACTAAAGAAATGCAATACTCAAGAAACTACGTTAATATTAAGCCTCTAATAATGTAGAATAGAAGCAGGCTAAAGGTATGACAGTGAAATGCTAAATGACAAATGTACACGCCTACTTGAAAGCGCGTGCACTACACTAACTGTCCCCTACTAACATGCACTAGCATGTAGCATACAAGATGTTCATGATCCAGTAGATACCTAATAATACACATGGGAGGAACATAAACAGTAGTCACTTATTATAATAATGAATCTATACTTGGAATAACTAAAAGGTTGCAGGCAACAGTACTGCGCCGGTAGCCTACTACCGCATAGGCTACTTCGCTTCTCTCACTCTGTCTCCCCTCCGAGTCCGTATGCGCCCTACGCAACAGCACTCCGGACACAGCAGCAAAACGACAGTGCAGTTAATTGATACATGAAAGTATTAATAGTGTTGTCTTGTGTGTGAGTAATGTGTATTGTAAAGTGTTATAGATATATACTTAAAGAGAGCTGCAATGCATAGTAAAATAAAGATATATCCCACTCATCATCCCCATGTGTTCTAGCTAGCAGGCCAAGTCACAGGAACAACGAGTCCCAGCACCGAAAGCGAGAACCCAGGAGAAGACTGTAGAGAACACAAGGACAGATAAATTACGTTACTCTACTATACCGGCACTACGAGCGAGCTGTAGTCTCGGGTGCTACACTCGCTCCTGGCTCGGTATGCAAATCAAGGCTAAGTCCTCGTCCCTCTACAGACAACTCCTGGGCATGGTCGGGCTCTTACACATGGCACCAGTCTAGTCACAAATGGGATGATGAGCGGGGCATATAACTCGTGAACATGTAGAACGTTCACCAACTATCCTCATCAAAAAGATCGCTGTTCACATTAACCCCTTAAATCTAATACATGTAAATATATGCTTGTCCTAAGAGTAATACGAGAGGTGAGTGCTGAAACTCCTTTAGGACCTCAAGGGAAGGTTATGCATTTAAATAGAGAGAAGAATGAAATGAGAGTAATGTCGTCAGAGAGAAAGAGTGCAACCGTGAGAAGTTGGGAGAGAGAGCTAGGGATGTTAGAATCTCAAAGGTTCTAGGCAACCTGGTCAAGGAACACGCAGCCAACCTCCAGGCAGTGTGCTGTACGACAACATGGGCCCAGCCCAGGCAGGCAACAATGGACTACCAACCCTATCGCGCCTAGCTATAAGGGCAAGGCTGCCAACCAGTCCATACGTCTGGCAACCACCCGGCCGGCAGCGCGGCGCGTTGCTACCCTCTTGCTCTGAAGCCTAACTCACTCTCTCTCTCTGAAATCCCATTGTCCTATCTATCAACTTCTCTATTGATACTACATATTAAATGGAAGGTCTCGACATGGCTTAAAACAAAACCCACCACTGGTTAGCACATGACGAGACCTTTGCAGAGATACAAAGAACATAGTTATAAGTTGTCACACTCAATATACATTGCGGCTGACGGTAGCCAGATCACGGGCGGTACAGTAGAGTACCAAGGAGTACAATCAGGTTGCGTTGCCCAGCACTGGGGTGCGTCACAACTCATACATGTAGACTCATACATATAGACTCATACATATAGACTCATACATGTAGACTCATACATATACTCATACATATAGACTCATACATATAGACTCATACATGTAGACTCATACATGTAGACTCATACATATAGACTCATACATATAGACTCATACATATAGACTCATACATATAGACTCATACATTTACTCATACATTTAGAGTCATACATTTAGACTCATACATTTAGACTCATACATTTAGACTCATACATTTAGACTCATACATGTAGACTCATACATTTAGACTCATACATTTAGACTCATACATGTAGACTCATACATATAGACTCATACATATACTGTAGATATTAACTCTTACATTACCGGTGACGTCATTTTAACTTCACTTTGGCTACTAGTGGACGATTGTATACAGTTTTATAAGGGCCCCAGCAATTAACAAGCTTCAAACTAACGCACTTATATATACAGTATATATGGTTCACTTTTTGGTCGATTTTTTCATTTATTTATTATTATTCTAGTTTTCTCTCTAGACCTCCATCAAACTTTAAAAAACACCCCCTAGCCCCCCTTTCAAGATAAATTTGTAAATTTTTTGGTAGAAAAATGTCCCGGCCGAAGGCCGATTTCTCCTAAAACTAAAGGCTCGCTATCGCTCGCCAAGAAAGGATCGACACCTAAATGACATGAAAGGTCTTAATATTGACAAAGAAATGGGGTGAAAGGTCTGAAAATCGCCAAACTATTGAAACGAAACGTCATATAATCTGAAAAGGGGATCCGGAAAAGCGACTACCTCCCTCTTAACTCGTTTTACTACCACAGATCTCTCTTAAATTAAACTGAACATAATCGTTTAACTGTGGCTAGAATGTAATGATAAAAACGTCACCGGCACAGAAGGGGATAATAGAAAGATAAAGCAAAATATTACAGTCTTTTAGTCCCACAGCTATACTGTATATTGATATTTAAGGGCAGATGGTCCGATTTTCTGGTCCCCCTTCTTCCTCATGTTTAGCCCATTTATTTTTTTTAGATTTTAAAACGTTCGGCTCATAAATTTGGCAATTATAAGACCTTTCGTCCCATTTCTTTGTCAACATTCAGTTTTTCGTGTCATTTAGGTGTCATTTTCTTCCTTTCGAGCGATAGCGAGCCTGTAAATTAAAAGGAATTGATTGGCCGGGACATTATTCTATCGAATAATGTACAATTATATCTTGAAGGAGGGTCTTGGGCCGGTGTTTATATAAGTTTCATGGAAGTCTAGGGAGGAAACTAAAGACAAAACAAATAGTTAAAATAGTAAAAAGACCTCCATCAAGCTTAAAATTACACCCCCTACACCCACCTTCGAGATAAATGTCTACAGGCTCGCTATCACTCGTCAGGAGAGTATCCACACCTAAATGGCACGAAATGTTTTTAATTTTACAGTAATTGGGCGACAGCTCTTAAATTCACCAAACTAACAGGGCGAACGTCTAAAATCTCAAAAAGTAATGGGGCTCAACATGAGGGAGAAGGAGGTTTGAAAACAAATTCTTAAGTGAAAATCTCCCCTTAACTATAGTCTAGTTTTTGTTTTGGTAAATTGCTATGTTACTGTCTTGGTAACTCAGTTATTACGTAGATTTGGCATTAAGGAGGTATAGTGCTTATATTTTTGGGTCTATATATTATAGGCCTATATATCTATTAATATATTTTGGAGTTTCCTCCATCAAGCTACAAGAACAACCCCAAGACCCCCTTTCAAGATAAATTTGTACATTTTTCGGTAGAAAAATTTCCTGGCCGAAAGCCGATTCTTTTAAAAATTATTGGCTCGTTATCGATTGCCAGGACAAAAATCGACACCTAAATGGCACGAAAGGTCTTCATATTTACAAAGAAATGAGGTTAAAGGTCTCAAAATCGCCAAACTAACTGAACAAACGTCTTAAATCTGAAAACTAATATGCTAAACATGAGGTAGAAGGGGGTCCAGGAAAAGCGTCTACTTCCCTCTTAATACGACGCAGATATATGGTAGATTCATATTCGTCCATTAGGTATCGAGAAATTAGTTGCTAAGAAATTCAATTTACCAGTCAGTCAGTCAATAGCCAGCCCTTACTCCCACAAGGTGTAGCGAGGATCAGCAAGAGACACAAGAAGGGAAAAGAAGGACATAAAACAGTTCGCACACATTATAGGTTTGAGTCACGAAGGGAAGAATGAAAACCTAATATTTAGTAGTGGCCCAGGAATCATTGACTATGCGCCTTACAAATGTTATGGCCAATCTTTGAACCCCTGGCTCGCCGTTCAAACCACCCATCTAGGAGACTAAAATATCAAGATTGCCAAATCTTCGAGAGCGAACGCTCAAAAACACTCACAGACTCGTCCGTATAATGATGTGGATGCCACTACTGAAAAAAAACAGTAAAAAATAATTAAACAAGAAAATAAAAATATCAAACGTGATCTGGCAGAGTGCACTTCTCATGCGTCTGCTGTTATCTTTGCGCGTCCATAGCCCCTTATCTGGGCTCTTGTGTCCTTCACTGATATATCAAGACTCTCTTAGCAATACAGCAGATGAATGGGAAGGGGATGGCTGGGAGGGCCGGAATCGTCAATGATTCCGGGGCCACTACTAAATATTAGGTTTTCTTTCTTCCCTTCAGGACTCAAACCTATAATTTATTAGTGGCCCCTCCATCATTGATGATGCGCCTGATGTCACAAGTCTGGAGGGGGACATTTATCAAGAATATTAATTACCACTAACAAACTACTCAGGTCGAGATAAACACGCAAAAAACAGATCCAGTTTAATAAAAATAGAAAAGATGGTACAGGGGAGGTGTGGCGGAGTGGTCTTGCCACTGGACTGGTAATCCAATGGACCCGGGTTCGAATCCCAATATGTCAATGGGAAGATATTATTGGGATGGAATTTGTGCTGTACCTAGTATCAGTGCATTACCACAGCACACCGAAATGCCAAAACAAAAATACCCTCATTGTTCCCTGATTAAAATAGCATTGTATGAATATTCCCATATTAAAAAAAATATGCTACAGGGGGGCAATGCCTAGTGAGTTAATTGCTCAATAGGTGGCGTTCTGAGAGTGAGGGTCCGAGTCTGTGGGTGTGAGACTGTGAAGCGCAGAGGCGAGGCGGCTTCAGAGATGGAGTTGCTTCGAGCCGTGAAGCTTCGCATGTCTCACTCCCTAGACTGGAGCAAGACCTCACGGGCCTCACCGTGTTCAGCGGTAGAGTGTAAAGGCTATCAGCCTATGCCCGAGAGGAAGTATGTTGGAATATAGAAAAAAAAAAAAAAAAAAAAAACGTTCTTAACTCTTTCGCTGCAGGTGACGTTCTGGAACGTCCTGGCAATTTACAGCAATTTCCAGGTTTTAAAAGCCTGTAAAAGCCGTAGAAATCGAGTGTCAGTGGGCGGGAGCATGAGGGGCCCATCTCCGACCCTCAGAGCAGCCAGAGGCTCACTGAGGTAGACTGTGTCTCGCGCGGGTCTCTCACAACAGTGTTGCCGAGCGAGCGAGTGCTAATAAATAGCGGGTTTCCCACGTTTCTATGGTACCACTAGGCCACCAGCGAAGCCCGTTCTGGTCTCATTTTGAAGCTATTTTCGCCTAGTTTTCGGCAGAATACAGTTCATTTAATGCAGATGCTTGAATAATCATTCAGGAGTGCCTGAATATGCCCTAAATAGCCCAAATATAGCCACAGCGTAAGTGTTAAAGTAAACCTGAAAAGTGCTGTAACCTTTACGTTTTAATAAAAACAGTTGATTACGGCACACATAGTCTATCCATATAGAATATGCAACAATATGTGCATTATATTTTATCACAAAATAAAGGTACTCAAAAATATGTTTATCCAAAATAAAAGTCCTCATATTTTTACTCTATTACAAAAATAGTGTGTAATTAAAATTAAATTTGCTCCTGACTAGACTACTTAAGTCTTAGGATAATGGGAATCACATGAAACCTTAACTTCTATACATGTATGTATAAGATCATGGAAGGCAGACAGGAGGTCTCAGCTGAAAAATCCCCTCCCCTTCTTTCAAAAGCTTAAATCTAGACTTTCTGCCTAAGAGCTATACATTGCAAGTTTGGTTTTGTGATGTTTATGGACAGGTACCGGGTGATGAAGGTATGATTAGAGGACCATAAGTTAGTCTGTTGCATGTCATCTAGAGAATAGTTTTTCAGAAATCGGAGCGAAGCTGCCCATTTACGAATATCGTGTGCTCGCCCAAGAGCACCCGGATTACTTTCACGTATGACTTCTACCAACGAAGGTGCTAATTGCCGCTTCTGTAAGCGTGTACCTGCTCGCGAAACCCAGTCTTGGTCGAGATTCCTGCATAAATAAAATTAACGACTTTACCGGTCGCCGTAAATACATGATCAGCATGCTCATTCTGTGTCACAAATTTAGGTGTAGGTGCTATATGGACACTCATATCATGCCGGGAGAACCTAAGGCAAGATGGTTCTGAACTCATCGCAGCCAACTCTGATACCCTATTACCCATGGCCAGGGCCATAAAAAAAACAGCCTTCTTTAATCTTAACTCAAATGGAGGATTGTGACAATACTTGGGAGAGTGAGGTAAAGTGAGGGCTTGATCAAGAGACCAGGTGGGCATGAGTTGGCACGGTGGGGGAAGAAGTCGGAAGCATGCACGCATGAACCCCTTCTCCTCTGCCTCAGGTATGGAAAGGCCAATTAAATCGAAAAAAGGCTTCCTAATAGCTGTGAGATGGTTCCTTAATGTGATTACTCACAAAGATCTACTTTCGAAAAGATAATCAAAATATTTAAATATCAACGACACTGAGGACTGTTGTTGGTCAGTTTCTGTGATCCAGGTAGAAAAGACCTTCCAATGTGATTGGTACTGTCTTTGGGTTGAGGTAGTATACTGATTAATTAATTTGTGGGTTACGCTCTTCCCAAATTTATTTAGAATGTCCACAAGGCAAAAGTTAGCGAGGTCTTAAGGTTTCCAATCGTGCCTAAGTGGAAGTACGAGATCGGGAGTGATACCGGGTTCTCGCACCACGTCTTCAACTGGGTGTACCAAACTTGGGTCGGCCACAAGGGCGCTATCATCGAGACCACGCCTCGATAATCGCGTAGTTTGTGAACTACTCTGCACATTAAGGATGCGTCTGGAGGCGGAAACAGATAAATGGAGTTCCATTTGTTCCAGTCCACCAGAAAAGTGTCTGGTCTTCCCGCCGGGGTCTTTGTCCGGCGTGTGAGGAACTGAAGCAACTTGTGAGTTGACTCTGATATGAACAAGTCCACTTGTGGATGGTATGGCTCTGCAATCATCTCTTGAAAGATATTTTGCTTGAGAGACCATTCTACTAGAGTGCTCTGTCGCCGAGACAGAGCGTCTGCCCAGACATTCGCCACGCCGGGGAGATATGTTGCATGAAGATAAATCTCTAGCTTTTCGGCTAGCAGAAATATCTTTTCCGACAACCCATGTAACACTCGAGATATCGCTGACCCTTGCTTCTGAATGCATGACACCACATTCAGATAGTCCATCCGGAAGGCTATTGACTTTCCCGCTAAAGTTGAGCCATGCTCCTTTAAGAAAAATAGAGGGGCTAATAACTCTTTGGCATTTATATGAAGATCTTTGTACCTGGACCATAGACCCTGACCTTGATGGCCCAGGTTCGACTGGTACCCCAATCCTAGGGTACCCGACGCGTCTGTGTCAATCCAGACTGTCAGCGGAGGATTTGTCCATGTCAAAGAGGAGTGTAATACTTCTGGCTTCGCCCAGGCTGCCAGCAGGTTGCGGATTAATTTCGGGATTTGCCATAGTGTTTCTGCCGGCAACAGCGGAAAGCACTTGTTTCCCTCCTAAATTAGCCTTTTGACCTTTAGACGACCCAACGGAACCGTCAACCTGATCTAGTTGAGTGACCCTACAAGAGACTCCCAAACTCTCCTCGTGGTAGTCAGAGAGTGCAGAAAGCGAAAGAGTTTCTTGCGAAACCTCTGTCTGTTGTCTACACTCTGACTCAGAGTAAGAAGCTCGGTGTCCCACAGCAGACCCACCCACTGGATGGCCCTCGTGGGAGTCAGGCTGGACTTTGCCAAGTTCACATTGAACCCCAGGGCTGTGATATGAAAAATTACCTGATGTACATTTTCTAGGCATGCAGTTTTGGAATTCACTACTATTAACCAATCATCGAGGTACCAGAAAATCATGGTTCCTATTTTCAGCAATAGTAGCAAAACCTGTTGGACTAGTTTGGTAAATATACGAGGTGCAAGATTTAGACCAAAGGGCATCCTTTGAAAAACAAACGTCTGATTCCCTTGGTGCAGAGCTAGGTACTTTTGAAATTGTTTGTTTATAGGGACGTGCAGTGTCAGCCTGATCTGATTCACTGTCAGCATCCTGAATGACTGATTGTGAATAATGCGGTTCAGAGAAAACAGGTCTATGATCGGCCTCATCTGAATGCTGTCCCTTTTGGGCACCAAGAATAACCAGGATGTGTAGACGGGCTTGAGTTGAACTTACTGGGACAATGATTTGCTTGTTCATCATCTCCCGGATGATGGATCCCACCTCTAATGAAACATGAATTTATTCTACTAGGATACGTAAACGAGGTCACCGGGACCACCTCCACGAGAGGCCCTTGCGAACCACTGTCCTTGCCCATGTCCCCCCAGGCCATGCTCGGTAACATACCCGAAGTTGCCAGTCTCTAGACTGGTCATGTCCGGCAGAGCTGCACTCGGATCCAAAGCACCTTTTCGCAGCCATGGGAGTGAGAGAGCTTCGTGGTGCTTCAGTTTTTTTACTTGGGAGGGATTTGACTCACTAGGACTGCTAGAGGGGGCGAGAGGCTTTGCTATCATTGCCTGCTTGTTTACCCTTAGATTGACCCCTAAACCACCTCCCTATACCCCTGGACTGACTGTGGCCTTTAGCTGTGCCACTGCTTCCGGGGTGAGGTTGCGTCTTACTGAACTGCGGTGACTGAAACGTGGCAAGAAATGGACTCTTAGGATACTGTGCCTTATGGGCTGACTCAGTCTTCTGTTTAGAAGCAGTGGGACGGCTAGAGTCCAACAAACAATTGGCGGTGCGCCAGGCATCTGTGGAGCCAAGAGTTGCAGTAAATACATCAGATAATATTAGTCGTCTGCCTATCTCATCAGGGAGCTTCTTGACCAGATACACCCTCAGATCTTGGCGTACCCATACGGCATCAAACAAAGCTGTACGAACATCCCCAAGGGTTTGAACGGCATTCTGTAACAAGATGCGCCTAGGCAAAGATAGCGCCTTGTGAGTCCTGGTATCCGTTACTGACTCAGTCATTCTTGCTAGTTCGACTGCGTAAAAACTAGGAGTCAATATTTTCCTGGCGAGCGGTAGCGAGCCAGCATATATATTTTTTGTTTTAACAGCAAGCTAAATTTGTATATTTTTCAATAGAAAAATTTCTCCGGCGAAGCCGGATTTTTCCATACAATGCTGGCTCGCTATCGCTCGCCAGGAAAAAATCGACACCTGGATGAGGATAAACGTCTTAAAACAGTTGGCTGAATGGGGCCGAATGGATACAAGCCAGGGAAAGAGAGAAAAGGGGAGAAAGATAAAAAGACCTGGTGACCCCCCTTAAGGTATAACTAAACTACCGCAGAAGCCATGACTTTCAGAACCAAGGCTACGCAACGAGCCCCAGCGTCCTCTCCCTTCACCTTCTCCGACCTCACGTACGTTGCTCGACCTGCCCTGTGCAACAAAATAAACATTATTAGCATATATTACACCCACCAACTTAGCAACATAAGTCATTGTATAGCAACAAATACCAGTGAAGTTGCAATAACCATGATGCGTCTTTCTGCAATCACTATTATCTCTACTACAATTACTAATGGTGCTACTTTAATTACCATTTATTATTCCAACAGTCGATCATTAGTTCTTCCACAAATTACAATTAGCCTCATTGTATGTATGTAGGTATACTGTATACTCAGGCACATACTCCATACCTGGGGGTAGTCGACTCGATACAGAGCCCAACCAGGGACAACACAACATAAAAAAACAAAATAACAAAATTCACATACATCTAGGTCGCCCAGGGGAAGACCCAGAGACCAAGGATCACTAAGGGCCTCCAGCACTCCCCAGGCCCCAGACCTCCCGGAGAGGTTCCGGTCTCAGCAGACAGACATGCAGCGGAGCACACCACAATGCCCGCCCACCTCACATGCAGGCATGACCCTTCATATATACTGGCTCCCCGGGCCAGGCGACTGACGGACATTATCTAGTCCAACTGGCGCCTATTCGTCACCACTTCTGTTGCCTGTTCTACAGTCATCTCTCTATCTTCCAACGCTTGTATTACACCATCTCTACATCTCAACCGGGGTCTTCCTGTACCTCCCCTTGTATCTGACTCATAATTATATTCTCTTTGTAAGCCTTTTATCTCCCATTCGCTCAACATGTCCATACCAGCACAGCACCCTTCTGTCCACTCTGGCTGACACTGCTGTCCCACTTTGCTACGTACCTCTTCGTTCCTCAATCTGTCTCTATGCGTCACTCTACACATACTCCTCAGGCAGTTCATCTACGTCACATCCAACTTTCTTCTCCCTTTGTGCTTTCAG
The DNA here is from genome assembly GCA_032716605.1 of Paralithodes platypus. NCBI lineage: Eukaryota > Metazoa > Arthropoda > Malacostraca > Decapoda > Lithodidae > Paralithodes > Paralithodes platypus. The sequence continues at coordinate 54,345,408 of CM064573.1, read as the reverse complement.
GCCCCATATGTCTCAGCCCCATGCATTAGTGTTAGTACAACTATCCCTCGATACATTGCATATTTTAGTTACAATACTACTACTACTACTACTACTACTACTACTAATAATAATAATAATAATAATAATAATAATAATAATAATAGTAAATAAATATAAATAATACTTTGGTTACTACTACTACTACTACTACTACTACTACTACTACTACTTTTTTTCTTCAAATATGACACCACTCAGCCTGTGCATCCCCTCTATGGACCCTCAACAAGGTCAGAACAGTCATCAAAGCGCCCGACTTGGTAGTCATTCAGCTACTTCCTATTCTGGGGTAAGCACTCAGACTCATCATTGTGGATTACTACTATTACTTTGATATGTATTCAATATTATATTCTACAAACATCAGATAATACTCTATTCCTACTAATCTACTACATTACTACTCTACACCATGCAACTTCAATCCAGTCGCCTCCCTATGCGACCCTCTGCCACTGCTGCCTCGTAGTCCACGTCTGCCACCGTCGCTGGTTGTGGTGAACACAGTCTTGTTCCCCGCAGGCATAGTAGTGCTGATCTGAGCAATGAGAAAGATAGATGGCACCTCATCCAGGGTACAACATGGCTCCTAGGCTGTTGCTTCTTCTCTGCGATGATCTCTGCAAGCCTTTAATAGAAGCACTCTGGGCCCTGGGTCCCATCCCTCCAGATGTGTTGAAGACTAGTGGGGTAAAGCTTCCTTGTTCGATATTTAACACCTTACGAGCGGCCTATGCGGTTTATTTATGTGTACCGCACAGCGGGGTGTTTTTAGCCAAAATAGGGCTGTTTACGTGATCATTTTCATGCCTAAATAAGACCCAGAACGTAAAACAAGTACCTATCCCTGAAAGGGCATAAACAGAGCTTTCGAATGACACCATAACGATCCTTGTATGATGGATAGTTTTCTTGCAATAACCGTGCAACGCGAGTGCAAAAAGCAGGTAATTCGGTACTTTCAGTACATAATTGAGTATGTAGCGAGTGAGAGAGGGAGGAGGGAGCTGAGATTTATGTCAGTAGGTTCGCCGCGGTGGTCTGGAGCAGTCATACGCTCGCTAGTCTCCTGCCACCACTTGTCTCTCTCTCTCAGCCACATTACGTGCTGAAATTGCCACTCGAGTTATGTCGAGCGCCGCCACATAGTCCAGCTTTATTTAACTCGACTTATGTTGCTCGCCGCTAAATAAGGGTTAAGATCCTTTCCCCATATGCCCTGGCCTTCTCTTGTTCGTTCTTCTTGTGTGCAGCATCCAGAGACAGCTCGCTGTAGCTATGGGCCATTGGGTCAAATATTCTTATGTCAAAGAACGCTCGCTGTGCGCTTGTCCAAAAACCTCTTGCACTAACGTCTACTCGTGCTTCATTGGATGTGTTGGCTGTCCTGTGCTGCAAGATCTCTCCATCCAAGGGAATGAGTGATGATTCGCGCACCACATCTCGACACACCTCCCTGAGCATGTTCGCCGTTACATCTCTTACTTCATCGTGCCTGATGCTGATTAATCCTCCTTTCTTACATATCATGGTGTGGTCTGTATCGTTGATGGTTCCACAAACGCATCGATCAGGTAGTCCTTCAATCGGCCAATCATACCTCAGTGCAATAGTATCGTTAAATTCTTGTTTGTTGAGATTGAAGCCTTTTGCCTTGATTGGTAGTGTTGTCAGCCAATTTGAAGCACCCGTTTCTTGTGCTATTTGTAGTTTTCTCGTTTGTCTCGGGAGAAGTTGTCTCATCAATTGTGCCAGGTCATTTTTCTGTGAGTTTTGCCTCTCTGACGTGATGGTCTTTCTGATGTTGTAGATGTCCGCCGGTCCACTTCACCGTCCAAATCTTGTGCTACGATACGGTCTGTGAGAGATCCTGTTATCTTTACCGAGTTCAGGTATTCCGTTGTCGCCCTCCTCACTGGGTTGATGATTCCCAGCCCTCCCAACCTAGAAGGCAGTGCGAGCAGCTCCCTCTCTGTATCATTCGGGGTGTGTGACATTCCCCACGCTGGGATGAGTTTGTCTCTGATGGCATCTTCCAGCGGTTGAAGTAATGCACTCACATTTGGAACGGTTCGCATCAAGTAGGTCCAGCGATGTTTGACCCCATATGTGAATGCTGAATACGCAGCTTGTGGTTCCGTCTTTGCAATATTGGCCAGTTTCTCAATTTCTTTTACCCATTCTCTGACCTTCTCCTCTATGTATTTGTTCTTGAACTCTTTCGTGCCTATCACTGCCCCAAGGTGACTCTGTCCGTCCTTTGTTACTACCACTGAAAGCTTCTAACGCATTTTCATAATGTTCTGGTTTTACTATTAGTATTGACTTTCTGGCATTTGGATGGTACCCTATTTCTGGTCCTACCTTTGATATTTGCTCCCACCAGTGCTTGAGATTGTTGATTTTTCCCGCTCCAGTGAGATCGTCTGCATAGGCCGCCTGCTTGACATGCGTCACCTCATGTCTTGTTAAGGTTAGCAACGCTGAGAGACCTAAAGCGTACATTGCCATTGCTACTGGGCCACCTTGTGTGGTTCCTTCCATTGATTTCAGAGTTGATCCACTTCGGGTGTTCTGGTTGTTTACTACGAAGAGGTCCGCAGGCTTTTTATAGGTGTTCTCTACATAGGCGGCAAAACTGGGGCATTTTACTTTGATGTTATGTATTGCCGTCTTTCTGTTGATGGTGTTAAAGGCGTTTGTTGCATCCACTAGCAACACAGCTTCACAGTCCGCTTGCTCATATATTTTTCTTATGGCATGAATTGCTGCCTCTGCTTGGTGGCCGGCACACACTTGGAGATTACCGGCTGCTGACCGCACATCGTCTTTCACCACTTCCATTATGCATTTTCCGATGATTCTTCTCAGCACTTCACCCACTCCTACTGGTCTGCACCCTGGATTCTTGTCTAATGGTATTAGGCGACAAGCTGTGTACGCCTCCAAATGTTGAAAATTTTGGGTGGTCATCTTCCTTGCAAGAGCTGCCAGAACCCTACATAAATAAGTCCGTTGCTGCTAGTCCAAAGATTGCTCTACTCAGGATTGTCCTCCAGCCATTTGCATCCAGCCCTGATGGGCCTGCACTGCCTTGTGTCCCTAGAGCCTTTTTCCAAATCATTTCGCCTGTGATTTGTTCGTATATGACGGTGTTCGGTGGTATATAATCACCCTCTAGCCTCTGACTCTCGTGGATACTAGGTTGTGGATGTTTCTCTTTCAACATTTGGATGGTTTTACTTGTGATAGGCAGCAACCCACAAGCTGCCTCCTTTGTCAGGGACCTTATTGCAGGTGCCACTTTTCCTTGTCTCATCTGGTCGCCGAATCTCCTGGCCTCGTCTTCATTGTTTTCCCTTTTTTGCCGCCGCCTGCCTAGTCTCCCTTGTAATGCTCTGGCTTCATTGAGTAAGTCATCCATCTTGTTCTCATTCCATAATTTCATTCTTCTTGTTAGCGCAGTCACATTTTCCCCTTGATTAGATTTGTGGTGAGTTTTTTGCAAGAAGAGATGTGAAATGCTGAAAATTATCTTGAGAACATACGGGGCTAAAGGTCTGTCATAGACATAGTTATAAATGAGCTTTGTCATATCGTTCAGCATGTTGGTGGTGGCACCACATTTTGGTGGGTTGAAAAAGTTGTGTGCAGACCAATATACTATTTCTGAGTAAGCTGAATCTATCCAAGTTCTAACTTCCTCTTCCCGTAATCCTTTCCAGAGTATGTTTCCACCTCTGCCTGCTTCATTTGGCCCCCTTGGAGGCCTGCCATCCTCTCTTCCGTCTCGGTTGTCGTCTCCCTCTCTTGTGTCTCTTGTTGGCTCCTCATTACTTTCCACTTCTTGGGGTTCTTCTGTCTCTCTTGGGGCCCTTGAGTCCCTTGCTTCTCCCCTTATTGTTTTGGGTTCCTTGCCACTCTGACGGCCTCCCTCAGCTGCGTCTCGTTGCTCACTCTGGGAATTTGCTGCCGTCCCTCCACTCGTTCCTGCTCTACCTAAAGGGTTACGACAATTGACCCCTTTATTACAGTCTGTGCATCCTTGTCTTCTCTTCACACAATTGCATTGAGCACAATTGTGTTCTCGTTTGGTACATACAGTATGCAGCATTTTTTTTTTTTTATTGGCCTTTGTGATGGAGCCTCGTCTGAGTTGTCCTCGTCCTCCATCTTATCCTTATCTCATTTATATATCCACATTTCTGTCCGTTCCTCTATCCCTTCAAGGTCTTGCAGCACACTTGTAGGAAAGGGAACAGCATACCATAGCCAAAATAGCAGCAGTGAAAGAGAGCCGAAGAACCAGGAAGAAAATGTAGCATAAGAGGAAACCAGAAATACAATTCCTCAGGTTTCCCATGCTCTAAAACCTACCACATTGACGCAGTCTACTACTACTATTACTACTACTACCACAACTACTACTACTACTACTATTATTTTGTTTTATTATAAAATTAGTTTAACACTGAGTTTCACAAAAGAACTCTCATAGGAATGGCCCGAAGGATTAGATCAAGATGGACAACTAATCAAGTCAAGATAAATAGGGAAGGGCAGGAAGTGAACAAATCTAGGAGGGCGAAGACACGCAGACATTTCTCGCCATTTCATCAGTTCAGCCGGACCACATGAGCTCCACAAAAGAGCTCTTATAGGGCAGGGCCGAAGGATGAGGCAAGAACTGCTACACTGCAGCACCAACCAAGAAGTGATCAAGGGTGAAGAATGAAAGATCGGGACTAAAGTAGAAATAAATCACAGCGAGATGCAAACAATGCATTACCGAAGGGAATCAAGTCAGTTCAGCCACATCAGCAACCGAAGAGACAAATCAGGTCAGGAGTCTACTACCTAGCCAGGCCAGGGAGGCATGAGATATAGGCTGCCCGAGGACAACCGAATGGGACAGAATAAGAATAGAAGAGGAAAAACATAGAAAGAGGAATAAAAAACTATTCAAAATTAGTCAAGCTGATGACGAAAGCTCGCGGGGAGAGGGAGGGAAATAACCCTAGCCCTCCCCCATCAAGCCCCAATCGCCGGCCCTGAAGCCCCCCATCCATGCCAAGGAGAGTACATGGGGGACTACTATTACTGAGATGACGGGGTTGCAAGATAGGGGCAACGCAAACCCTGCAGAGGTCCTGCCCATGCAGGAAAGGGAACAGCATACCATAGCCAAAATAGCAGCAGTGAAAGAGAGCCGAAGAACCAGGAAGAAAATATAGCATAAGAGGAAACCAGAAATACAATTCCTCAGGTTTCCCATGCTCTAAAACCTACCACATTGACGCAGTCTACCCAGTAAGGAAGGCCTACCCATGCTTTAATTCCTGCCGGGCTAGGACAGTCTACCCATAAAAGTCCAGACAACCGGGGCCCACCAGGAGCTCAAGCCCTGACCAATCACGGGGATACCTGCCCAACCAATGGCAGGACCTGGGACATGCATCTAAGGCAAGTAATCAACAGCAGCTGGATGTGTTGTATAGCGAAGAAGTTATGCAAATGCAGCACCAGGAGCCAGCACAATACCTCTACCGATGGGATCAAGAGAATCACCTCTACAGTACCTCACTTGAGGAATGGCAGTGACAGAAAAAGAATATAGAGAAACGAAGACATGGCCTGCAGACTAGAAAAGGTCAGGAAGTGTGAATAACAGAAAAACATTTATCATGTAGCCATGCAGACCTTCTATATAAAGAGTATAATTTTAAGATGTAGGAAATAACCTTATACATGTATTATTAGGGTAGATATGATATATTTTTAGAATAATGATTACCTTCACAATAAAAGAATGATATCCCCATGTCCTTACTATATTGAAATAGGTCAAATTGATTTCAAATTATAACCCAAATATAGCCTGACTGAAATTGAGGGAAGGTATGCAATTACGGTCCCTTCCCTCCACTAGTTCTAGCAGCTTTTACTGGGTAGTGGATAGTGTTGTAGACTTTCTATAGGACAAGCCTGTCTCTGTAGTAAAGTCCAGCTAGGGTGGTGAATGAGAATGTAGAGGAGCCAGGAGTGAACTTCTCTATTGTCCGTGAGAGAGGCAGCTCCCTTTGACGTCCAGCCAGAAGAAGATCTACGAGTTCCACGTCGTCCAGATTCTCCCTCATGGAAATTACTTCTCCTCTACCCCGTACCCTAAGTGTCTGTGTTTTCTAAGTGTTGGGAATTATTGTGAAGGGAAGATAAAATATGCGAGTGTTCAATTTAACTTGTTAATAGATATCCATTCCTAGGATTTTCCTTGTTAATTTATTACACGCGAGAGATTTATCTAACTTTGACCCGTGCAGTGATTTTGATATAACTACGGTATTTTATCTATGTAATTCGTGTTCAAGCTTTGATTCAATCATTTTTATAGATTATATAATCCATATTTCACGTGTTTCTTAGTGAATGCTCTCAGGTTTTATTCTATGGTGTTGTTATTCATTACGTGTCCAAGTCGAAGTGAAGTGTAAAACGAAGGTTATATTCCTTCTAATTTAATCTAAACTTGATTCCTACCCTCAGGACCATATTCGTCCTACTTTAACCAGAGAGTACTTATAGTATCAATTCGCCATCATTGAAAGTAAAGAACCCGTCCGTTGAGTTAGAATTAATCTACGTTCAAGATACCTACTGTAAGTTATATTAGTTCTTGTGAATAATCTAATCTTATACGTTACCAGGGCTATGTAATTCTTTCCCCACCGATATGGGAATTCAGATTTTACATTCCTTTATTCATCAAGCCTATAAGTTTGACTATTGATATATTACTACTTCGTTCTGTAATTTACTTAATGTAACAATTATTAAAGTTATATTGAAGCGCTACTTAGTTCTGCGTTCCATTCAGCAGTTTGTTAATTCATTCAAACTCCTTCTGATGCCATAATTTTTGGCTATTTATTAAATACTACTTTGTTTTGTATTCAAGTTATTATAAGCTCTTATTGAAGGTATAATAAAGCGCTACCTCGTTCTGCGTTACAATCAGTAGTTTGTTAATTCATTCAAACATACTTGTCCCTAGCATTTGTATTGCTATAATTAATTCACTATATTTACTGTGAATCTGATTTCCTTAACCTGTGGAATATTAGCTCATTCACAATCGAATTTATTTGTTGTGTATCGTGTGAGAAATTATTCACAAAACCCTTTGATAGTTAATTTCAGAATTAATTTATCTTTCCCCTAACGCTAAAGCGAAGTTAATATCATATACCCCTGAATTAACTTTGCACTACAATAGAAGTGTATTTAACCTGACCTCAGTCCGTCTGACCTAGACTCCCTAGAGCGGTACCTTTGATTGTCCACCTGAGCACGGCCTTGTTTTTGTTTGACGCTGCGCAGCTTTAGGCGCAGCTTTATGCGCAGCTGAGCTGTTGACCTCAGTTGCTGTAGTCTACCATTTGATATACCATGCATTATACATTTCGTTCACATAGGTATTGTCATTGATGCTTATTATTTATGTGTGTATTGTATTTAATTGTATATTTCCCATTCATTATACTTTGTAAGTGACAACAATATTTTCATTAGAGAGTAAAATCTTTTTAACTCTTTACCAGTCACCGTGTATTGATTAGAATCCTACTCTATAGTAGTGATTTTAATATATGCTCTATTGTACCTATGTTACTGAATAAATACGAGTGCAATCTATATGTTGTGTTTATTGTGTTTTTGGGAGTGCGATTGAGTCCATTAAAAGCAATATTCATGAAACGAGATATGTTCCTGTCGAGCATCATCCAATTCTAAATATCCGAACTACAGGTGAAATAAGAATACATAATACAGCTGGTTGGATTACAGCCCAGCATAACAATTACTACTACCACTACTACTACTATAGTCTATTCATTATATTTAGGCAAAACATCTTGACCTCTGACCTCTATGCCTCGAAAAAGACTAGAGTAATCGAGCAAATATTTCTACCATTTGGGAAGAGTCAGCCAGGGATAGGTGTGGACATTTACAGCTCATTTGCTCCAGCCCTTTTTAAGTTACAGAAGATAAAGGTCAACATTTCTGCCCTACTTGTATTGAACTGACTATAGTGTCTTACCTGGCCTTCATACTAGCAGTACTGATAGCGCCCTTATCAGCAGCACTAGCCATGTTGTTCAAGGTACTGGCTAGGTCCTGGTCTTCACTCACACCTTCTAGCACCTCTAGGGCGGGCACTAAGGCATCCAGCTGGTAATATAGGGAATGACACATGAATATATAGATAGATAGAGTGATAGAGGTATATTTATAGGTGAATATATAGATAGGTAGAGTGATAGAAGCACATTTGTCTCTGGTACTAAGGGATCTAGCTGTTAATATATAGACACATAGATGACTATATAGATATATAGAGTGATAGCATATTTATAGATGAATATATAGATAGAGTGATAAAAGCATATTCATAGGTGAATATAAGGATAGCTGGAGTGATAGAAGCATATTTATAGGTAAATATTATAGGTTTGAGTCCCGAAGGGAAGAAGTAAAACCTAATATTTAGTAGTGGCCCCGGAATCATTGACAATATTCCTTAAACGGTAATGGCCCTCTTTGAACCACAGAGTCAGCTGTTCAAATCACCCGCCCCGGAGTGTAAGAGACCAAATCATCGTAAGCGTACGCTCATAATTACTTACGGAATCGTCCTTATGATGCGGATGCCACTATGAAAATACTAAATTTATAAATAATAAAAGAAAAAGATTAGAACTCTTATGTTTTACGCTTCCGGTAGTGCAGATGTTGACAGCGTGGGTTTAGCATAGAGACGCTGACACGTCATCTTCCTTAACTGATATATCAAGATACCTTAGAAACATCAGAACGAATGGGAAGGGGATGGATGGGAGGGCCGGAATCGTCAATGATTCCGGGGCCACTACTAAATATTAGGTTTTCCTTCTTCCCTTTGTGACTCAAACCTATAATATATTAGTGGCCCCTCCATTATTGACGATATGCCTGATATCAAAGCCTGGAGGGGGACATTCGTGATAAATATCAACACCACTAATACAAATAGGATGAGAATAAACTCTTTGCTTAGAGCTCTAACTTTCTTTATTTTTGTGGCAAAAATACAGCATTTTTTTTTAAAGAAGGTACAGATAGCGTACTTAAAAATATACCTGTGTACAAACTTTCTTAAATCTAAGATAGAGATTGTAGAAAAATTGCCCTTCATATAAACTTATCGATTATATGTACAAAGTTTACTTACATGCATACAACTATAACTGTATACAAAATAAATTATTTGTCTATGCATATTCTAATATACAAAATACAAAATATTTTTAACACTTGACTAGCTTTCGAGTCCTCGAGTAACCTTAGGATAATGAGTATCACAGTGCACACGCACTAACCACGCCCGGCGGGCTGAGGGTCTTAGCTATAAATAACCCCCCCCCCAACCCACCCACTCTTCTTAAAACTAGATAATAATAATTCGTGGTTTATCTAAAGTAACTGACAGGTAACGTGTCAAGAAGGTGTGATTGGATGCCCACAGATTCGTTTGCTGAATATAATTTACTAAGTAATTCTTTAAAAAGTGGAGTGAAACCGCACACTTCCTTATAGCATGAGCCCGCCCAACGGCTCCCAGATTACTTTCTCTAATCACATCTACTAATAGAACTGCCAAGTGACGCTTTGTAAGACGTTTACCTATTTGATTAACCCAAAGAGCTCCAGGTTAGTTAGGCCGGGACACTCCAACATAGTATATTAATGACTGTACCAGACATAGCTTGTGGTGAGTGTCTCCGTATTTGAGGGCCGGAACCTCAAATTCAGTAAACACATGTTCATTGAGTTCGTTTTTGGCAATACAAGTGGGCGACGGCGCAATCTGAACACTTGCATTACGCCATGTGAACCGAAGACAATTGGGTTCGTAGCTCATCGCCGCCAGCTCAGATACCCAGTTTCCTGCAGCAAAGGCCATAAGGAACACAACCTTCTTTAAAATTGAATCAAAAGTAGGTTTGTAGCTATATTTCTGAGAATGAAGCAATGACAAGGCTTTGTCAAGTGACCAGATAGGCATGAGCTGGCGTGGTGGTGAGCAAAGCTTGAAGCATGCACACATGAATGCCTTTTCTTCCGCCTGTGGCACTGAGAGTTCCGTTAACCCACAGAACCCCAGCGACGCAGCATTTGCGTCCGCAATGTATGTAACGCTAAACTCCAGGGACGCATAAGGTGCGTCCTGGTTAATTACTCCGGTCCTATGGCACCTAGAGGGCTCAGATTTGTATGGGAACTGTGTAAGTATCCCATGCAACAATGCCGATGGTTGAAAACTCTCAAAGTCCAACCGCGGGCGTGTGAGCATGCAAAAACCTGTTTTTTCCTACCCATTTCCCCATGTTAATTCCGACTTTCGGGCGCACCGTAGGACCCCTTAATGACCTAGGGGATCGGTTTTTTGTGGGTTTTCCTTCATTTCTAACTCATTCCTGGTGTTTTCTGGAGAATTTTTTGTTTACAACCTGCTGGTCCTGGGGTGTATATTTATTATTAATTAGCTGGGGTTCAGTGGGTTACATACAAAAATGGCACTCTGATAGCTGTCATGTGATTCTTTAGTGTGATTACTGACAAGCCTTTACGTTCAAATAGGTAGTCTAAATATTTGAAAATTAAAGACAGCGAGGCCACGGTTTACTCAGTTTCCACGATCCAAGTAGTAAAAACTTTCCAGTGAGATTGGTACTGACGTCTAGTAGAGAGAGTATATTGATTGATCAATTTATTGGTAACACTTTCCCCATAGTGGGCTAACCATTTGGCCTTTTGAATATCCACAAGGCAAAGGTTAGGGAGGTCTTTAGGTTGCCAATCGTCTTTAAGTGGAAATACGAGATCGGGGGCGACACCGGGTTCTCGCACCATGTCTTCAATTGGGAGTACCACACCTGAGCCGGCCACAGGGGCGCGATCATCGAGACTAATCCCCGATTATCCCATAGTTTGTTAACTACGTGACACATGAGTGAAGTGTCTGGTGGCGGAAATAGATAAATGGAATTCCATTTGTTCCAGTCCGTCAGGAATGCGTCTGGTCCTCCAGCCGGGATTTGCGCCCGGCGAGTGAGGAAGAGAGGGAGTCTGTGGTTCTCCTTGGACGCGAATAAGTCCACTTGTGGACGGTATGGCTCTGCAATCATCCATTGAAAGATATTTTGCTTGAGCGCCCATTCTACTTGTGTGCTCTGTCTCCGTGACAGAGCATCTGCCCACACGTTGGCTACGCCTGGCAGGGTGACCGGTCAACTCAACCAATAGACCATTTCAACCAGTAGCTCTCAACCAGTACCAAATCAACCAATATGGTTAGGTTAGGTTAGGTTAGGTTAGGTTAGTACTATATTTTGGCACTAGTTTGGTTGGTCTTGGTTGATTTGGCACTGGTTGAGAGCTACTGGTTGAAATGGTCTACTGGTTGAGATGACATGGAACCGCCTGGCAGATATGCTGCGTGAAAATAAATGTTTAGCTTTTCCGCTAACACAAAGATCTTTTCCGACAACTCTAGCGGCAGTCGAGACCTCGTTGACCCCTGCTTCTGAATGCATGTGACTGCATTCAGATTGTCCATTCTAAAGGATATTGATTTTCCCACTAGAGTCGAACCGTGGGCCTGAAGGAAAAATGGGGGAACTAGCAATTCTTTTGCATGGATATGAAACTCCTTGAACCGGGACCAAAGACCCTGACCTTGGTGTCCGAGGTTTGACTGATACCCCCATCCCAGGGTGCCTGAAGCATCTGTGTCTACCCAAACCGTAGGCGGAGGAGATGTCCATGTCATAATTGAGTGCAATGTTTCCAGCCTCGCCCAGACTGCTAGTAAGGTGTGGATTAATTTTGAGATGTGCCATGACTTATCTGCCGGCAAAAGAGGAAAATGTCTGTTTCCCTCCAAGACTAACCTCTTTACTTTCAACCGGCCCAACTGTACCGTTGGTTGAATCCAGATGAGAGAGCCGACGAGGGACTGCCACACCTTCCTCGTGCTAGTCAGACTGTGGAGAAAGTGAAACAGCTTCCTGCGAAACCTGTCGCGATTGTCCACACTCTGACTGAAAGTCAAGTGTGCTGTGTCCCACAGCAGCCCTACCCACTGAATTTCCCTCGATGGGACAAGATTCGACTTTGCCAAGTTGATATTGAACCCCAGGGATTTTAAATGACATAGAATGATATTGATATGTTGGAGGCATTTCATCTCGGATTACGCTACCACTAGCCAGTCGTCTAAGTACCACGTGATCATGATCCCTTACCGTAATAGTGGTAACAGAGCCTGTTGGACTAATTTGGTGAATACTCGAGGTGCCAGGTTCAGACCGAAAAGCATTCCTTGAAAAACATAAGTCTGATGCCTGATCCTCAGTGTGAGGAATTTTTGGAACCTTTTGTTTACCGGGACATGCCAATAGGCTTCTGTCAGGTCTAACGAGCACATCCAGCCTTGAGGCAGAAAAGTTAGCCTGATTTGATTCACAGTGAGCATTCTGAAAGATGCGTTGTGAATGTGGCGATTCAGTTGAGACAAGTCTACGACCGGCCTCATCTGAGCGCTGTCCCTCTTTGGCACAAGAAAAATTCTGGACATGTAAACAGGGCGAGTTGGACCGGGACAATGATATGCTTGGTTAACATTTCTTGGACTAGTGACTCCACCTCCAATGAAACATGGTTGAACTCTAAAGGTTGACGTAAGCGAGGCCGCCGGAGCCACCGCCAAGTGATTCCCTTGCGTACCACTGTCCGGGCCCAAGTTTGCCGGGGCCAAGCCCGGTAACACGTTCGGAATTCTCCAGTCACGCTACTGGATTTGTCCGGCTTGAGCACCACTCATATCCAACTCGCCCTTCAGGGGCCCTGGGAGTGAGAGAGCTTTGTGATGATTTAGTTTTTTGACTGGGATGTGGTGGGCTGTGAAGATTGGCTACGGGTAGGGTGCCATGATTCCTGACCTGACTTACCCTTTGTACCACTTTCCTTGTCCCTTTCCCTGGGTCTTATCTCTGTTGGAGCCACTGCTTCCTGGCTTGGAAGGAGTTTTGAAGGAAGGAAAAAACTTAGCACCAATAGTGTGACGCTGAGAACTAAATTTTGGTTTATGAGATTTAGTTGACTCCTTCCTAGGCATGGGGGCAGTCGTTCTCATCGAGTCTAGGAGGCTAAAGACTGTTCTCCAAGTATATGGTGAAACTAGAGTTGTAGTGAGAACAGGTGATAATACTAACCTACGCCCTATGTCCTCCTGCAACTTCTTAACCAAAAAGACACTTAAGTCTTGTTGCGCCCGAACCGCTTCCAAGAAAGCGACCCGGATATCACCAAGGGACTGGACTGAGTTTTGCAAAAGAAGTCGTCTAGTAAACTACTGCTTCAGTCGTCCGCACAAGGGACTCAGCCAGCTGGCGACTGACCAGAAATTGAGACAGGAGCCTCCAAGCCTTTTGCCTTAGTTTATAATCCTTATCAAGCTGCGCGGGAGTAGGACTAGAAAATGGGTAATTTATTTCACAAAGAGATAATTTAGGGGCGCTCAAGAAATCCAACACAGCCTTAGATAATCCCCTGACAATGGCTACAGGCAGTGAAAACCACCTATGGTGTTCTTGAGGAATTTGATGCGTTGATTTACTGGTTATAGTGCTCGCAAAATTCTGCACTGCTGCTTCCCAGTCTAGCCAAGGACCCGTGCCTACTGTTCCAATCTGTAAGACTGGATAGGGCCTATCTGGACTGTTCTCGAATCGGCTGGGTGTCTAACTCTGGTGTTAGACTAAAAAGGGATTTAATATCATACAACCCATCCAGATTAGACCAGTCCGTATACAGTCTTACCGATGAAGCCGGTGGCAATGTGGGTGAAGGTGCATATACTAGTCTGGAGTGTATAAATTAGGGATAGCCTTAACCGTAACATCCAACACTTCACCGAACAGGTTCTTCGCCCTAAGTTTCTTACTTTCGCTAACCTGTATACACCAATGTTCAGGGACCGGAGGTTCCCCAGACACTGTCGGTTGCGCGGCTTGAGGGTTCAGAGCAGTTCTGTCCATCCAGGACCTGTCCGGCCTATATAAAAGGGGCATAGGACCTTTCTTTATAGGAGTTTTCTCCAAGGGGGGTGGAATAACATCTGTGACTACTCTAACATCAGCAGTCGTCAAAGTTGACATTACGTTCGACAAACTAGCTGTGACAAGGGAGGGAGTAATGGTTTGTTTTGCTGGAGCCTGCATGGAACCCAGAGGTCGAGCAACCGGCTGTGGTGTGGGAGAACCTGGCACAGATCTATCTACACCATAATTATTTACTCAAAAAAAAATCCAAAAAGTTTTGAAGATCCCTCTTAGTGACAAACTCCCTGGTGTTGTCTGTGGGCACAGTTGATTCTACATCAGAGTGACCGGAAGACGCCACTTTCTGCCCCGATTCAGGCTGCTCGGAAATGTCGTCCCTAATGGATTGACACTCCATCGACTCTACTGACTGAGCTTCCAGTGACCGGACTGAGAGGGATCGAACCTCTTCAGACCGGATGGCGGGTTCTAAGACCTCCTGCTCAAAGTCTTCCCACTCTAAATTTGGTATGGACGACTGAATTGGAACCTCACTAGTTTCTTGTGGGTAGCCTCTATACTGTTCCGCAAGCACTTGAGCTGGTACACGACACCGAGGCGCGTTACTTCGGGGAATCACATACGGTCGTTGCCTCACTGACGGGGAAACATGACCGATAGGGTGGCTAAATAGTTCACTGGGCAATATGTCCCTGGGCCATGTCTCCGCAACCCTGGTGACCGTCCCCGACTAGCCGGATTTGACCTTCGGCTCAGTCAAGGTTAGTCTAGTAGGGGTGGGCGCCGGCGAAGGTGATGGCCTAGGCCTGACATTCGAGACCGCCGTGCGGGATTTTAATTTCTTTATTACACTGGAACCAGACACTGCCTCTTCCGGTGTTACTTTCCTTTTCTTCGCCGCCTGCTGGACCGGCGGAAGAGAGATTGCCCTACGCAGGGGAGACCTCGATCGCGACCGACGCCTCGCCTGCTGCTGTTAAACGAATCCAGCGCAGGCCGCTTCGCCGACCGGCGGGGGGGGACTAGCTTTTTTAGCCCCTTAAAGGCGAGCTGTGTGTAATGGACACCCTACCGCCAGATGACAATATTAGGCCCCATTCCCACCAATAATCGTAATTTTACGATAAATATCGTTATTACTTATTCATATTCGCCTATTTTACGTTTTATATGAAGATAGTAACATGTAACAACAATAAAACAAGTGGGAATAGTGGTTGGATGGTCAAAATCGAATTATTGCCGACCGGTTATTCAGGAAATGTGGAGCAAAATCGAGGCACACCCTCCACTCGCGAGGCCTGAAGCCAGACTGAGTTACTCTCTCACACTCTCTGTTACACCACACACTCGCTAGTCACATGACCACACCCTAGAACCAGCTTGGAGATATTGGCACGAAAATAAACCAATAAATAAGGAAATAAGAGGGAAAATAGGTGATAATTGAAGGGAGGGCGAAGGGGGGAAGGAGGGGATTTTGACACATGTGGAGGAGTCATAGAACGTATGGAGGGGAATTATCTCACTTAAACACCATTTCTGTTGTTTTAAGTGCTACTGGGCCCTTTCAAAAGGCTTTTTTTAGGCCTTACCTCATAAGAGGTTCCTCGCCCTTGCCCACCAAAACCTTTTAAGAGTATTCTCACCGTTCATGGGTTAGGTGTGGTGTCATCATCAGTGGAATCCTCTGAACTTATTGTTGCTTTCGAAGCAACCTTAAATACTTTCTTTTTGACAGTTCCAGAACGAGTGCTCGTTTTCTGAGGATAAACACTAGGTGACTTTTTGATGAGAAGCTCCCAAAGAGATTGGCCATCACACTGGAGCGCCTTATGGGCAATGTCTTTAGTATAAAGATTAAAGCAAAACTTGATATCCGTAAGAGCAACTCGACACCCTTCCTCCTTGTGGTTCATAAACCCATTACAGAGTTTGGTACATGCACTACACCTCTTAGTCAACCACTGACCGCGAGACCGATCTAAGCACGCGACACAGCAGACACATAGTTAGTGCCCTGTGACAGGAAGGTTACTACATGAAGGTGATGCACAGAAAGCTATTTGTTCCATAATTAAGTCCCCCCCTGCCGGGATCGGTCACGGTCCGGAGCTCCTCGCCGAGGAGACGTGTACCTGGAAAAGAAATTTCCAAGAATCTATGCTCATAAGGACAACCCGAGACATTTAAACACAACCTTTCTGAGAGTGAGGGTCCGAGCCTGGAGAGTGAGACTGTGAAGCGCAGAGGCGAAGCAGCTTCAGAGATGGAGTTGGGTTCGAGCCGTGAATAGGTGCTTCGCATGTCTCACTCCCAAGACTGGAACAAGACCTCACAGGCTTCACTGTGTTCAGCGGTAGAGTGTAAAGGCTATCAACCTATGCCCGAGAGGGAGTAGTTGGAATATAGAAAAAAACAAAAACAAAACAAAAATACCAAAGAAAAATAGATATAGCAATCACCACTACTCTAAGTTTCCTGTGTAGCCTTATGGAAAAACCCTACTGTGGTTCTTTCCATGAAGGAATTAAGACTGCTTATCTATGATAGCGATTATCACTGACCTATACTAGTGCTGCCTAGAAAGCGCTTTCTAGTAAGCAGTAAGTAAGGGGAGGTGTGGTGGAGTGGTCATGCCACTGGATTGGTAATCCAATGGACCCGGGTTCAAATCCCGATATGTCAATGGGAAGATATTATTGGGATGGAATTTGTGCTGTACCTAGTATCAGTGCATTACCACAAAGCCCATCGAAATGCCAAAAAAATACCCTCATTGTTCCCTGATTAAATAACACTGTATAAATATTCCCATATTCAAAATATGTTACAGGGGGACAATGACTAGTGAGTTCACTGCTCAATAGGTGGCGTTCTGAGAGTGAGGGTCTGAGTCTGGGGGGTGAGACGGTGAAGCACTTGAGCGAAGCAACCAGCCGCTTCAGAGATGGAGCTGCCTCGAGCCATGATGGATGCTTCACATGTCTCACTCCCCAGACTGGAACAAGACCTCACGGGCTTCACCGTGTTGAGCGGTGGAATGTACAGGCTCTCAGCCTATGCCCGAGAGGGAGTAGTTGGAATATAGAAAAAAAAAAACAAACAAAAAAAAAAAAGCGACCATCCCGCCGTGGACGGAAAGTGATTAGCAATGACTCTTCCACCGCGATGACCTATTAGTTGTCTTCCCGCCGCGCTAGGAATTATTTAATGATAGTATAGGTGAGTCGTCTGGCTGAGCCGGAATCCCTGTGGAAGCCTTCCTCTTCCACCGGGAGTTTGTTCTAGTTCAAGACAATGACCTGGTTACTTGAATCTTGTGCAACATTAGAACGCCACTAGTGGGGCGTCCGGCGAGGTAGAAACACGGTTGCGAGACAATCCCTCCACCGGAAAACGTTCTAACGTTCCAACGTTCTAATAACAAGTCTGCAACCAGTTAGCAAAACACACATATATATAGTCAGGACGTATCCCAATACCCTCAACTACTAAGACTATCTTAACGTCCAGAAGAAGAGGATCACAATTTATGGCACAACATTAATGTAATAATAACTTAAAATTACATCCTACCCATAAATAACACCTACGCAGAGGCTGGCCACGAGGCCTAGGGCAAGAAGTACGACAAATCGACGAATACTCTTACCTCCAGGAAGAACCAGCACTCTCCTCCATCTCAACGACAGGAACATAGGGGAGACGATGCAGATACCAGAAAAAGGTTTTCTACTAAGTAAAGCAACCCTTAAACTCAAGTTTCTGCCGACAAAAACACAAAACACGCTTAGCCCACCAGAAAGGTAGCCGAAAAGTGTTGCCCTCATGGTAAAATAAAGCCTTTAAACCTACTTGCTAGGCTAAAAATAGAGGAAAAAGAAAACACAACAACAATGGTGGCCTCGTTCATGCGGACCCGAGATAACGCCATCACATAAGCACCTTTAAAAAACACACTTCTGGAGGTCACGCCAATCAGCATGCCCGACCTATCTAATCTAAACCTATTCTAAAACATCTCAGATTAGTACAAATGAGCAAAAGACTCACTATCCAGACAGAAGAATGAAGAATGAAGAGAGGTCGAGACACACGTCTGCTCGGTGTAGACCCCCGGAGCGTAAAGGAAGATGACGCATCAGCGTCTCAATGCTAAACCCACGCTATCAACATCTGCACTACAGGAAGCATAAAACAGATAAGAGTTCTAATCTTTTTCTTTTATTTTTTTTATTTTATTTTTGTCGTAGTGGCATCCGCATCATAAGGACGAATCCGTAAGTAGTTATGAGCGTACGCTTACGATGATTTGGTCTCTTACGCTCCAGGGTGGGTGATTTGAACAGCTGACTCTGGGCTTCAAAGAGTGCCATTATTGTTTAAGGCATATCGTCAATGATGGAGGGGCCACTACTAAATATAGATAGAGAGTGATAGAAGCATATTTTTTATAGGTGAATATAAGGATAGATGGACTGATAGAAGTATATTTATAGGTGAATATATAGATAGGTGGAGTGATAGAGGCATAGTTATAGGTGAATATATAGATAGATAGAGTGATAGAAGCATATTTATAGGTGAATATATAGATAGATAGAGGGATAGAAGCATAGTTATAGGTGAATATATAGATAGATGGAGTGATAGAAGCATATTTATAGGTGAATATATAGATAGGTAGAGTGATAGAAGCATAGTTATAGGTGAATATATAGATAGGTAGAGTGATAGAAGCATAGTTATAGGTGAATATATAGATAGGTAGAGTGATAGAAGCATATTTATAGGTGAATATATAGATAGGTAGAGTGATAGAAGCATAGTTATAGGTGAATATATAGATAGATAGAGTGATAGAAGCATATTTATAGGTGAATATATAGATAGGTAGAGTGATAGAAGCATATTTATAGGTGAATATATAGATAGGTAGAGTGATAGAAGCATATTTATAGGTGAATATATAGATAGGTAGAGTGATAGAAGCATAGTTATAGGTGAATATATAGATAGGTAGAGTGATAGAAGCATATTTATAGGTGAATATATAGATAGATTGAGGGATAGAAGGATATTTATAGGTGAATATATAGATAGTGATAGAAGCATAGTTATAGGTGAATATATAGATAGATGGAGTGATAGAAGCATATTATTCTCTGGTACTAAGGGATCTAGCTGGAAATAAATGGAAATATAAGTGAATAAATAGATAAAGTGATAGAACGACATTTTATAGTAATTTGAAATCTATGGTAAATATTTCATAAATGTGTATTCATATTTTAATAATGTGACACTTAGCTCTACTCCCACTAGCTCAGTATATTTTGATATAACTAAACTTGAAGATTGCTCTAACTTCCTCCTATTCAATACTTATGTTAGATTTGGGCCCTATATTTTCAAACAAATATTATATATTCCTATGTGTTGAAATTCTAGCCCTTTAATTGCAGATAAATTATTGCTTGCTTTAGAATGTAATATATAAAAGACTTAGCTGACAGGAGCAAGAAAGATAACATGCCAGAAAAATTAGCAATTTCTAATTTGTTAAGCAATAATAGTAGATATATCGACGATATTCTCGTTTGTAATATGTTAAATTTTAATCAAGCCGCTAAATTAATTTATCCAAATTCCATTCCCCTCACACAAGGAAACGTAAATGATAAAGTTGAAAATGTTCTTGAAATAAATATACATATTGATAATGAATAGTGCACGCTTAAAGTATATCACAAAGTTGACAATTTTAATGTTAACGTAATATAACTTTCCTTTCCCTAGTAGTAATATTAATAATAATAATATAACATAATTGTTTACATTCCCAACTAATAAGAATGTCTCTAGGTGTCTGAGGTGTATGTTGCTTATGTTGTCTGGACCACAGGCGGGTGAATCCTTGAGATTGTTGATGATGTGCTTTGTCTGGTTGTTGGTGAAGGGTGCATAGTCAGGGTCTGTGGGGAATTGTCTCGTACGTCGGATGACACTTCGGTCGTCTTGATGGGGGTTTAGGTGTCTGACATGATAGAAGTGATTAATGAGGGTGTTTTCTTGTTGTTGATATGGAAGAAAGAGTCTGTTGTTGTGATTACAGCATGTGATGTGTTGTGTTACTGTTGGAAAGTGTGATGCTGTTTAGTGTCTTGTAGAGTGTTTTGGGGTCTGTTTTGTGATCAAATGTTTGGAGGTAGTTATTCCAGTTTATTGTTTGTTGTTCTAGTATTTTGTTGTTAATCTGTGTGTTGAGTGCTTGGATTTGTTGTGCAATGTCCTGTGTGTGGGGTGCTGGGGAGTGTTTCGGTGTGTCGCATTGTCTGATGAGTTTTTAATTTCTGGGGTTGTCTTTTTCTGTAACCTCTTGGAATGTGTTTCTTATCAACATTTTGGATAGTTGTGTTGAATGTGTGAACAGCATTGTTGATGTTAGTGATGGGTGTGCTGTTTAGGATTTTTAAGTGTTGTTCTTTCTCGTTTGTGAAAGCTTTCCAGTTGGCTCTTTTATAGTTAGTTTATGTGTATCTGTGGCCAGATGGGGTGAGTCTGGTTTTGGTGGCGATAATGATCGGAAGGTGGTCGGAACCAAAGGTGTCTACCACCCTCCAGGATGTTGTGGGGGCAATTTCTGGGGAGCAAAAGGTCGTTAAGGATGAAAAGGTATGGTAATGTTGGAATTATATCCAGTGCGTATTTTGATGGATTGTATTTCTGTTGTGTTATCATGGGGGGGAAGAAGGGATATGGTATGCGCACTGGTGTTTGTAAAGGTTATTGCTTAGGGAACCAAGGTGATGAGTCCACCGCCGCCGCTGTCAGCCCGGTCTTGTCTGATGGTGGTGAAGACTACTGGAGTTGTTCCTCATTATGATCTTATGCATGAAAGTAAAATTAGTATGAATGAATTGTGAGTATGGTTTCATTTTATAATCAGTGGAATAATCAGATGAGTTACCCACTGCATAAGACTCTACATATGCAGATTCAATCCTGCGCATTAGATTTCCATGTATAAGATCACGGAGAGGAACAGAACTTATGTGGCATACTGTATCTCCAAGAAAATAAAGTGCATTGAGAGAGAGAACTACGGGTTGAGATACTGTAATAGTGGTTAAGGGGAGATGGTTTTCCTTTTGGTCGATATTTTCATATATATATTATTTTTCTAGTTTCCTCCCTAGACCTCCCTCAAACTTAGAAAAACACCCCCTAGAACCCCCCCCCCTCCCATTCAAGATAAATTTGTACATTTTTCGGTACACCTACCATCGTTCTGTCTCCCGGAGCAGCACCCCCATACTTCATAACAGCATCGACGCCGGCCCTGAGAGCTGTGGCGAAGGTGCGGGAGTGAGAGGCCCCTGGTACGCTGGTGTTGGTGGTGTTGTTTAGAGTGGCCGCAGCAGTAGTGAACAGGATGGAATATATGGCTCCCGAACACCCACCCATACTACTGCCAGCCACCTCACCCACCGCCCACAACACGGCTCCAGGATCCTGATGGTTTAGACTCTTCACCTCCTTGGATAATGCTGCAAATGTGAAGGGGGGATGAGCGGATTTATTTGCTTATTAAATTATCATTTGATTATTTTTTTAGTTTCCTCCCTTGACCTCCATCAAGATAAACAAAACAAAAAACACCCCACAAGAATCCCCTTCAAGATAAAATTTGTAAATTTTTCGGTAGAAAAATGTCCCGGCCAAAGGGCGGTTCCTCTTAAGTTACAGGCTCACTATCGTTCGCCAGGAAAAAATCGAAACCTAAATGGCGCAAAAGGTCTAAATATTGACAAAGAAATAGGGCAAAAGGTCTTAAAATCGCCAAAATAATGAACCAAATGCTGAAAATATATCTATCTATCTATCTATTGCCTGACGCCGTGATCCCCGAAGGGGTGGCCACGAACGAACCGCCCCCATGCACCTCTGTCCCCAGTCAGTCGACGCCCCTCCCCCTAACCAGCACCGCCTTCGTTCATGTAGTTCCTCACTCCATCCTTCCACCTCATATTCGGTCTACCTCTCCCCCTCTGTCCCTCCACCTCGCTCTCGTACACCCTCTTAGTCATTCTCTCGCTTTCCATACGTTCCATATGGCCGAACCATCTCAAGTTGTTCCTTTTCACACTTTCCAGCACATCTACCTCCACACCACACCTCCTTCTTACTTCCTCATTAGTCTGTCTATCCCTCCATGTAACTCCGCACGCACTCCTTAAGTAATTCATTTCCACTGCTCTCACTCTTGGTCTGAGTCTCTCAACCAACGTCCATGCTTCGCTTCCGTAAGTCAGTGTCGGGATTACCACACTGTCATGCAAGGACTTCTTCACTTCCATACTGACCACCCTATTTCTTGTTACTGCTTTTAGCGTTCCTACAACCCTCTTCCCCTGTTGTACCCTCTCCCGCACCTCTTCATCCATAGTCCCATCTTTACTCAACACACTGCCCAGATACTTAAAAGAGTTGACGATCTCCATAGCCTGACCGTTCAGCTTCACCTCACACTCTGTGACTTCACCCCTTTCGAAGACCAAAACCTTGCTCTTCCCCGTATTTACCTTCAAATTCCGTTTTTCGCACACTGTTCCAAACTCATTTACCAGACCCTGCAACTCCCATTCATTATCACTCATCAGAACTGTATCATCCGCAAACAGCAGTATAGGTAGCTTCCACTCAATTCCCTCCCTTTTCAGCGATACACCAACATCCACTGCTCTAGGTAAATATAACATGTAATATATAATGCTAGGTAAATATAACATGTAATTGTATTCATGTATTTGTATGCAGATTCATAAATGATATATTAAGGTACATCGGCTGTAGTTAAGGGGAGGTTTTTAGTTTGTTCCCTAGACCTCAATCAAGCTTAAAATGACACCCCCTAGACCCCCTTTCAAGATAAATTGGAATTTTTTCCGGTAGAAAAATGTTCCAGGCCGAAGGCCGGTTCCTCTTAAACTACAGGCTCGCTATCGCTCGCCAGGAAAAAACGACACCTAAATGGCACGAACTGGGATGAAAGTTCTTTAATTCGCGAAACCAATAGGGTGAAAGTTATATAATCTCAAAAGCAATGGAACTAAACATGAGGGAGAAAGGGAACCAGAAGTGGAAATCTCCCCTTAACCCTTAAAAAGCGGCTCACCACTTAAGTCGTATTTAATAAAGCTGGACTATGTGGCGGCGCTCGACATAACTCGAGTGGCAATTTCAGCACGTAATGTTGCTGAGAGAGAGAGACAAGTGGTGGCAGGAGACTAGCGAGCGTATGACTGCTCCAGACCACCGCGGCGAACCTACTGACACGAATCTCAGCTCCCTCCTCCCTCTCTCACTCGCTACATACTCAATTATATGGGGAAAGTACCGAATTACCTGCTTTTTGCACTAGCGTTGCACGGTTATTGCAAGAAAACTATCCATCATACAAGGATCGTTATGGTGTCATTCGAAAGCTCTGTTTATGCCCTTTCAGGGATAGATACTTGTTTTACGTTCTGGGTCTTATTTAGGCATGAAAATGATCACGTAAACAGCCCTATTTTGGCTAAAAACACCCCGCTGGGCGGTACACATAAATAAACCGCATAGGCCGCTAAAGAAGGGTTAAGAAGTTTGAGTGACTAGATGACCCTTCCCAATAACAGGACAACTCAACCACCAGTAGACTATTGCAACCCGTAGTTGTTGTTGTTGTTGTTGCTGTTCCCCAGGCTGTCTGGCCGAGCAGTCCTAAGGTCCCGAGCAAGGCCAAGGCCATAACTGAGCGCCCCACAGAACCAACCCTGCTTACCACTAATAAAGCCCAGGTGACCGAAGCCACTCAAAGGCGGAGAGCTGAGGAGGGTGCGGAAACTCCAAGGAAACCAAAGCCCCACCCAAGGCCCTGTGCCCCTCAGCAATTATGAAGGGAAAGTTGAAGGGCAACCCCTAGCTCTCAACCATGGCGTGCCTCCTTAAGGGGGGATGGGCTGGTTTTTCTGGTCCCCCTTCTCCTTCGTGATTAGCCCCATTGGTTTTTAGATTTTTAGACGTTTGGTCCATTAGTTAGGCGATTTTAAAACTTCTCGCACCATATCTTTGTCAATAATAAGACCTTTCGTTCTATTTAGATGTGGATTTTTTTCCTGGCGAATGATAGTGAGTCAGTAATTTTGGAAGAAGTGGCCTTCGGCCGGGACATTTTTCTACCGAAAAATTTACAAATTAATCTAGAAGGGGGATCTTATGGATGTTTCTTTAAAGTTTGATGGAGGTCTAGGGAGGAAACTAAAAACATAATACATACATAACTGTCTCGATTGTGTAATGCATAGTACGCGGAATTTCGATGTGTGTATCCTGAGTTCGAGTCCTCGGAGTGCCACATGTATTTGTTGATTTCATTAATTGAGTTTAGAAGTGAAGTTGGTTGGTGTAAAAAACATAATAAAAAATATATGAAATAATCGACCAAAAAATAAACCCATCACCCTTAACCACTACTATAGTCCGTTCATTCTAAGTTGGGCAGAAATAGTAACCTCTAACCTCTCATAACTCAAAAAGGACTAGAGTAATCAAGCTAATATTTCTACAAAATAGGCATGAATAGGCTAGATGGGCCAAGTAATAGGGAAGTGTATGAGTCCTTTGGAATGGAAGAGCAAGCTTTAGGCATTGATTGTGGAGTGGTTGAGTGGATAAAGAGAAGTACTTTGAGGTGGTATGGTCATGTTCAGAGAATGGATGAAGATAGAATGCCAAGAAAGATACATGGGAGTCAGGTGAGTGGAACAGCTAGTAGTGGAAGGCCACCTATGGTATGGGAAAAGAAAGTGGAAAAATATATTGAAGAAAAACTTCCACGTAGTGGAAGGGGCATTGTGGCACGGGCAAAGGAGGCATGTCTTGACAAAGTAGCTTGGAGACGTTTCTGTCATGGCCATCCTTTGGCGGGGGTTTCCCAGGAGGAAACACGGCGTCGGGGATGATGATGATGATGAAAATAGGAAGACTTGGCAAGGGAATAGGTGTGGATATTGACAGCCCACTTGCTCTAGCCCTCTTTGAGTTACAGAGGTTAGAGGTTACCATTTCTGCCCAACCTAGAATGAACGGACTATAGTGAAATGTTTGTCCACGAATACCAACAACTAACCCGTTACGCCCTGCATGAACGTTGAGCCGCAGTCACCGTCCCCACACTCGGTATCCAGAGTGTTGAGAGCCGCCTCGTGGCACTGCATCCCTCGCACCACACCCTCCAGGCAAGACCTGAGCTTTACACCCTCGCTCTTAGTCAGTGTGTATGTTGGATGATCCTGCAATTATAATGTAACACTTGAAAAATATACAAACCAAAATAGGAACGACACGATATAAAGACAAAAGAGCTGTAAAATAGATTCAAATGGGTACTTTTTCTGAGAACATATCAAGTTTTGAGAGCCGCCTCGTGACAATCTGCATCCCTCGCACCACACCCTCCAGGTTACACCAGAGCTTTAAACCCTCACTCTTAATCAGTATATATGTGGGTTGATCCTGTAATGCAATCTAATTAATTAATTTAACTCCCAACACCAAACACCTCCCTATGAAATTAATGAAAGAATGTGATCCTTCCGTGATTCGAACCTGAGATAGCACATACAGATCTTAAATATTCTAACAGTCTAACCTTTACATCACCAATAAAAGGTCAAGCACATAACTACGATTAATATCCATTTATCGAATACTGGATATCGCACCACACCCTCCAGGTTACACCAGAGCTTTACATTCTCATACATACATACATTAATACACAAATTTAAAGACCGAGTGCTCCACACAAAGTATGATTCCTGTCTTACGTCCAAATGGTGGCGTTCCAGGCAACCCTTGTATTTGTCTCTCTGTCAATCTATTGAATTTGGGGGAGACGTACACTCGTTGCAGGCAACCTGCCTTTTGTCACACGTAGATAAAAAGACTATCTCAATTAACCATCTGACTTCCATCTGAATAAAGTTGTTTAATAATAGCCAGAAAACAGAAAATAAATGCGTCATCGAATCTTGCAAGGGTAAAGCTTAACTAAATCACGATAAATCTCAGTAAACAGTGTCACTACCTCTATACCTACCAATTTGTTTCGAGCTGCATAGCCAAATTCCGGGACCTTAAACTCTGCCTGGGCTAGTTCTGGAGGCAGGAGATAGGGGGCGGGCCAGGCGGGGGCGGAGGTCGGGGAGTCGAGAAGTGAGAGCCAAGCCGGGTCCACCAACCGCAGGACTGAGAAGTGGAAGCCACGCATATCAAGGCTGGTCATGAGGCCACCTTGGTACACTCGCTTCACCACTATGCCTCGTTGACCTATAGAGTGTAAAGAGGGTTATGGATTAGCTTGCTGATCCTCCCTACCCCTTGTAGGAGTAAGGGTTGGCTACTGACTGATCAGCCCTACCCCTTATAGGAGTAAGGGCTGGCTACTGACTGATCAGCCCTACCCTTTGTAGGAGTAAGGGCTGGCTACTGACTGACTCACTGACTGGATTACTTATTTGGTAATATATACATACGTACATATACTGTATATTGTTTATTAAAATATATCAGGTTTAGGGGAGATGGGCATATTTATTTGATCATCTATATAATTTTATATTTTTCTTATTTTATTAGTTTCCTAGGTAGACCTCCATCGAGCTTAAAAAAATATCCATTAGATTCTCCTTTTAGATTAATTAGAAGCTCACTATCATTCGCCAGGAAAAAAAATCGATACCTAAATAGCACAAAGGTCTTAATATTGACAAAGAAATAGGCGACGGCATAAAATCTGAAAACTAATGGGGCTAAACTCAAGGAAGAAGGGGGACCAGAAAAACGGCCCATCTCCCCTTAATACCTTGAAAGTATGTTACTAACCCAACTGGGAGACCACTTCTTTGGTGACATTGGCCATCTCGAGTTGTGTAAGGCATCCCAGGTTGTTGATCATTACGGCCACTTGATCACCTTCCTCCAGGGCCAGCCGTGACTCAGAGTCCTCTCGCGTCAACTGGGTTAACATCGCTCGTACAACCTCCTGTGGTGACCCTGCCTGGAATCATTGCAGAAATTTTCTTAATTGTCAGTATTCTTGGAAACTATAAGATAGATTAGGTAATGTGGCTATAATTTATGTTGGAGATAATCTAGGACAGCTAAAATAAAGGTCTGGTACAGTCTCTTGCTGATCCTTCCTACCTCTTGCTGGCTACTGACTGACTGACTGACTGAATATTTATTTAGTTTCCTCCCTAGACTTCCATCAAGCTTAACAAAAATCCCCAAGATCTCCCTTCTGTCTAAATTTTTACATTTGTCGGTATAAAAAAATGTCCCGACCAAAGGCCGGTTCCTCCTATATTACAGGCTCGCTACTGCACGCCTGAAAAATATCAACACCTAATCGCATAAATATTCTTAACCCGGGAAAGGCGAGCGTCCTCATAAGAGGTTTTGGTGGTGGAAGGCGAAGGTCTTCATAAGATCCAAGGCCTAAAAAAAGCCTATTAAAACACCCAAGTGACACTCAAAACAAAAAAATATGTGATTAGGTGAGATAATTCCCCTCCATTACTGGCTACCATTCCTACATGTGTGTACCCCCCCCCCCCCTTCCACTCCTTTCCCCCCCTCCTCAATTATCACCTACTTTTCCTCTTATTCCCCCTTTTAACAAGTAATTTTTGGAGCAAATTTCCTTCACTCGGTCTCTATAGCATGGGCGAGGCATCTAGATATCCTTGCAACAGAGAGACTGCTACTTAAGAGCCGTCAGTGTCGCTTGAGAACTCGGGAGGAGAGGATATATGCCACCGCGGCTCTACCCTCATGAATGGACCGGTCGGCAATAATATGTCTTTTTCACCCCTAAATACTATTCCCACTTGTTTTATTGCTCCTAAATGTTAATATCTTCATATTAAACTTAAAATAGGCACACATGAATAAGTAATAATTATATTTATGGCAAAATTAAGATTTTCGTCGGGAATGAACCAAAATACTTTTGCATGGTGGGACGTTCCAAATACTATAGTCTAACATTTGCCTGATTAATTACCAGTATCCTTGCAAAATGTGGCTATAATTTATGTTGGAGAAGATCTAGTACATCTATAATAAAGGTGGTATAGTTCCTTCATTATAGGTAGGCCAGAAACATTAAGGGGGATTTTCAGTTTGTTCCCTAGACCTCCATCAAGCTTAAAAGTACACCCCCTAGACCCCCTTTCAAGAAAAATTTGTACATTTTACGGTAGAAAATTATCCCGGCCGAAGGCCGGTTCCTCTTAAATTACAGGCTCGCCATCGCTCGCCAGGAAAAAAGTGAACACCTAAACGGCACGAAAGGCCTTAAAATTTACAGAAATGGAGCGAAAGGTCTTAAAATCGCCAAACTAATGGAGCGAACGTCTTAAAACCTCAAAAACAATGGGGCTAAACATGAGGGAGAAAGGGGTCCAGAAAATAATCTCTCCAGTGGAAATCTCCCCTTACCCTGAACGTTCTATACCTAAAGAGGGGCTAGAGCTAATGGGCTGTACATTTCCCCACCTATTCCTTGGGTGATTCTTCCTAAATAATCTAATGTATTTATTTCAATGTGCAAAGGAAAAATGTGACGCTTTAGCTCCC
The DNA here is from genome assembly GCA_032716605.1 of Paralithodes platypus. Taxonomy (NCBI): domain Eukaryota; kingdom Metazoa; phylum Arthropoda; class Malacostraca; order Decapoda; family Lithodidae; genus Paralithodes; species Paralithodes platypus. Next base: position 54,316,510 of record CM064573.1, on the reverse strand, counting down.
AGTCTGCCAACCTCTAAGTTGGCAGTAGAGAGGTCAATCCACGGAAAAGATACTGCCACTTGACATCTAGAAAACATATAAGCGAAAGGAACAGTCAGAGTAAGCTATGGGTATGGCAGAGAATGCTCAACCCTAACTCTGATAGACCAGCCCATTACCACATGACTAGAACCCAATCCTCTCAGCATCAGATAGCTTGATGGAGGTCTAGCGAGGAAGCTAAAACATAAAAATATATATGAATAAATAAACCAAAAAGACAACCATTCCTCCTTAATGCCATCTGGATCCCGTGGCGGTACTAAGTATAAAGGTACAAAGAGGTTTTGCAGAATACGGTCGAGAGGCTGTTTTATCACTGCTTGTCTTTCAATTCACTCTGGAGGCAAATTTAACCCCTTCAACACGATGACGTACTTTTCATCGTATTTTGGTTACCATTAGACATTATTCTTTAGCTAATAATTTACCTCTAAAACTCATAGGGGTAAATAATATCTCTATAAACCCTTTGAATAATGTAGGCCCTTCTTAAACTGCATAAAAGAAGTATAATTTTAGCCAGAATCAAAGGTAAAAAGGCGTCATCGTGCCGAAGGGGTTAATTGGGAATGTGAGAACTCTGTCATCTTTAGTAACTCATGCTATAACTCATCTCACACTCAATATATGATGGTTATACAGTATATGGTTACGGTGAGGCAGGAGAGGCGACAGGAATTTTGCCGCTGACTGTAAAATACTACTATTATCAGACCACACAGTGTACCTTTATAGTAGCCCACGTTAGCCCCATTAGTTTGGCGATTTTAAGACTTTCGCCCCATTGACGTATAAATGTTTTCCTGGCGAGCGAAAGCGAGCCTGAAATTTAGGAGGAACGGGACATTTTTCTATAAAAAAATGTAAATTTATCTCAAAGGGGGATATTAGGGTTGTTTATTAAAGCGTGATAGAGGTTTAGGGAGGAAACTAAAACAATAATAAATAAATAAATAATCAAACTAATAAATACCCCCTACCCCCTTACCTATGTATATTAGTACCTTGATAGTACCTTGATTGTAGCAGGGAGGAAACTAACACAATAATCTAACTAATAAATAAATTATTACCTTGATAGTGGCAGCGCCCTGTTCCCCGTGTACTCCCAAGCCAAGCTCCAAGTGTCCCTCTGGTACGGTGAAAAGCGGCTGGCTGGCCCCCGGTAGACGACAACCACTGGCCGCTACCCCGATGGTCCCCGTAGCCTTACCCAACTGGTCGCACAGGGTCAGGGCGTCACTTAGGCTGCCACCGCCAGACACCAGTGCTCCCACAATCTGAACAATACTGCTTTTGTAAACTTAATTGTGTTTTATTGAATACTTGATCACAATGCATACAATCGAGAGATCCAGGGTTCGAATCCTCAGCCGGGTGGAGATAATTTGGGCGTGTCTCCTTTTTAACGTTGTAGCCTCTGTTTACCTAGCAGAGGAGTTGTGACCTCGCTGCCCGAGTGTGTGGTGTGTGAAAAAAGTCTCAGCCTTACCCATAGATCGATAAATATGAACTCTAAGCTCTCTTCCGGGAGGGTAATAGATGACGAGAGACTCTCAAGATCGTAGGTGAATGACATACTTTGACATGCACATACACACTGTACACACATATTCATCCGTACGCTATATCTCACAGACACATATCAAGTTTTACATAGTCAATACAGAAGTCTAAGGAGGTAAAACTCCCATCTTACTGTACCTTAAAGATGAAGATAGTTCCACAAACTCCCCGCAAAATATAATTCTTATTGTACCTTAAAGATGACGACTTTTCCACATAGTCCCCGCCTGCCTTAAGGGGAGCGTCCCCCATGATTTTCAAATGATCGGATCATTTTCCTTTTTTAAAAGGTTATAGATACGACTCGGGGGAAACACGTATGCAAAATTGAAGCAAATCGGACAAATGGTTTTGTCGCTACCTTGGATTTTCGCATTTTTTGCAAATTTTAAAACCGCTAAAACTTTGTTATTTTTGGACCAATTTTAATAAATAAGGTATCATTGTAAAGAGGGAAGAAAATGAAATAAAAAACGTTGACGGATTCTTTTGATACACCCTTTAGTTTTGCCGTTATATGAATAATAAATTTTGCAAATTCCGGAATTTCCAAAATTTATTTCATTTTTTCTCCGCTTTCCAATGATATCCTACTTATTAAAATTGGTCCAAAAAATAACAAAGTGTTAGCGGTTTTAAAATTTGCAAAAAATGCGAAAATCCGACTTAGCGAAAAAACTATTGGTCCGATTTGGTTAATTTTTGGATATGTTGTTCCTATAAGTGGTATCTATCACCTGTATGAAAATAATCGGACCATTTTGAAAAACATGGTGGACTCTCCCCTTAAACAGACACATATAAAGTTTCACATAGATAGTGTCTTGTAAATAAGTCTAAGGAGCTAAAAAACACATCTTACTGTAAATAAGTCTAAAGAGTTAAAAACCCCATCTTACTGTAAATAAATCTAAGGAGTTAAAACACCATCTTACTGTAAATAAATCTAAGGAGTAAAAAAAAACATCTTACTGTAAATAAGTCTGAGTAAAAACAAAATCTTACTGTAAACAAGTCTAAGGAGATGAAACCCCCATCTTACTGTAAATAAGTCTAAGGAGTTAAAAAACCCATCTTACTGTAAATAAATCTAATGAGTTAAAATACCCATATTACTGTACCTTAAAGATGAAGATTGTTCCACATAGCCCCCGCCTCCCTGCCGTCCCTTCCACCTGGGTCAGAGCAGAGTCGTCCCCGGAGATGTGCATGTCCACCTAGAATATACATGATCATTTTTTGTTTATCAATTTAAGGGTAGATGGGCCGGTTTCCTGGACCCCCTTCTCCCTCATGTTTAGCCCCATTAGTTTTCAGATTATAAGACGTTCGGCCCATTAGTTTAGCGATTTTAAGACCTTTCGCCCCATTTACTTGTCAATATTAAGACTTTTCGTGTTAATTCGGAGTCTATTTTTTCCCGGCGAGCGAAAGCGAGCCTGTGATTTAAGAGAAACCGGCCCCGAAGGCCGGGAATTTTTTCTATCGAAAAATTTACAAATTTATCTTGAAGGAGGGTCTGGGGGGGGGGGTAAGCTTGATAGACGTCCAGGGAGGAAACTAATAAATAATAAAAATATATCATAAATGAGCAAATATATACGCCCATTCCCCCTTAAACCCCTTTAATAATGGGGATTAGTCAGCAGGTAAATATTATCTCTATGAACTTTCTGAATCCTATAGTATAGGTCCTTGCTAAACTGACAAAAATGTGGATTGATAACCATAATAATATAGGAGTATGGTAAAATGTGGATTGATAACCATAATAATATAGGAGTATGGTAAAATGTGGATTGATAACCATAATAATATAGGAGTATGGTAAAATGTGGATTGATAACCATAATAATATAGGAGTATGGTAAAATGTGGATTGATAACCATAATATAGGAGTATGGTAAAATGTGGATTGATAACCATAATAATATAGGAGTATGGTAAAATGTGGATTGATAACCATAATAATATAGGAGTGTGGTAAAATGTGGATTGATAACCATAATAATATAGGAGTATGGTAAAATGTGGATTGATAACCATAATAATATAGGAGTATGGTAAAATGTGGATTGATAACCATAATAATATACGAGTATGGTAAAATGTGGATTGATAACCATAATAATATAGGAGTATGGTAAAATGTGGATTGATAACCATAATAATATAGGAGTATGGTAAAATGTGGATTGATAACCATAATAATATAGGAGTATGGTAAAATGTGGGTTGATAACCATAATAATATAGGAGTATGGTAAAATCGTACTGAAAAAGGCATAGAGGTTTTTCATGTGATGATAATGAATGCAAATAACTGATGTGAGTGTGTGTGTGAGAGAAAGGGAGAGAGAGACAATGAACTAACGGTAACGGAAGGACATGTACGGAAGAAAGTTACTGCTGTGGTGCGACGGTACCGTGTGGATCTGCGCATGCGCGACGACTTAATTTTTTTTCTTCAGAATATATTATATTTGTATTACATTAACCTAACTATCCTAACCTAACCTAAATAAATGTGCTATGGCAAAAATACAAGCACACATATATTGTATTGTGCTGGGATCGAACTCTCGACCTCTTGGGTGGGAGGCCTACTGCTAGCTCTGAGCTACTGGGATGGCCGGGTGAAGTGTTTTGAAAGGCCTATTTGAAGGGGAGAAATTCGAAGACGGCGCGCATGCGCATATCCACACGGCACCGCACAGCACCGTCGCACCGCAGCAGCAACTTTCCTCCATACATGGCCTCCCGAACTAACCTTAATACCCTGGGCTCGGCATCGTTCCACCGCCAGACCAAAGTTGAGTCGATCACCAGTATAGTTGAACACCACCACCAACACGCCAGCTGTGGAAAGGGGGGGAGGGGGGTGAGGAACAGACAGTGGTTATTTTTGGGGAGTCTATTTATATATATATATATATACAGTATATTTATTTATTTTTTAGTTTCCTCTCTAGACCGCCATCAATCTTCAAAAAACATCCCCTAGACCCCCCTTCAAAATAAATTTGTAAATGTTTTGATAGAAAAATGTTCCAGCCGAAGGCCGGTTCCTCTTAAAATTACAAGTTTGCTATCGCTCGCCAGGAAATAATTGACACATAAATGGCACGAAAGGTCTTAAAATTGACAACGAAATGCGGCAAAAGGTGTTAAAATTTTCAAAATAATGGGCCGAATATCCTAAAATCTCAAAACTATTGGGGCTAAACACGAGGGAGAAAGTGGTCCAGAAAACCCTTAAAGGAGATGAAAGAAAAAGAAAGAAGAGGAAAATTATATGTAAATCTGTTACGGTATCATCAGGTCAGGTCAGGTCAGGTGAAGGTGAAGGTATTGAGTGATAAGCCTCTACAACAGCACCTTTTTCGAAGAGTGATGAGAGGGGAGAAGGGCCTAGGGGTATTGGAGAGAGAGGAAGCTGTTGGAGTGACTTTGTTATGTCTGTAAACATTTCCCTTAGGTCATATATCTAACTTGATAAGACTTAAACTGGCACCCCTGATGATAAAAGATATGACACTTGGTGAGCCAATGTATATAATAAGTTAACCTGATAGAGGCGATAGCACAGTGGATAGCGTGTCGGACTGCGGACTAAATAAACCCAGCTCGAGTCTTCGCCAAACATCAGACGTTTTTCTGAGGTAATCTTCTTGTTTCCACATTTCTACTATTATCCTGGCTACACTGACACACCAAGAAAATACCCCCTATATTATCACCAACTCATAGTGAAGAAGATGCCTGACCATATTCGAAGATGCTGTGAGTGACGGCATAGCTGTTCTCTCCAATCATGTGACGTGTAGCCTATATATTTTGTTTCTGTGTGTGTATGAAGGAGACAAAAGGCAGGTTGCCTGTAACAAGTGTCCCCCCCAAAGCCAAAAGAGTGACAGAGCCAAATTCAAAGGACGTTGGAGTTAAAATGCCTGGACACACGGAATTTGAAGCAGTTTAAGTCATTGGATGAAGGAAAGATTGATTGAGGGAGAGAGTTCCAGAGTTCACTTGTTGAGTAGAAGAGAGACAGAAAATTTGCCAATTCTTGGGTTAGAGAGCTGAACAGAATATAGGAGTGGGATTGAGCTGAAAGGTGGGTGCCTCACACTCGCCCCAAGGGAGGGGGTATGCACTGAGAGAGCTCTGAAGAACACCGACCGTTGTAATAGCGACAGAAGAGGAAAAGAGATGCAACATTGCATAAGGTGTCGTCATCTAATGCGGCAGAAAGGGAGCAATCAACACCTTGACGCTCCACTGTCCCCATCTAGTGCGACTCATATGAAGCACCCAACCTCTAGAATCTTCACTTAATAATCTCAGTACCTCGCAAGCAGGGTGTAAAACAAAATTCGAGTGCATTATTTTTAGTCTCCATTATTGCATATCTAAAATAATAATTATGGTTAATAGCTCAAAATATGTCTTTAGAAGTGATAAAGTAGCTCAAACCATACCAATTTAGGTTAACTTTCTTGTAATTCTTTTCATATTCATTAAGGGGGTAGTGCTTGTTTTTTCTGGACCTCCTTCTCCACCATGTTTAGCATATTGGTTTTTGATATTTTAAAACATTCTTTCTGTTAGTTTGGCGATTTTGAGACCTTTCGCCCCATTTCTTTGTCAATATTAATACCTTTCGTGCTATTTAGGTGTCGACTTTTTTCCTGGCGAACGTAAGTGAGCCTGTAATTTTGGAAGAATCGGCCTTTGGCCGGTACATTTTTCTACCAAAAAACTTGCAAATGAATCTAGAAGGGAGATATAATGGATGTTTTTTTGTTTAAAGTTTGATGGAGGTCTAGGGAGGAAACTAGAAACAAATTAAAAAAAAAGAGACATAATTGCGCAAATAAATAACCCCATCCACCCTTAATTGATTACATGGCTTGACTAAGCAATTGATTTATGTTAAAACACACAAGGAGGAATTAAAATTATGATTTTGTTCAATACCTAATTAAGATACTAAGAAATTTACTATATAAAGATGATAAACTTTAGGAACTTGAGTTAAACAATGCGAGTGCTATGGAATCTGCTGGCACTTGTGTCAAAAAAATATATACACCAGCTCATATTATTATGATTATTATTGTTGAGAAATTGCCCAAGAACCACAAACAGCCTCGGAAGGAGCAAGTAGGCAAACCCCTCCCGAGCCTAATGAAGATGAGGATTCCTAAACCACCTGCAGCTGCCCACAATAAGATAGGTGGGCAAGATTTCTCTTTCGCCAAGCCTAGAGAATTGGCGGATCTTTCCCCACCAACACGCTCCCCCATAGGCCGAGGAATAGCAGTGCAAGACATGACATCATGGCAGAGACGCTCGCTTGGGTTGCTACCCCATTCGCCAAACAAGATAGTAAATGAAGGAAACATGGTCACAAGTGATCAACAAGGCATCACCCAACCTGGAAGATCAGGAACCAGGTCTGGCAAACCTGGAAGCCCTGTGATTGGCTGGCAGCAAAATCCTGAATCCTCCAGCAAAGCCTTACATGGACCCCTGACCCACCTCTCAGCACACAGTCATCGCCGCTGGCCATTAGGACTCGGTCTCCCTCCTCTCCTTACAGCCCAGACCCTCACCTTCAGCAGTATCTAAAACAGCTGGATTGGACAGAAGCTCTATAAGAGGACCTAATGAAAGATATATTTTGCTGGATGAATATTCTAGACAACACTCAAGCCTTCCCCAGCCACTGTTGCCGTTGCCCCCTATTACAAACTGCCCAGAACTGCTGGAGCTGCAGACTCTAATACAACGCCACATCCTTTGTGTTCCTGACACATACTTCACAGAGTTAACAAAGCACTGGGAAACAGAATTACCCAGAGTCTTGAGAGAGAAGACCAGGTCGGCGACTGAGAGCCCTTGAGAAAGACCTGCTGCCACGTCCACTGAGTGTGACTTCTGCTGCCAGACTGTGACAAAGGAGCAGCCAACAAAGAGGTGATAAGCACCCATGAGGACCAGCCCCATCACCTCTGCCAGTTGTAGTAGACAACTATAGGGCAGTTAGACGGGCAATAGAGTAACTTACTTGGACTGAAGGGTTAAGTTTATGATATTGCCTGTGACCTAAGGGTCCAGCATTATACATCCATACTTGATGATACCAAATTGTATATTCTTATTGTGCATTTTTGTATTTTATATATAACCTGTCCCTGATATGTACTGTATGTTAATAAACTTACTGTATATTCATGTTACCCAGCTGAGCATGCTGTAGACCCAAGCCTTGAAATAATTGCAGAACAATATTAGTAACTATTAGTAGTAGTAGTAGTAGTAGCATAGTAGCAGTATGTTTGTGATCTACCCGAGTAGTGTTTGCCGACAGCGGCTATAGCTGCGGGTGAAGGGAAAGCAAAGATGTTAGTAGTAGTAGTAGTAGTAGTAGTAGTAGTAGTAGTAGTAACAGTAGTATATAGTAGTAGTAGTAGCATAGTAGTACTTTTTTTTTCTTCATGGATGAGGGAGACAAAAGGCAGAACTGTCTGTAACGAGTGCCTCCCCCCAGTTGGAAGAGTAAGGGCCAAAATCAAGGAACGTTCGAACCAAAATGCCTGGACACACGGAGTTTGAAGCAATGTAAGTCATAGGATGAGGGGAAGATGGATTCAGGGAGAGAGTTCCACAGCTCAGCTGTTGAATAGAAGAAGGTTTGAGAATATACCTGTAGTTTCATTCTTGGATTGGAGAGTTGCACAGAGTAGGGATGGGATTGTGTTGCAAGACGGGTGCTACATACTCTACATAGAGGATAATGGTATACACTGAGAGAGCTCTGAGGAACATTGTTTATTATAATAGCGGTAGAATAGCGAGAGAGATACAACACTGCGTTTAAGAGAGAGATATTGCAAAGAATCAGTGAGTGGACGTGAGATGAAAGGCATTCTTTTCTACTTTGTCAAGAAGTGCTGTGTGAGAGGATCCTCCCCACACATGCGAACAATACTCAATACATGACTGCACTGTGCCCCTGTACAGAGAAAGAAGCAGTGCAGGAGTAAAGAACTCTCGGAGGCGGTTGAGCACACCCAGCTTCTGGGAAGCTGTTTTAGCAAGGATGGTAATATGGTCTTTCCAAGTGAGATCAGGAGGGAAAGAGATTCCTAGAATACTGAGAGAAGATGAAGGATTGGTTTGTGTATTGTTGAAGGGATAATCCTGTGGAAGGTCTTTACGGGTAGATAAACTATTTTTTATTAATTTCACCACAACACCAAACGCCTCCAATGAAATTAATGAAAGCATATATGTGATCCACCAGGATTCGAACCTGGGTTATCACACACAGATTTTTAGACACCTTAACCATTACACCACCAAGACGATAAATGGAGAAATTGGGTTTTGGAAGCATTGAAAGTAACAAGATTTTCTCTGCCCCAAATGGAAATGGTTGATAGGTCAGAATTTAAGTGTTTTTTGGAATCTTCACGTGATTTTTTGAGTACTTGCTTGTTGGGGGGTTCTGGAAAACTAGTTGAATAGTGTAAGGTAGAGTCATCAGCATATGAATGGATAGGGCTGGAGGTACAGTTGAGAAGATCATTAATGAATATTAGAAAGAGAATTGGAGATAGGACAGAACCCTGAGGAAGACCGGAGTTGATAGGTTGAGGAAGTGAACCATGGCCATCGACAACTGCAGCTATGGAACGGCCAGAAAGGAAATTTGAGATAGAGGGATAAAAACCGAAGGAGGGTAGTTTAGAAATTAGATATTTGTCCCAGACTCTATCAAAGGCCTTCGATATGTCTAGCGCGATAGAAAAGGTCTCACCGAAGTCCCGGAAGGAGGATGACCAAGAGTTAGCAAGATATGAAAGGAGATCCCCAGTAGAGCGACCCTTAAGGAATCCATACTGATGATCTGAGAGTAGATTATGAGAAAAGAGATGCTTAAGAAATTTTGAAGTACGAATAGTTTCAAAAACTTTGGAGATGCAAGAAATGAGAGCAATAGGACGATAGTTGGAGGGTTGAGAATGGTCACCCTTCTTTGGGACAGATTGAATGAGAGCGAACTTCCAGCAAGAATGGAAGGCGTTAGAGGAGAAACAGAGACGGAAGAGTTTGCCTAGGCAGGGAGTCGGCACGGAAGCACGGTTTTTGAGTACAACTGGAGGAACACCATCCGGACCGTACCCTTCTTAGTATTAAGCCCAGAGAGGGTAGAAAGTACATCAGTGATGGCAGTGGCTATAGCTGTGGGTGGAGGGGAAGCAAATATGTTAGTAGTAGTAGTAGTAGTAGTAGTATATAGTAGTAGTAGTAGTAGTAGCATAGTAGTACTTAGTTTATGATGTACCTGGGTTGTGCTTGCCGACAGCAGTGATGGCAGCGGCTATAGCTGCAGGTGGAGGGGAAGCAAAGATGTGGCCGACTACCGAAGCTGCCAACATCCCATCACCAACATAACCTGCAACCGGAGTAAACTGATTAACCCATAAAAGGCGAACGTCCTCTATAGAGGTTTTTGTGGTGCAATGCAAACAAAGCAAATTGTGATTAGGTGAGATAATTCCCCCCCCCCATTACTTTCTACCACTCCTCCATATTTGTCCCCCCCTCCCCTTCCACTCCTTCCTCCCGTTTTACCCCCTCCTCAATTATCAAGTATTTTTCCTCTTATTCCCCCTTTTATCGGGAAATTTTCCATGTGAATTTCCCTCACGCGGTCTCTGTAAAACGAGCGAGGCAGCTAGAGATCCTTGCAACCACAGAGACTTATATTGCAAGGCTTAATATTGCCCTAAAGGCTGATTGTTTTGAAGTTGAAAGTTGGTGAAAGAATTCTGAATGTGATATCTGCATATGCCCCACAGGCTGGTCTACAGAAAGAGATAGAAGAGGACTTCTGGAATAACACCGTCAGTGTCATTTCAGGCCTCTCGGAGAATGAAATAACAATCGTGGGAGGGGACCTGAATGGTCATGTGGGAGCATCTGCAGATGGATACGAGGGGGTACATGGAGGAAATGGTTACGGAAGGAGGAATCTGGAAGGCGAATATATACTGGAGTCCTGCGTTGCACTCAACATGGTTGTGTGTAACACGAAGTTCAAGAAAAGACAAAGCCATCTGATCACATATAACTCTGGGGTCTCCAGTAGCCAGATAGATTACTTCTTAGTTAACAGGAAAGACTGGAAACTGGTTCGAGATGTAAAGGTCATCCCAAGCGAAGAATGTATCCCCCAGCATAAGGTACTTGTGTGCGACATGAGCTTATACAGAAATCCTAAGCGCAAGAAGGTATACATACCCAAAAGGAAAGTGTGGCTGCTGAAAAACAAGGAAGTTAGGGATAGGTTTCATAGTGAACTGGAGGAAATAAATAGAAATAAGGAAGCTAGGCCTAACGATGTTGTTAGTCAATGGAACTTTCTTAAACATAGCCTTATCGCTGCCACTGACAAAGTCTGTGGGAAAACAAAGGGTCACCCCAGGAATAAGACCTCCTGGTGGTGGAATGATGAGGTTGAACATGCTATGAAAGAGAAAAGGAGATGCTTCAAAGCATGGAAGAAGGGAGGCAGCAAGAAGGAATACCAGGCAGCTAAACAAACTGCCAAAAGAGTTATTTACAATGCTAAAAAAGGCATTAAGGACCTGGTCCTCGAACAAGTGTGTAACACTGACAATCCCAATGGGATCTTAAACCTAGCTTGGCGAGTTAAAAATGACAGTAGGGATATTATAGGTGAACAGTGTGTTAGAAACGATAATGGGAAGATTGTGTATGCAGAAAATTAAATCAGAGAAGCATGGAAGGTACACTATGAACGATTGCTAAATGTAGAGTTTGAATGGGATAAGGAACAGCTTAGTATCGAAAAACCAATATTTGGGCCCCCTCCTTTGATAACACCAGCTGTAGTGAGCGACGCAAGCAATAAAATGAAGGACGGTAAAGCTCCAGGGTGCTCTGACATTGTCGCTGAGATGATAAAAGCCTCAGGGGAGACCGGTGTCAACTTAGTCACTGAGTTGAAAAACACCATTATTAAAGATGAGAAAATCCCAGAGGATTGGCTCAAAAGTGTAATAGTAAATATATACAAAGGAAAAGGGGATGCGCTAGATAGAGGGAATTATAGGGGCCTGAAAATGCTTGACCAAATCATGAAGGTCTGTGAGAGAGTCTTTGAGGGTTTGATCAGGCAAAGCATCTCCATTGATGATATGCAGTGTGGTTTTATGCCAGGACGGGGTACAACCGATGCTATCTTCATATTCAGGCAGATGGAGGAAAAATACTTACTAAAAGGCAGGGATCTTTACTTTGTGTTTGTAGACCTGGAGAAGTCCTTTGATAGGGTGCCTAGAGATGTTGTGCAGTGGGCTATTAGGAAACTTGGTGTGGAAGAGTGGCTGGTGCGTGTGATAATGAAGATGTTTGAGGATTCGCGAAGTGCGGTGAGGGTGAAGGGTGTACTGAGTGATGAGTTCGCAGTCCGTGTTGGAGTCCATCAGGGTTCAATGTTAAGCCCCCTCCTCTTTATTATGGTCCTGGAGGCACTGTCTAGAGTTTTTAGAGGCAGACTCCCGTTGGAACTGTTTTATGCAGACGATTTAGTCCTAATAGCTGACAGTATGCAAGATGCAGAGGCCAAATTCAGAGAATGGAGAGAGGGCATGGCGAGCAAGGGCTTAAGAGTCAATATTAACAAAACCAAGGTTATGCATTGTAGATTGAGACGAGGCAATGTGGAAAAGAGCGGTGCATACCCATGTGCAGTGTGTGGAAAGGGTGTGGGCGTTAACGCGATTCAATGTAGCATCTGTCGACGCTGGGTGCACCATGGGAATAAGCGCTGTAGTAGAATAAAGGGACTCTTGCCAAAGGATAAGTCAGAAATAGAGAAATTTGAGTGCGTAGTGTGCAAAGGCGAGCTTGTGTTAAGAGATGATCCTGTGGCTGTGAATTTTGGAAATGAGTCATTGGAGCTGGTGAACAAGTTTTGTTACCTAGGAGATACCATCTCTGCCGGTGGTGGGGCCGAGGCTGCCACTGTTGCTAGAATTAGATGTGGCTGGGGGAAGTTCAGAGAACTGCTGCCAATCCTGACCATGAAAAGAATGCCTCTCCCCCTGAAGGGAAAGGTGTATGCCTCATGTGTTAGAAGTGCAATGACGTATGCCTCAGAAACATGGGCCGTTAAAGTAGAGGATGTCAACAGAATGGAACGTAATGAGATGAGAATGGTGAGATGGATGTGTGGGGCCAGGCTACAGGATAGAATAACAAATGTTGAGCTGAGGAGACGTTTAGGTATAAAGAGTATTAGCGAGGTGATGCGTACAAGTAGACTGGGATGGTATGTACATGTGGAGAGAATGGATGAACAAAATTGGGTGAAAAAATGCAGGTCTGTGATTGTGGAGGGAGCTGCACCAAGGGGTGGACCGAGGAAGACCTGGGATCGGACTATACGTGCCGATCTCAAATCCAAGAACTTGACAAGTGAAGCAGCCGTTAACCTCTCAGCTGCGCAGGCCCTATAGTATACACCATACCCCTGTGCGTAGGTATTTAGATGCATTCCTCATTAAAATCGTTAATTTACCATAAATATAATTAATACTTATCCATATGCGCCTATTTTACGTTTAATATGAAGATAGTAACATGTTACAACAACAAAACAAGTGGGAATATAATTTATATGGTCAAAATCGCGAATTGTTAGCGAGTGGTTCATTCAACAATTGTGAGCCAGCCGGCCTCACACCCTCCTCTCTCGAAGCCTGGAGAGTGACTAAGGCTTGTATCTCTCTCTCTCTCTCTCTTTCCCACACATAGACACACACATGACCACAGCCTAGGATTGGTTTGGAAATGCTTACACGAAAATATACCAATGAATAAGGGAATTACAGGGAAAATAGGTGATAATTAAAGGGGGGGGGGGGAAAGGGGGGAAGGAGGGGATGTGGAGGAGTGATATGAGGTATGGAGGGAAAACAAATTGTTTCAAGTGCTACTGGGGCCTTTTAAAAGTTTTTTTTTAGGCCTATCTTAAGAGTCTCCCCGCAGTCGCCCAGTAAAACCTCTTAAGAGTCTCCCAGCAGCTGCCGGGTTAACAGGGTTGCCTGGAACGCCGCCATTAGGACAAGAGACTGAAACTGCACGTATGTGTGGAACACTCAGTCTTAAAATTTTATGTATGCATGTATGTACTGGAGGTTGGAGAGGGAGGGCGTACGCCACTCGGGCTCTCGTCTCATGATACGACCGGGCGTCAATATTACGTCTTTTTCACCCTTCAAATGCTATTCCCACATCGTTTATTGCTCTTAATTTTTAATATGTTCATATTAAAAGTAAAATTGGCGCATATGGATAATAAACAATGATATACCTGTATATGGTAAATATGACAATTTTTGTCAGAATTGAACCAAATACTTTCGCATGGCGGTACCCTTTGAACTACCATAGCTTCGCCGTTTAAAGGTTAAGGAGGTAATGTGTATTTAGTAGTATTTTTTTTTTTTTTTTTCTTATGTAGATGAGGGATACAAAACGCAAAATATAGTACTAGGGTAAATTTAGTACATTATTCATTTATTTTTATATTTATTATTTTTTTTTGTTTCATACCTAGACCTCTATGAAACTTAATAATCCTCAAGAACCCCATTCCAAATCAATTTGTACATTATTCGGTAGAAAAAATTTCCGCCCAAAGGCCGGTTCCTACAAAACTACAAGCTTGCTATCGCTAGCCAGGAAGAATTTGACACCAAAATGGCCCGAAAGGTCTTGATATTGATAAAGAAATGGGACGAAAGGTCTTAAAATCGCCAAACTAATTGGATGATGATCTTAAAATCTCAAAACTAATGAGGGAGAAGGGGGTCTAGAAAAACGACAGCCCACCACCAACACAGTTGTTTGTTATGAAACCCCTTCTCCCTCATGTTTAGCCCCATTAGTTTTTAAATTTTGCATTTGACATTAGTTTTGACATTTGCACAGTTTTGTATTTGGAAAATAGTTTTGACATTCGCAGTTTTGCATTTGACATTAGTTTTAACATTTGCACATAGTTTTGACATTTGCAGTTTTGACATTTGTACAGTAGTTTTGACATTTGCACAGTTTTGACATTTGCACAGTAGTTTTGACATTTGCACAGTATTATAATTTGCACAGTTTAGACATCTGCACAGTTTTGACGTTTGCACAGTAATGTTGACATTTGCACAGTAGTTTTGACATTTGTACAGTAGTTTTGACATTTGCACAGTTGCTGGGTTAATAAAGAGACATTCCCTCTTTCTTACCAGCAGAGAAGGGCTCATGTCCTGATCCACCGCCAGACACCAGGGCAACTTGATTCATACGCTGCCCACACTGCAGCCAACGACGGTCTACCAATACCCGCTGTTATAAGGAGGGTAATATGTCACAGTCCATGCATTCTAGGTTACCTATAAGATCTGGAAAATTGTATCTTTATTTCATGTTTTTATCCACAGCCAAATACAAGGGCATTGCTCTTGCAATATATCAATTAGTTGATACTAAAGTATTTGAACAGAAAGTTTTTTTAGACGAATTAGGCAAAGACTGACCTGTTCGGGAACGAGCAGAAATCCAGGGTTGACCGCCGCCACCGCCTCCAAACCTTCATCAACACACCTCTCACTCCGGGCCAACATCTGGATGGAACTCATGCTCACTGGGTCTCTCTAAACCTGTATTATATTATCATTATTATTATGTTAATTGTTATGAGACGTTATAATTTAACGTGCTTTATGGTGATTCCGTTTTCCACCTTAGGAAACTACGTCAATCACAACTCTCTCACTGGGAGATAACGAACTTCAGTATTATAATTACACAGCAATAATAATCAATGAATACAGAATACACGATTAAATTTCACAAGTTTTATTCCTTAACCTGACGAGCGCGATATAGACCTAGGTGCTAGGGTAGTTATTTGTGCATTTCTAGCCCTGGATTCTGACAGAATTCGTTATATTTACAATATAAAGCATTATTTGTTTTCGGTATGCTTTTATTTTACATATATGATGTATATATGAACCTTCAAGAGTGCTAAAATAAGTGGGAAAAGCATTTGGGTGGTGAAAAACGAAGATATTGGCCACCCGGTCATAATCTCAGGCGAGAGAGAGCCACAGGCAGCCCTCCCCTCTCGCTGCCTGGGAGTCAACTGAGACGAGCGGGGCGGTGTGTGCCGGTGTCTGGGTGTTGCATAACGATCTTTTATGCAACCCACTTGTGCTACATTATCGCGGGAGAGAAAAATAACCGATAAATGATGATAAAAAGAGGATAAAAAGGTGAAAATTGAGGAGGGGGGGAGGGGGGAATAAGGTGGGGAAGGAGGGGAGGGGGAGGGGTGAGAAACACATGGATGAGTACTAGAGGGGAATTATCTCACCTAGAGACAAAATCCTTTGTTTTGATAGGCCCTTTTTTTTTTGGAAGGATTTTTTTATGGTCTTGCTTCCGTGAGGCCTATCGCGTTCCCTATAGGAAGCCTTCCGTGACCCCTATCGCGCTTGCCGGGTTAATAGCTAGGGTACAATTCATTTATCAGATAATCACAATTACAATCGGTCCTCATATATATAAATAAGGCTTACGATACAACATAAATAATGAATACATATAATAAGTGTTTACTAGAATAATAATTATCTAGTAGGATTAAATAAGGTCACTAATAGAACATATAAATAGTTACCATGTTACTACCAGAACCACAAATAAGTAGACACAGAGACGTTAAGTCTTAAACACAATAAACAATGTCTTGATAGAAAACGGGGAAACTGCGAGGTAAGTTTCCGCCTGAGGTAAATAATAGTTAATGCGAGGGCATACACGCGGCACTGAAGTTATGTAAAATAAGACACTATTTGTTATCTGAATAACAAATACGTTAATTCAACTTATACAGGAGATTAAACTCAAAGAACTCAAAGAGTAATAATTATGAATATAAATTCATGAAGGGGTTAAATAAATAGATTAGTCATGTATGCGTGACTGAAAATCCTCGCCGGGTGAGAAGTTACGGCGACGTGAACAAATAGTTTAAGACAACTCGAATAATACACAAAATGAATTCTACTTCATGATACGTGATAATAACAATAGTCAAATTAAGAGACTGAATAATAAAACACTCTGTGAACAACTTATCTATGAATTACGTGCCCAAATGATGATGTTACCTAAAAACAAGATCTGAATAAGTGTTCACTGGTCTTACATGTAATTGTGCATGTATTTATTCCCGAATAAACATATGTATATTTCTCCATATAGAATAAAGGAGCCTATATTCAAAGAAGTATATATATATATTGATTCTACAGTTAAAGGTGTATTTGTACTCTCTAAATCAAGCGATGGGTAACTAGGATAAGGAAAGATTGGAAAAACTTTAATATTACGTTAGTGTGAACCTCAACATATCTAGTTAACCCTAGTTGCAATCATCGTTACTTTAACAAAACAAGGAGCACTTAACCCGTCCAGCCCCGGCTAGTTTTGTAATGTTTGTTCACCAGAACCCGGCCGGTTTTCAAAAAAAATTTGTATTCCAGAAACAATAGCGAATGGGTTAGGAATGAAGGAAAAACCACGAAAAACCGCTCAAAAAGCTTAAAGAATGGTCCTACAGAGCCCCCGAAAACGTATTTTACAAGAGTAAAAAATTGAAGGCAATTACCCCCAAAAAACAGGTTATTGCGCGCTCACGCGCACGCACGTGGACTTAGAGAGTTTTCAACCATCGGCACGGTTGCGTGGGATACGTACACAGTTCCCATACAAATCTGAGCCCTCTTGAGTTGCTACACCTGAGGTTACGGTCGGCGCAATTAGGGTGACGCGCCAGGCGTATCTCTGGGGCTGTGCGTTACATACATCGCCGACGCGTCAGACGCGTCGCTGGGGCTGTACGGGTTAAAGGGGTTGGAAGAAAGATAGGAGCCTGGTAGAGGAGCTGGCGATCACGTGGTCACAGCGGTAGTTGTCCTTCCTTTTTACCACAGGGCTCGTCACTAGGCTCACGCACTAAAGGTAAGTTTCTTCTTTCCTTTCTTCTCTCTTCGGGGTCACTAGTTTACACTGAGTTTATGACTTTTTAATGGAATAACTGGCTAATTACATACGGAAGTCTCGATCCGAATCAGGTATCTAGCTATGCACGTCCTTCCTAAAGAAGAGGTACACGCCTAGATACTGTATATCCCTAACTTTGCCTACCACACCCTTGGCATGGGCAGGTAGTAATCCTTGGGGATGGTGTTAAGGACTTGTTCTCTCGGGGTAGTAGGGGCATGGGACTAATTTTGTTTTTATTTATCGTGAGGTAATTGATCGCTCTCAAAATATGGGAAGGATACTGTTGGGACTGGGTGGACATTCTACAGTTGTTTATATTTACTTTGGGCTTAGATATGGCTTGCTGTGGTGTGGAAAAAGGAATAACTGTTTGGGGCAGATGTAGGGAATTTGTAGGTTGTATGGTGGTGATTTGGGAGGAAGGTATGTATGGGAATTTGGCTTGTTTGCTAGCCTGGTCAAGGTTGACTTGCTCATGATGGTAAGTTTTGATGTGGGGATATTGAGGGGGCTGGTGGGTAATTTGCATGAACAATTCCTCACTGTAGTCTAACACTGGGTTGGGTAGGTCTTGGACGAAGGTTGGGGGCAAGTTTTCTACCGCACTTGTCACTGTGTGTTGTTGAGGCTGGGTGTGGGTGGTGGAGAGTTTGTTCGCCCGTGATTTAATTTTTATTCTAGCAATGCGGCATGATGCGATTGCGTTGCTAGATGAAGACGGGAGCAGGTGCTTGGCTTGCTTTGGCTTTTGATGTCCAAGACCTGTCATCTAATTTATTATTATTATTATTATTATTATTATTACTCAATCACACACACACACTCACACACACACACACACACATAGTATTATACAACAGATATTGAACTACAGTTAATGTCCTTTAGAGGGAGGTTTGTATTTATTGATTATTTTTGTCTTAATATTATTTATAATTTGTAGTTTCCTCCCAAGACCGTCATCAAACTTTAAAAAATACCCCTGAGACCCCCTTTCATGATTAATTTGTAAATTTTTCGATTGAAAAATGTCCCAGCCCAAGGCCGATTCATCCTAAATTACAGGCTCGCTATCGCTCGCCAGGAAATAATCAACACCTAAATGGCCTATAGGTCATAAAATCACCAAACTAATGGGGCTAAGCATGAAGGAGAAGGGGGTCCAGAATAACCACACCTCCCCTTAACCTACAAGCAGTGGTGGTTCTCCGTCTGGTGGGGCCCCAGGCAGAAGATTGATCCAGGAACTTTTTAAGGGGATAGTGGCTCTTATTTTGGTCAATTCATTCATTTAATCATATATTTTTTAGTTTTCTAGCTAGACCTCCCTCAAACTTAGAAAAACACCCCCTAGATCACCCCTCAAGATAAATTTGTAAATTTTTCGGCAGAAAAATGTCCCCGAAGGCCGGTTCCTCTTATAATTACAGGCTCGCTATCGCTCGCCAGGAAAACATTGGCACCTAAATGGTACGATAGGTCTTAAAATTGACAATGAAATGGAGCTAAAGGTGTTAAAATCGTCAAATTAATGGGCCGAAAGTCTTAAAATTTCAAAAGTAATGGGGCTAAGCATGAAGGAAAAAGGGGTCCAGAAAAACGACCCATCTCCCCTTAACCCCTAGTGTACCATAGGGTACAGTAATAAGTCTCCCCCCAGTCCCAAGCAATGTGGTCAAAATGGCAAGATATAACAACCTCCCACCTCGAAAGATGGAGGAATACTGGCTCTCCCAGCCTGCAGAGGCTTAGGTATAAGCTGAAAAGTGTTGCCAACTCTACAGCAGTGCTCAAACGGTCGTGGTACCAGACACTGCCTGATATTGGCAGTTACCAGGGAAGTATATTACTGACGGCTCTCTGCCGTCGCTGGGACTGGGGTGTGATTTATCTACTGATGGCAGGGAGCCATCGCTGGTACTGAACGGGTTAATGTAGCCCAGTAGAACGCCTTGTAGCACAAAGGGTTGTTAAGGGGGAGAGGTTTATTTATGGTCGATTATTTATTTTATTTATTTTTTTTTTTTTTTTTTTTTTTTTTAGTTTCCTCCCTAGACCTCCATCAAACTTTAAAAACAATCCATTATATCCCTCTTCTAGATTAATTTGTAAATTCTTCGGCTGGGTTCTTCCAAAATTACAGGCACACTATCGTTCCCCAGGGCAGATGTAGGGAATTTGTAGGTTGTATGGTGGTGATTTGGGAGGAAGGTATGTATGGGAATTTGGCTTGTTTGCTAGCCTGGTCAAGGTTGACTTGCTCATGATGGTAAGTTTTGATGTGGGGATATTGAGGGGGCTGGTGGGGAATTTGCATGAACAATTCCTCACTGTAGTCTAACACTGGGTTGGGTAGGTCTTGGTCGAAGGTTGGGGGCGCGTTTTCTACCGCGCTTGTCACTGTGTGTTGTTGAGGCTGGGTGTGGGAGGTGGAGAGTTTGTCCAGCCGTGATTTACTTCTTATTCTAGCAATGCGGCATGATGCGATTGCGTTGCTAGCTGAAGACAAGAGCAGGTGCTTGGCTGACTTTGGCTTTTGATGTCCAAGGCCCGTCATCTCACCATCGCCTTCCAGAAAAAAGTCCCGCCCTCGGGCTTGCAACAAGTACGTTTTAGACGTTTTGCTGCGGACGTATGGTGTGAGGTTTTGTAAAAAATAGTACCACATTCTGGCTTGCACATTATTGGGAGCTGCTAAATCTCGGAACACGGTGAGGTGGAGAGGTGTGTTGGAGTTTGGGATGAGGTCAATTAACTGGGCAGGTGTGTGGATTGGGATGTCCTTCTCATTGACCTTGAGAGAGAGACTGTTAACCTTCATCTTGGTAGGTGTTGTTGGAGCTGTGTCAGAGTCTCGAATGAGTGTATGAGGAGGGTCAAGGTCACTTGTGGTGTCAGGGGGGGGGGGGTGGTAGGAGGTTAGGAGTGTCAAGGTCAGGGGGTTTAGGTGGTGTATGAGAAGTGTGGGGGGGAGTCAGGTGTGCACTTGGGGTCATTTTCTATTATGTTTGTTTGGTGGCGGGGTGGTGTATTTGAGGTTGTGGTGGGGGGCGTTTTCTCAGGCACAGGTGGGTGGTCGGCATGTGTAGGCTGGCCAGGCGGAGGATCAGCAGGCGTGATGATAGTAGTTGAAGACTCAGCAGGGGTAGTGATGACAGGTGAAGGGTCTGCAGGTGCATGGATGACAGGCGGCGGCTTAGCAGGGTTGGTAGTGGTGGTGGCTGGGGTAGCAGGTGTCAGGCTGGTGGTGACAGGTGTAACAGGTGGTGGCAGGTTTGGCCAGGGCAATTTTGGTCGTCTTCTTCCTCGGTTTTGGCTCGGGGATGGCAGGGGACCATCTTTTGGTCTGGACTACACGGCGGCCAGACTTTGTACACTTTGGTTGTGAAATAGGAGGAGATGGGGTTAGTGGGGGAGAAGAACAAAAATGGGGTTTTTGAAGTTTGGAAGTTGGAGGTTTTGGGAGGGTGAAGGGTTTTGTTTTAGGAAGTTGTAATGGAGAGGATAGAATCAGTTTGATTTTGGGAGGGAGAGGAGATGAAATGTTCTGAATGGTAGAGGTGGATGGTTTTTGAGGAGATTTTGGTAGAAGAGAGAATAAGTTTGAAGGTGTAGAGTTAGGTGGAGAGTCAGCTGTAATAGGAGTGAGGGAAAGGGAAGCAGAAGTGGGTGGAGTGGTAGGTGATGGAGAAAATATGGAAGTTCAGTATTGGTGGAGGGTGTGGTGGTTGAAGAGGTTTGAGTCGTGGTGAGGAGATTTTTGGCTGAAGGTGGGGTTTGCTGGATGGGTGTGGGGATGATAGGTGCTTTTTGAGTGATAGGGGGTGGAGGCTGAGTGCTTGGGATAGTGGTAAGTCCGGGAGGATCTGAGAAGGCTCGAGTAGGTGGAGGCAGAGTGGTAGGGTGGTTAGGAAAGTTTGTAGTAGGTGTGGGAATAAGTTGAGGGATAGATGGAAAGCGTTCAAGGTTAGGAATAGGGGTAGTGGGTAGAGCAGGGGGGGGGTGGGGTGATGGGGGGAAAGGGGGGGGGGGGGAAGCAAGGTCTCTGTTTTGGTTGGAAAAAAGTTAGGATTATTGTCAACAGGGCATGCATTATCATCATCGAGGTTAGCTAACATAGATAAATTTTCATCTAGTGATTCCCCGTGGTAATTAACCGTGACCATATAGCAATTTGGTACTGTTAAAATCACGAAGGGGCCTTTGTATCTTGGCTTGAGCTTTAGAGGGTACAGGTAGTTGTGCTACCATGACAAGATCGCCTACATGGTGTGTGTTGAATTTCGGGGTCTCGTCGGGTTGAAGATCCTGTAGGTACTGCAGTTGTCTCAGTCTGTTTTTAAGGGGGTGACCTGTTTTTTTCTCTTTCTCTCCTTTTCTCTCTTTCTCTGGCTTGTATCCATTCGGCCCCATTCATCCAACTGTATTAAGACTTTTATCCCCATCCAGGTGTCGATATCTTCCTGGCGAGCGATAGCGAGCCAGCATTGTATGGAGAAATCCGGCTTTGCCGGAGAAATTTTTCTATCGAAAAATTTACAAATTTAGCTTGCTCTCAAAACAAAAAAAAATATATATATATATATATATATGCTGGCTCGCTACCGCTCACCAGGAAAATATTGACACCTGGATGGTGGTAAGCATCTTAAAACAGTAGGCTGAATGGGGCCGAACGGATACAAGCCAAAGAGAGAGGGAGAGAAAGATAAAAAAAAGCGAGGTGGGCTCCCTTAAGATGGACGACAGACTGATTCAAATTTGACGAGGGCTCGTATGGAACGGACAGATGACGTAAGTGTAGTAGCAGGGGTTGTTCTCCGAAAACTCGTTCATGGGGGGTGATTCAGTCTTTTCGAGGGCAGGTGTTAATACCTCATTGCACGATTTGAACCTGGCTGGGCCAGTCGGTTGTGTTCATTTGTTGCAACCGGGTTCTGACTTGGTTGGCAATGGTGAGGTGGCTTCTCTCACAAACAGAATTTCCTTGGGGCCAGTAGCGGAAGGAATGGCTGATCTTAAATCCGAACATTTGGGATATTTGTGTCCAGACATGTCCGGTGAACTCAGGGGTGTTATCAGAGTGGATAGCTTGGGGTAATTCAAAATATGGGAACACATGTTGTAGCATTGCTTCAGCTACCGCGAATGCGGTGTGCTCTCTAGCGGGACAAGCTATGATATACTTGGAATACTTATCGGCAAAGGTAATTATATATTTAAAACCTTTTACACATTCCAGCGGCCCCATAACATCGACAGCGAGTAGTTACCATGGTTTGGATGCTATGAGTTTTCCTGAGGGTCCTGGAGTTCTTGTCTTGTCTTTTCCAAGGGCAGAGGATCGGCACGCTTCGGTTACATTCTTTGCAGTTAAGTAGGTTGAAGTTGGAATTGTTGCAGTAGGTGTTGTTGATCTTGATCGGTAGTCTTGATGGTGAATGGCACGTATTGGCGCAGGGGTTGGTTCTGGTGTGGCGGTGGTAGGGAAGTTTGGCTGAAGTGGCAGTCTAGAGAGGGCGTTGGTGTGAAACTTCCCGAGTCAATAGGCTATTTCGAAGTTGTATTCTTCTAGGAATTTTCGCCATCTTACTGTTAAAGCATTTTTTGCATCTGACTTCCGGAGCCACTGCAAGGCGTGGTGATCCGTGATTTTGGTGACTTTGACTCCGGCTAAGTATGCCTTAAAATGTTGAAGTGCCCAGATGATTCCTCAGCACTCTCACTTAGTTACGGGGTAGTTAATGGGTTGAGGGTTCTACTAGCACAGGCAATGATGTGTTCTTTTCCATCTCTGGTTTGGGCTGAGACGGCTCCAATTCCGAACAGTGACACGTCTGTGTAGAGGCGGAAAGGTTGGGTATAATCCGGAAACGAAACAACTGGTGCGGCTACGAGTAGGTCTTTGAGACATTGTAGACGTTGTGGTGTCCAAAGGAAAGGCTCTTCTTTACTGGTGAGGTCATGGAAGGGCTTGGCTATGGTGGCAAAGTTCTTTACAAATTGACGATAATAAGATGCTAATCCTAGAAAGGCTCGAACTCCTTTTACGTTGTTAGGTGGGGTTATGGCACTTATTGCTTGGTGTTTGGCTGGGTCGGGTGAAATGCCTTCTTCGGATACTATGTGGCCGAGGAATTGTACTTCTTTTTGTGCCATGGTACATTTGGAGGGCTTGAGTTTTAGGTTGCCATCCCAGATCCGTTGGAATAATTGGCATAAGCGTTGTAGGTGTTCTGCCCAAGTTTTTTCCGAAAACGATGATGTTATCAAGGTACGCCAAACATGTTTCCCAAGTTAATCCCTGTAATTCCATGAGCCTTGGAAGGTTGCGGGTACGTTACACAATCCGAGCGGCAGTACGGTGAATTCGTACAGTCTACCCTGACTGGTGGAGAAGGCCGTTTTCTGTTGATGCTCAGGGACTATGGGTACTTGCCAATATCCGGCTTGGAGGTCTAAGGTGGTGAACCATCTGGCGCCTAGCAATGAGTCTAAAGAGTCGTCAATGCGAGGTAAGGGTGTTGCATCTTTGATAGTTACGTCAATGAGTTGCCGATAATCAATGCAGAATCTGGTAGATCCATCTTTTTTTCTAACCAGAACTACAGGGGAAGACCTGGTAGATGGTCGAATGACTCCTGTGTCTAACATTTCTTGTACTTGATTATCCTCCTCTTGGCGTTGAATCGGTTTTTAATGCTAACTGATTGACGAAAAGGTGGTCCTACATTATGAATTGGGAGGTGCAGCAGTTGGGTTTTTCCTACGTCGCGGCTGGATGTGGCGAAGATGTCTTGAAACGAAGTCATCAAGTCTTGTAGGTCTTGTCTTTGTTGGTGAGTTAGTTGGGAAGGAATCTCAGGGAATTTAGGAGAGGGGGAGGATTATTTATCTTCAGGCAGGGATAATTCTTCATCATGATTTTCTAGCTTTCCTATATCTAATCCTTTTGGCAAAGTAAGGGGGTGGTCAGAGATGTTAGCAATTTTGATGCAATTTAATTTATCGGACATGATGAGTGGAGCGGTAAGTCGGTCTCTATCAAAGGGGCTTTGGAGGTTCGGGGTGATGATTACATCACCGGACAAGGGGTGGGTAGGATAGAAATCCACTATTCATGATGGGGAGGTAGCATAACAAATTTGGATATGATAGCCTGAGCGGTTTTAATAGTGCGAACGGGATGCGTTACGTTACGTTCGCGGCGAACAGAAGAAGTTACGTTAGGTTCGCTGATTGTTATTTGTTTTGTTTTTATTTAGGGGCAAAGTTGATCATGCGTTGAACACAATCGATGGTGGCATGCAAGGAGGTTAGCAAATCAAAGCCTAGATAGCCATCATAATTTAACTCTTTGGAGGGGAAGATCATGAAGGGATGGTGGTGACCGTGATCTGGAATGTTGGTAGCTACGTAAAGGGGAGTGGTTTGTCAGCTATTTGGGATTATACCATCGTTTGCATCAATTAAGATGATGGATGAATGTTGTAGAGGCCCAAAAGTGGCCTCGTTCTTATAAAAGAATGAAGAGAATAGACCCGAATGGGAGGACCCTGTGTCGATCAAAAGTCTAGCTTTAACACCTTGAATCGTAAGATGATAATAAATGGGGAGTTTATCTGATATTGTTCCATCACGAGCCCCCGCCAGTTTGGCAACAGGTGGGCGGGGGCGGATTAAAAATCCAGGTTATCTTATATGTCTGTAGTATCTTCACTTTCCACTATATCTTCGGGTAGTCCTTCTTCGGGGGCGTCATCGATTCCTGCTGTCCCGTCCTCATTGATGGTGGCAACTCGTTGTGGCTTAATCCAAGGGATCTGGCCCCAGAATTGAGGTAGCTTGGTACGACGTTTCACCAATTCAGTGAATTATTTTTTTTAGAGACAAGATAGGTCATTTTGGGCTGCAAGGTTTCCAATCTGAAAGTTGGATTCTTTCCCAATCTTCCATCTTTTCTGCTGAACGGGGATATGACGTGGTTGAAGAAGGTGCTGAAGAAGTTTGAGGTTGTGTGGTGGCACGGCTAATTGCAACGATTTTGTCCTTCTCTTAATTGGCTCTTTTGTAACACCAAGATACTCCGGATAATAGGTAAGTCCTCGTCATAGCCCTTGGGCTCGGTGATAGCGAAATTATCTCGCAAAGACGTAGGCAATACCCTAAGTAAGGCATTGAACACACTCTCTGTTCTACTAGCTGCAGTGTCTTCTGGAAACGATGTGACCACCAGCTGATTTAATTGGCTGATGGTGTGGTCTACATTTCCTGAAAACTTGACACTGTGAAATTGCTGATTGGCAATTTATTTACCGAGAGAGGGGTTAATGGCTCCCTTGGTAAACTTTTCAAATTGAGCCCAGGTCATTTGTGGGGTATCACGCACATAACCTGAAACGAGGGACATATGCCAGCCCAACATCATCACAACTGTGTGGGTTTTGGAGGTATCATCGTCCTTGAACACAATATCAAGGACTGGGTTAACGACTTCAAGATAAGTAACAATGTCGTGATCTTCTTGCATGAAAGGAATAATTTCGATCGATTTACCCGCCATGATGTCTGTGTTATTGGTTATATTGAGTGAGTTATAAACAAAAGTTGCTATTCCGAGTTGAGACACCGCTGCCACCAGTGTTATGTACGTTATAATTTACCGTGCTTTATGGTGATTCCGTTTTCCACCTTAGGAAACTACTCAATCACAACTCTCTCACTGGGAGATAACGAACTTCAGTATTATAATTACACAACAATAATAATAAATGAATACAGAATACACGATTAAGTTTCACAAGTTTTATTCCTTAATAGCTAGGGTACAATTCATTTATCAGATAGTCACAATTACGATCTGTCCTCATATAATTTATACAGTATATATAAGGCTTACGATCCAACATAAAAAATTAATACATATAATAAGTGCTTACTAGAATAATAATGATCTAGTAGGATTAAATAAGGTCACTAATAGAACATATAAATAGTTACCATGTTACTACCAGAACCACAAATAAGTAGACACAGAGATGTTAAGTCTTAATCACAATAAACAATGTTTTGATAGAAAACGGGGAAAATGCGAGGTAAGTTTCCGCCTGAGGTAAATAAGAGTTACTGCGAGGGCATACACACGGCACTGAAGTTATGTAAAATAAGACACTGTTTGTTATCTGAATAACAAATATGTTAATTCAAATTATACAGGAGATTAAACTCAAAGAACTCAAAGAGTAATAATTATGAATATAAATTCATGAAGGGGTTAAATTAATAGATTAGTCATGTATGCGTGACTGAAAATCCTCGCCGGGTGAGAAGTTACGGCAACGTGAACAAATAGTTTAAGACAACTCGAATAATACACAAAATGAATTCTACTTCATGAAGCGTGATAATAACAATAGTCAAATTAAGAGACTGAATAGTAAAACACTCTGTGAACAACTTATCTATGAATTACGTGCCCAAATGATGATGTTACCTAAAAACAAGATCTGAATAAGTGTTCACTAGTCTTACGTGTAATTGTGCATGTATTTATTCCCGAATAAACATATGGATATCTCTTCATATAGAACATAGGAGCCTATATTCAAAGATGTACATACTGTATATATTGATTCCACAGATAAAGGTGTATTGATTCTCTCTAAATCGAGCGACGGGTAACTAAAATAAGGAAAGAATGGAAAATCTTTAATATTACGTTAGCGTGAACCTCAACATATCTAGTTAACCCTAGTTGCAATCATCGTTACTTTAACAAAACAAGGAGCACTTAAAGGGGTTGGAAGAAAGATAGGAGCCTGGTAGAGGATCTGGCGAGCACGTGGTCACAGCGGTAGTTGTCCTTCCTTTTTACCACAGGGCTCGTCACTAGGCTCACGCACTAAAGGTAAGTTTCTTTCCTTTCTTCTCTCTTCGGGGTCACTAGTTTACACTGAGTTTATGACTTTTTAATGGAATAACTGGCTAATTACATACGGAAGTCTTGATCCGAATCAGGTATCTAGCTATGCACGTCCTTCCTAAAGAAGAGGTACACGCCTAGATACTGTATATCCCTGACTTTGCCTACCTCACCCTTGGCACGGGCAGGTAGTAATCCTTTTTTGGATGGGATTAAGGAGTTGTTCTCTCGGGGTAGTAGGGGCATGGGACTAAGTTTGTTTTAATTTATCGTGAGGTTATTGATCGCACTCAAAATATGGGAAGGATACTGTTGGGACTGGGTGGACATTCTACATTTGTTTATATCTACTTTGGGCTTAGATATGGCTTGCTGTGGTGTGGAAAAAGGAATAACTGTTTGAGGCAGATGTAGGGAATTTGTAGGTTGTATGGTGGTGATTTGGGAGGAAGGGATGTATGGGTATTTGGCTTGTTTGCTAGCCTGGTCAAGGTTGACTTGCTCATGATGGTAAGTTTTGATGTGGGGATATTGAGGGGGCTGGTGGGTAATTTGCATGAACAATTCCTCACTGTAGTCTAACACTGGGTTGGGTAGGTCTTGGACGAAGGTTGGGGGCAAGTTTTCTACCGCACTTGTCACTGTGTGTTGTTGAGGCTGGGTGTGGGTGGTGGAGAGTTTGTTCGCCCGTGATTTAATTTTTATTCTAGCAATGCGGCATGATGCGATTGCGTTGCTAGATGAAGACGGGAGCAGGTGCTTGGCTTGCTTTGGCTTTTGATGTCCAAGACCTGTCATCTCATTTATTATTATTATTATTATTATTATTATTATTATTATTATTATTACTCAATCACACACACACACTCACACACACACACACACATAGTATTATACAACAGATATTGAACTACAGTTAATGTCCTTTAGAGGGAGGTTTGTATTTATTGATTATTTTTGTCTTAATATTATTTATAATTTGTAGTTTCCTCCCAAGACCGTCATCAAACTTTAAAAAATACCCCTGAGACCCCCTTTCATGATTAATTTGTAAATATTTCGATTGAAAAATGTCCCAGCCCAAGGCCGATTCATCCTAAATTACAGGCTCGCTATCGCTCGCCAGGAAATAATCAACACCTAAATGGCCTATAGGTCATAAAATCACCAAACTAATGGGGCTAAGCATGAAGGAGAAGGGGGTCCAGAATAACCACACCTCCCCTTAACCTACAAGCAGTGGTGGTTCTCCGTCTGGTGGGGCCCCAGGCAGAAGATTGATCCAGGAACTTTTTAAGGGGATAGTGGCTCTTATTTTGGTCAATTCATTCATTTAATCATATATTTTTTAGTTTTCTAGCTAGACCTCCCTCAAACTTAGAAAAACACCCCCTAGATCACCCCTCAAGATAAATTTGTAAATTTTTCGGCAGAAAAATGTCCCCGAAGGCCGGTTCCTCTTATAATTACAGGCTCGCTATCGCTCGCCAGGAAAACATTGGCACCTAAATGGTACGATAGGTCTTAAAATTGACAATGAAATGGAGCTAAAGGTGTTAAAATCGTCAAATTAATGGGCCGAAAGTCTTAAAATTTCAAAAGTAATGGGGCTAAGCATGAAGGAAAAAGGGGTCCAGAAAAACGACCCATCTCCCCTTAACCCCTAGTGTACCATAGGGTACAGTAATAAGTCTCCCCCCAGTCCCAAGCAATGTGGTCAAAATGGCAAGATATAACAACCTCCCACCTCGAAAGATGGAGGAATACTGGCTCTCCCAGCCTGCAGAGGCTTAGGTATAAGCTGAAAAGTGTTGCCAACTCTACAGCAGTGCTCAAACGGTCGTGGTGATATTGGCAGTTACCAGGGAAGTATATTACTGACGGCTCTCTGCCGTCGCTGGGACTGGGGTGTGATTTATCTACTGATGGCAGGGAGCCATCGCTGGTACTGAACGGGTTAATGTAGCCCAGTAGAACGCCTTGTAGCACAAAGGGTTGTTAAGGGGGAAAGGTTTATTTATGGTCGATTATTTATTTTATTTATTTTTTTTTTTTTTATTTTTTTTTTTAGTTTCCTCCCTAGACCTCCATCAAACTTTAAAAACAATCCATTAGATCCCTCTTCTAGATTAATTTGTAAATTCTTCGGCTGGGTTCTTCCAAAATTACAGGCACACTATCGTTCCCCAGGAAAAAAATAGACACCTAAATAGCACGAAAGGTCTTAATATTGACAAAGAAATGGAGCGAAAGGCTTAAAATCGACAAACTAATGGGGAAAACATCTTAAAATCTGAAAACTAATGGGGCTAAACATGAGGAAGAAATGGGGCCCAAAAAACGACCCATATTCCTTTAATGAAGCCCAGTAGAACGCTGTGTAGCCAAAAGGGTTGTTAAGAGCCCTGGGACATTTTTCAGCAATTATATATTCAACACTTTCGTCGGATAAGCAACTATGTTCTTACTGACCTGGATTAGGGTGTCAAGGAAAGGAAGGGAGGAGGAGCCACATGTCGATAATGAAATGGAAAACAGAAGGTGTCCCATAGTTGTGGGACAGGGTGTACAACAGCGCTAATAAGTCATGTCTCAAGCTGTTATTACGCTTGACTCGCTCTGTGCTGTATCAATGTCTGTCAGATGTTGAATAGGGTGGGTAAATGTAGGATCATGGCTATATATCTCATTCAAAAAGAAGAAATTATGTGTAAATATTGCTGATACCAATTATTGATCAAAACATACTTGGTGCCGAGACATCACTTATTAGGCAGATTGTACCTAAATGAATACCCTATGAAGTCCCATAGCAATAAGGAGGAAGCGTTCAAATGGTACTGTCAAACTCAAGAATATCGTACTTTATAGGTTTCTGCCTGGTATCAACCCAAATCTGTTCTTCGACTAGCTAAAAACTCTTTCTTCAAAAAGAAATTTTCTGAACTTTCCAACTCGAGCTATTCCCATGTTTTCTGGCATCTAGTCTAAAAAATCTCCAACAATTGTACCGTACTTCCTTGTCTATACAGTGAACCCTCATATTACGTGCAATTTATCTACGCGTAATCAAAACTACGCTTGAACCACAATTGAGGCAACAAATCGAAAAGTACGCTCAATTATTCGAATGTACGCGCCGAGCATACGAGCGGGAGTCGATTCGTATCTGTTGGAGAGTTTCGGGCGGCCATATTGACGTGACCCCAAGCCCTCCAACGTCGTCACTGTTGACTGTGGAGAGAGACACATCTCCCGTACCAAACGATTATGTATCTATAAAGCACAACAGGATATTATGAATCTATTAAAAGACTTCTTCATTTTACATTGCATGTATCATTTATTGAGCTAACAAAATCGGAAATGGAAAATCTGTTTCTATTCGGTAGTTGGAGGCGAGATTGTTTACACTTCTTTCGAAAGTCGCTTCAAAGCCCACTGCTCTCTCCTGGCTAAATGATGTGAAGCCAATTCTTTAATATGTATATGAGCTATTGAACTATCTCACTTGACACTATGTAGGCTATATGAAACTATAGGCTCTACAGGGTGTATTACTTTTTGACTCAAAACTTTACCAGTAAGCCTAGGCGGCTAGGCGTATTATTTCGGTCGATCCGTTTCGGGCGCAGTGCTATCGATCGATGGCACAGATCCGGCATTGCTCAACCACTACCAATGTGAGATAATTTACGTTTGTGTCTTATTTGTATACATTAAATGTATTTTGTGTGGTAGATTAGGTTATGAAAACATATTTGTACAGTAATATGTTATATATTTGTGGATTTTAGGTGATGAAAGGTAGAAATAGTACAACTTACGGTCGGACCCAGACCAATACCTATTTTCCCCATTTATATTTAACTCCCATGTACGCACAAACGAACGTACGCGCCGACAGCACAGTACGCATCCCACGCGTAGTTTGAGGGTTCACTGTATACGTTTTGGTACTATACTTATATCAGTAATCAGTATGTTTAGTGCATTGGTTGAGGAAGGGTGTATGAACAATGAAGAGGTGTTTTAGAAGCTGAAAATCAACAAAATCTGTGCCACTTCACCATGTACCGGTATCTGTAACAGCTATATGCCAGGTACGAATATGAGGTTAATTTCACCTGAATTGCCGCTCAACTTTCCCTTCATAATTGTTAAGTGGCACAGGGCCCTGGGAGGGGCTTTGGTGTCCTGGTCGTTTCCGCACTCTCCTCAGCCCCTTGCCTGGGAGCGGCTGGGCATTCTTAGTGGTAAAGTTGGGAATGTTCTGTGGGGGCGCTCAGTTATGGCCATGGCCTTGTTCGGGACCTTGGTGCTGCTCTCGGCTTGACAGCCTGGGGATCAGCAACAACAAGCAA
Source organism: Paralithodes platypus (assembly GCA_032716605.1). Taxonomy (NCBI): domain Eukaryota; kingdom Metazoa; phylum Arthropoda; class Malacostraca; order Decapoda; family Lithodidae; genus Paralithodes; species Paralithodes platypus. Next base: position 54,284,445 of record CM064573.1, on the reverse strand, counting down.
CAACAACCTATTCCATATCCTCTTAGCCTATGTGTAGCCTGTATGTATGCTGGCTGCAGTATAGCCTTTATTTGCATAGGACGTAAATATACATCTGCCGCAGGGAAAGGGTTACTAGAACTCAAGATGAATAAAAGTCAATGAGCATAACAACAGACTCCTCAAGGTCACTATTATCTCAACATACAGTATACACCCATAGCAACCTCCAGTACCATTCCACAAAATTAACCCTTACAGTACCAGTGCCATCCTTTTAAATTTACTCAGACAATTGTATTTTCATTACCCCTCCAACCCCAGGGACGTACGTTATGCGTCCCCTATGTATGTAACGCACAGTCCCAGCGCCTCCCAGTGCCGCCTTTATTTACTCTTGTCCTATGGCACCTTAAGGGTTCAGATTTTATGGGAACTACTTTAGGACCCCACGGAACAATACCGATGATTGGTAACCACCAGAGTCTAGCCGCATGCATGTGGGGACGCGCAGGAGTGGGACATCAGTATACCACCTACCCTAGCGACTCGCGAATGTTACACCATTTCTGACCGCCCCACCTCCAGCCACCCTCACCCACACAGGGGTGTTAGTGGTGAGGAGGCACTTGCAATACTGGAAGATAGCAATATGATAATCATAACCAAAATGTTTTGCAGTAACAGTGGAAGAGTGAAAGAGAAGTAAGCTAACCACACGAAGCCTTAGCCCAGTGTGGTGTTGTGGGTCGAGGCAGGATTAACGTGCGTACATACGTGTGCTCTCGTAGACTCTTTTCTCAACCTCCCCCTCCCCCGACTGATGTAGCCCTGTGTTTGACACAGTGTTTCACGGACAATCACACCCTTGAACACTTACAAGCTGCCTATAAATTATTGCGTAACATAAGTGACAGTGACACTCACAATACAATAATCGTAACCAAAATATTTTGCTGTAACAGTGGAACAGGCAAAGTCAAAGTATACAAGCCACGGAGCTTAGCCCAGAGTTGTGTTGGGTGGTAGTAGCGTGTGATCGTATGTTGTTTATGATGGCCAGCCGTCACCATGAGAACCAGGATGCTCAGGGCTTTGGATTGCAAACACTAGACTACATACACTTATGACACTCTACCAACACGCACAATGACTCTCAGTGATAGTTCTTGTTATTTTACACATTGTTGAGGCACACAGAGCTATAGAGAGTGTGAGAGTCATGCAGTGGAGGCAGGTTGTGTGTACGTTCATCTGTGCGTTTTGTTATTGTCCGGGAGCCAGATGGCCGACAGTCACCATGGTAATCACTATGAGCGTGAGGCTTCCCACTCGTCGGCTCTTATAACACTTGACTTTATGCTCTTATCACACTGTAACTTCACTTATGATGACATTCTGTGATACGTATTGCCAGAAAACCTTGTTACATTTAATGCTTCCAAAACTCAATTTATCCATCTTACTACCCGTCAGGAACCTCCAGAGGACTATCCCTTATTCTTCAACAATACAAAAATCAACCCTTCATCTTCCCTCAATGTTCTCGGTGTCTCTTTTTCTTCAGCTCTCACTTGGAAAGACCATATTACCAGTCTCGCTAAGGCAGCCTCCCAGAAGCTGGGTGTGCTCAACCGCCTCAAGGGGTTCTTTACCCCTGCGCAGCTACTTGTTTTGTACAGGGGCACAGTGCGTCCTTGTATTGAGTATTGTTCACATGTGTGGGGAGGATCCTCTCACACCGCACTCCTAGATAAAGTAGAAAGGAAAGCTTTTCGTATCATTAACTCCCGTCCACTCACCAATTCTCTGCAATCTCTCTCCCTTCGCCGCAATGTTGCATCTCTCTCACTATTCTATCGCTACTACAATAATCAGTGTTCCTCGGAGCTTTCCCAGTGTATACCACCTCCTTTACGTAGGGTACATAGTACCCGCCTTGCAACACAATCCCACCCCTACTCTGTGCAACTCTCCAACCCAAGAGTGAAACGCTATTCTCAGACTTTCTTCTATTCAACTGCTGAGGACTGGAACTCTCTCCCAGAATCAGTCTTTCCCTTTTCCTATGACTTAAATTTCTTCAAACTCCGTGTGTCCAGGCATTTTAGCTCGAACGTCCATTGATTTCGGCCCTGTCACTCTTTGAAATCTGGAGGAGGCACTCGCTGCAGGCAGTTATGCCTTTTGTCTCCCTCATTCACATAGAAAACAAAACATTGATGAATTATGGAGGCAAACAGGATGCTCGGGTGGTGTAAATAAGTGTCACTCGAAAACTGGAGGCATCGTACATCAGCCATGCTGCCTCACCCGGCTGTCGTCTGCAGGCACGGGAGTTTTGAATAGGCGCACAGCACCCAGTGATGGCTGGGCCTGGGGTGACATTTATTAATATATCCCTGGGGGTCCAGTGGGTTAATAAGACCATCCAGCAATTAACAGGCTTCGAACTATCTCACTTCACCCTGTTTAATACCACGGATCCTTCTTAAACTGCACACAATCATCTAAATATAACTAGAATAAAATAAAGACGTCGCCGGTACACAAGGGGTAATTAAAAGTCAACAAGTATAACAACAGACTCCTCAAGGTCACTAGCTAGTATCTCAACACACCACAAGCATCCTTATCAACCTCTAGTACCAGCCCACATGATTAAGGGGAAATGGGATTTTTTTTTTTTTTTCTATTTATTCATGTATTCCTTTATTTCTTAGTGTTCTCGCTAGACCTCCATCAACTTGGGAATACACCCCCCAAGATAAATTTGTACATTTTTCGGTAGAAAAATATCCCGGCCGGTTCCTCTTATTATTACAGGCTCGCTGTCGCTCGCCAGGAAAAAATCGACACCTAAGTGACGCGAAAATACTTAATATTGACAAATAAAAGGGGCGTAAATTCTTAATATCGCCAAACTAATGGGCCGAACGTCATAAAATCAGAAAACTAATGGGTCTGAACATGAGGGAGAAAGGGGTCCAGAAAAGCGACCCATTTCCCCTTAATAACATTTATCTAATTGGTTGAAGATGTGATAAGAAAAGGGACATATATGTCTCATCAAAAGTGAGAGTATGAGAGAGAGAGAGAGAGGAGAGAGAGAGTGTTTGTGTGTTTGTGTGTGTGTCTATAATGTAGGCCTATACTTGCCAACATTAGTTCTGTTCCTCTTCGTGATCTTATACATGGAAGTATAATACGGATGATTGAATTACGAGTGTAGTTTCTTAAGCAGTGGTTAACTAATCTGATTAGTCCACTTATAATTAATAGAAACTACACTTGTAGTTCATACTATTTTACTTTCATACATAAGGCCAGGATGAAGAACAAAACTTATGTGGGCAACTGTACGTGTTTAATATATGTATGACTGTGTGAATCTGTGTGCGTGTATGTATATGTATCTTTACCTGTGAATAGTTTATAATAGAGTAGAATAGAATATAAAATAGAATATTTTTATTAGGCTCAGACTTACAAAACAAGTATGGAGCACAGCTCCTCAATACATACTACAAAGTAATTATACTAATTTCTTATCTAAAAATACCAAACACAGCTCTCAAAACAATTGCTAACTTATTCAGTACATTAACATTATTCGTTTGCATCAACAACTTGTACTTGAAATTAGTTGGTCTACGTCTAAAGTAACTTGGAATATACTGATTTTTCAAACTAGCAATATCAGCATTTTGACACATAAACAATACATGATATTCGTCACCAACAACACCAGCCTCACATTTTCCACAGATACAATTGTTTCTACAAATATCCTAATATTTACCAGCAGTTATAGGCAATGTATTATTCCTGGCTCGTAGATTACTCACCAGTATGCGATTACCTTTGCGTAGCTTTAACAGATACTCCTCCAAGCCATACACTTCTTTATATACTCTATAACTACTACATATAGATTTGGTTGACAAGTTACTGTTCCAAGTAGTAATCCATTGATCTTTCAACCTTAATTCAATTGCCTTTTTGAACCATACTGGATATACAATAGTTTGTGATAACCACACACCTGACATTACGTAGTCATTACATATTTGTTTAATGTAACTTATCCATGGGGAAGAATAAATACCAGTCATATCTGATAATAACAAGCACTTATACATAAGGTAACTCAATTTAGTATTTTTGCCTAACAGTAGTCGCACCCAGTAACCAATCATCCGACATTTAATATGTATCTCCAATGGGTAGACTCCAAGCTCTCCATACACCACATCCGTACTTGTTATCTTATGTACACACAAAACTTGCTTTAAAATTTATATTTCTTAAGAATTAATATTCTCTTACAATATAAAGGCCCCATATTTCTGATGCATAGGTCATGACAGGTAATACCATACTATTAAACATTTCTATCTGGATATCAACTGGCAAATCAAACTTCCGACATGTACCAATTATGGAATACACAGCTCTCTGCGCCTGATCTATTAATTCCAATTCTCCTTTACGAAATCTAGCATTGTATTTGAATGATATGCCAAGATATTTATACTGACTCACTATTTCTACATTCTCCCTACCGATCTTAAAATTATAATTACAAACTTGAACTTTACCCCTGCTGAATGTGTGAGGGAGCCAATGAGAGATTTTTACTATTTTTCTGGACCCCCTTCCTCCCTCATGTTTGTCCCCATTTATTTTTACATTATAAGACATTCGCCCCATTAGGAACCCGCAGTAGCTGGTAAGTAAACGTTAGTTTTGTATTCCACGTACTGGGTACTAGGAACCCGCAGTAGCTGGTATGGTAAAGGTTAGTTTTGCATCCCACATATCAGGTACTAGGATCCCGCAGTAGCTGGTAAGTAAAGGTTAGTTTTGTATTCCACGTACTGGGTACTAGGAACCCGCAGTAGCTGGTATGGTAAAGGTTAGTTTTGTATCCCACATATCAGGTACTAGGATCCCGCAGTAGCTGGTAAGTAAAGGTTAGTTTTGCATCCCACATACTAGGTCTAGGTTAGGTTAGGTTAGGTTGGGTTGTTTAGTTTGGTTAATACTCATACTAGGTCTCAGAAACAAGATTGGGAAAATATTACTGAAACTACCACTATTTTTCCCTTGGTTTTTCTTTATGGTTTAAGGTAGTTTTCATCATTATACATTAGTTGAAATTAGTTGCAATCCCCGGAAAATGTTATGGTAAAAATTGAAGAGACCCCGGACAGCCTTTTTACTAGTTAATTCAATTTTGTTTTTTCTTTGATATATCAAAGAAAAAAAGAAAATTGAATTAACTAGTAAAAAGGCTGTCTGGGGTCTCTTCAATTTTTACCATAACATTTTCCGGGGATTGCAACTAATTTCACACTGTATACAGTGTTGTTTAATACCGAGGACCGTCGCATTTTAGTATTTTCAACATTAGCCTAACCTAACCTAACCTAACCGAAAACTAAACAGGGAACGTGAGCTGGGTTTAGACCGTCGCGTACCCATAAACAGGGAACGTCAGCTGGGTTTAGACCGTCGCGCACCCATAAACAGGGAACGTGAGCTGGGTTTAGACCGTCGGTTAGTTCTTCGGTTAAGTTAGGTTAGGTTAGGTTAGGTTAGGCTAATGTTGAAAATACTAAAATGCGACGGTCCTCGGTATTAAACTACACTGTAATCAAAGAGAAATACAAACAAAATAGAATTAACTAGTAAAAAGGCTGTCTGGGGTCTCTTCAATTTTTACCAATGTTATTTCTCCATTATCAAACGATCTTAAAACACTGGGATGTATGTCTTTTTCAGAATAATAAAAAAAAAAAAAAATTGACTTGGGTAACAGGATAGGTTGAAGGGGGTTTTGCCCCCCTCAACTTGACAGTACACATACTTGACAGTACACATATAGTATTGGATGCACTAGTTTGAGTCTTCACTAGCATTACCCATCTTTGTTACAAGTGGGTTTTACTTTGAATTTGTTATTTGCCTCAACAATATCAACCTCCAGCTCTTCCCAAGCTTTCTGGCATCTAGCCAAAAACCTCTCCAATAATTTTTCTTCCTCGTCTTTTCCTCCCCTTTTCCACTCTGATGGCACAACCATCACTTCTTCCTCTGACAAAGCTGAACTCTTCGCTCAAACTTTTGCTAGAAACTCCACCTTGGATAATTCCGGTGCTATTCCTCCCTCTCTCCTACTTATGCCTAATATCCTAACTTCTTCTAAAGATGTACTTTCTACCTTCTCTAAGCTTAATACTAAGAAATGTTGAGCTGAGGAGACGTTTAGGTATAAAGAGTATTAGCGAGGTGATGCGTACAAGTAGACTGGGATGGTATGGACATTTGGAGAGAATGGATGAACAAAATTGGGTGAAAAAATACAGGTCTTTGATTGTGGAGGGAGCTGCACCAAGGGGTGGACCGAGGAAGACCTGGGATCGGACTATACGCGCCGATCTCAAATCCATGAACTTGACAAGTGAAGCAGCCCTTAAAAGGGTTGCCTGGAACGCCGCCATTAGGACAAGAGACTGAAACTGCACTTATGTGTGGAACACTCAGTCTTAAAATGTTATGTATGTATGTATGTATGTAAGGCGTACGATCCGGACGGTGTTCCTCCTGTTGTACTCAAAAACTGTGCTTCCGTTCTGACCCCCTGCCTAGGCAAACTCTTTCGTCTCTGTCTCTCCTCTAACGTCTTCCCTTCTTGCTGGAAGTTTGCTCTCATTCAACCTGTCCCAAAGAAGGGTGACCGCTCTCAACCCTCCAACTATCGCACAATTGCTCTCATCTCTTGTATCTCTAAAGTTTTTGAAACTATGCTTGCTTCCAAATTTCTTAAGCATTTCTCTTCTCATAATCTGCTCTCAGATCGCCAGTATGCTTCCTTAAGGGTCGCTCTACTGGTGATCTTCTTTCATATCTTACTAACTCTTGGTCATTCTCCTTTCGGGATTTCGGTGAGACTTTTTCTGTTGCACTAGACTTATCAAAGGCCTTCGATAGAGTCTGGCACAAATATCTAATTTCTAAACTACCCTCCTTCGGTTTATATCCCTCCATCCTTTTCGGCCGTTCCATAGCTGCAGTTGTGGACAACCATCATTTACCTCCTCATCCTATCAACTCCGGTGTTCCTCAGGGTTCTGTCCTATCTCCAATTATCTTTCTAATTTTCAGAAATGATCTTCTCAACTGTACATCCAGTCCCCTCCATTCATACGCAGACGACTCAACCTTACACTACTCAATTAGTTTTCCAGAACGTCCCAGCCAGCAGTCCCTCAAAAGCAAACGTAATGAAGCCATAGAAGACGGTCCTTGCACGCCGCTTGCTCTAAAGTTTTCAACAATATTTCTAATTTTATTGTCAAAGAAGTCTAATAATTTATTTGCTAGCACTGTTTCTGAAAACCCCTCACGCAACTTATTTTTCTTTTTGTTTCCCGTCAAATTATCTAGTACTGTATATAACTTATTAATATTTGTTCCCGCCTCCATGGTCTTTTGTCTATAATATTCACGTTTCCTTTTTACTATAAGTCTATTCTCTTCATTTCTTGCGTCTTGATAGTCTCTTTTAGCCATATCTGTCCGGAGCCTATGCCATAGTCTTTCTCTTTTCTTTTTTTCCTTTTTCACTCGTAATATTTCGGCATTAAACCACGGCACATGGTCTATCACTACAATTTCCTTCTCAAGCATAGGGCACATTTCATTATACTTTTCCTTGACAGTACCATTATATAATCCAGAAAGACATATCGCACATTCCTCACGTTTCCCGTATTCATGGTCACAAGTTTCATGCCTCTTTAAAGATAAACTTTGGATCACTGAGGTTATTAATAGTTCCGGAATAAAGTCTCTCTTTAATCTAAACTTAATCTTTTTAGTTTGTCTTGAGTCTTTCATAAAAGGGATTACAAAAGTTACCAGCCTATGAACCGGAGAAATACGACATATCTCTTCCACACACACTTCTTGGATCAGAGTCAATATCACAAAACACAAAGTCCAATAGGCTATATGCCCTCCAATTGATGTCACCACATCCACTGTGTTGACTAAATTGAATGAGTCCATCATTTCCATAAATTCCATAGTATAGCGAGCACTTAAATCTTCAATCCAGAAGTTAAAATCACCACAGATAAAAACATTTGTGCTCACCATATCTAACGTTTCCAAATACATTCTAAATTCTTCAATTAATAAGTTGGTACTCAAATTTGGTGGTCTATATACTACAATAAAAGTAAAACATTTCCCACCTATTTCACAACCAGCCTGCATATGTTCAAAACTCTCCATCCTCTCTGTAGCATACACCATGAGTTTCTTAAATGAGTTTGAAAGAAAAATTCCCACTCCACCTCCTCGCCTGTCTTTCCTTGGAATATGCAGAAAATTATGCGTTGTTGGAGTCATTTCTTGAATTTTAGCATTATCACATTCATTTAGCCATGTTTCGGTTAGCGCCAAAATATCAAAACCATCATCCTTTATCAGGTCACGAATGCCCAAAGTTTTATTACCCACTGATTGAATATTCAACAGGCCACATTTAATTTTCAAGTCTCCCGTGTTAATAGCCATGGTCAGTACTGTTCCTAACCTTCTCTAGTTCACTCTCAAGGACCGGACAGCATTTTTCATTCGCTGAGTGATTCACCACAGGTTTCTTGTATCTCACACAGTTAATGCACTTCCTTTCAGCCACCCGACAATCCTTGGATTTATGATTTCCCGCACATTTATGGCAACATGGTCCACCACCATTGTTCTTGGCAGTACACTGTTCTTGCAAATGTCCGTATCTCTGACAATAATAGCAAATTAACGCATGATACCTGTCCCTTACAGTGTACACTCCCCATTCTAGCTTAACTTTGTCTGCATGATACCTGTCCCTTACAGTGTACACTCCCCATTCTAGCTTAACTTTGTCTGCATGATACCTGTCCCTTACAGTGTACACTCCCCATTCTAGCTTAACTTTGTCTGCATGATACCTGTCCCTTACAGTGTACACTCCCCATTCTAGCTTAACTTTGTCTGCATGATACCTGTCCCTTACAGTGTACACTCCCCATTCTAGCTTAACTTTGTCTCGATTCTTATGAATCAATTCTCGAACAGTTGGATCACAATTCAAAATGTAATGCATTGTGCCACAAGCAGCAGGCTTGCAAAATATCTTCTCAATCTTAGTCTCAACTTCTGGGATGTCTTGAAGATACTCATTCTTTTCTAACAGGGTCTCAATTATCGTTTCCCGGGTCTCCTCCATAGGAACGGTACAAATCATGATCTTGGGTTTCAGTTTTCTCACTCTCTTTGTGGTTACCTTTTCTACATTCTCAAGTTTCTGGGCTGCTTCATCTCTCAAGGTCTCGCTCTCGAAGTTCATAACAATGTTCCCTCCACTCAAGAATCTTGCATCATTTATCTGAACACCCTCCAATGCTAGAGAAACTTCATCCTTTTTATCTGTTGCCTTTTCATTTTCCTCAGTTGCCTTCACAACAAGTAGGTTCTTCTTAGTTGGTTTCTTTCGTTTCTTGATGACCTCAGTCTAACTGCTGACCGCGGGGTCTGCTTGCTCAGCATTAATCGCCTCTACTACACCTCCAACTGCCACATTCACTCCACCCAACTCTTCCTTCACTACATTAAATTGACTTCCCAAATCTTGTTTTATTGCCTGAAATCCTTGATATATCATGTCTTTGAGGCCATGCATTTCCTTCATTACTTGTTTGGCAAGTTTTATCTCTGCCAGACATGGGTCACAAACCCAGTTTATTTTCTCTAAATTCTCATTTTTAACACCAGTCAGATGGACACACTTGATATGGGCCCATCTTGTACAGGTCACACTACCAACCCCCTTATCAAAGGACCCATCACCTTTTACGCAAACATAACACAATGTTTCTTTCTCCGCATTTGTCGCCATCACCCCACTGGCATCAGCCATTCAACCAACAGCGAGTCAGCAATGTTCACCATAAAACACCATTGTCTCAGCAAATTAAAGTCTTCAAAAACTCCTCTGAGTTCAAATAGTCACTTAAAGTCTTATTATTTATTTTCAAGATACTAATACGAATAATCGGTCACAAGTGAAACAGTTTTGTCAGGAGCGAAGGCACGGCACAACCTCATCCTACGACTGTCACTCACTCTGTCACTCACTCACTCACTCACCAAAAATCTGTCAAAGATGTCAAATAGTGGGGGTGTGGAGGCGGCAGCCCCCACCCATAATACAAGGATAGGTTAGGTAAGGTTGTTAGGTTAGGCTAATGTCCTTTCAAAGGGGTATAGGTTATAGTAAACACTATAGATAGCCTATACCTGGTCAGAGGTAAGAAGAAGAAGAAGAGTCCTGCTGTAGTCTCCTTGAATACTACCAAAAATACTTCCCCTTAACCCGGGAACGGCGAGGGGGAGGTAATGAACTCGATGCCCCTGGGCGAGCATATGACCATTTGACGACTATTCCAAATCGCGACGAAAACTACCTCAGCGTGTAGGAAATGTTCGAACGCACCCGGCCATATATATATTTACCACCAAAAAATGTGTGGGGGGGGGTGGGTAGTTGGAAAATGTGGCGCGACCGGCATCGCGCGGCGAGAAAAACATCGAGCGGCGAGATTTACCCGCGCGTATATTCTGGCGTACGGGGAGTAGAACCAAGGGGAGGGGAGGGGAGGGTGGGTTGGCCGTATTATGGCTTATATAACGTATTGTGAGCACTTTCATGATATATAATGTACATATAAGTATATAGGGCACCCATTTGCATATCATATAGCATGAAATAAGGCGCACATACACAATATATGCGATATATAGGCGAAATTATACGTGTGATACGTGATTGAAAGGGAGAGGAGGGAGGAGGGAGGAAAGGGGGATAATTGTCATAGATTGTCGATATTTACACGCGTATATATTCTGGTTTAGGGTGCAGCAGGGGTGGGAGGGAAGGTGGAGGGTGGGGGTGGGATGAGCTAAATATCGCTTATATATCGTACTGTGGGCATGTTCATGATATATAATGTACATGTACGTATATAGGCGACCTATCTACATGTCATATAGCAAGAAATAAGATACACATACACAATATATACGATATATAGGCTGACATTATATGTGACCTAGTGAGTGAATGTAGGGAGGGAGGGAGGGAGGGATCATATGACAGTCGCCTGAAGGTAAAGAGATGCACGTGTGGAGTGTTGGGGGTGTGATACAGGGGAAGGTGGAGGAGGGAGGGAGGCGGGTTGATGGAAGAAATTGCTATATAGTGTATGTATTGATCACTTCCATGCTTTCATATAGCATGCAGACACTGCAGTAGTCCCATGTGAAGAGTGGACACCCATTATTTGGCCGTAGACAGTATAAATAGAAGTAAATCAGTGTAGGTTTGTGGGGAGAGGGGAGTGAAGACTACAAAGGTAGGGGGTTTGCCTCAATAAACAGTGTGCCCGAAATAGACTGGTGTCGGTTTACACAAGATAAACTGCTTGGCCCTTTCGACACAAACACCGACCTATTGTAGACATTCATATATTTATAATATAACTATATTGTAGAGTGGTAATTTACATGTCACTTTGCGTAAATGACAGATAATTTCATTGATGTACGAGTATATGCACGTAATATAATGTGACGGTCCTTTTGATATTTCAATGAATATATTTTTATAGGGACATTATGTTATTTCCCAGGTAGTGAACAAAATATTCATCGATATACAATAGAATATCGATGTATTATTTGTTTTTTTGGTCACGGGTGACAGGTCGAATCTACAGACCAATTTTTGCCTTTCCTTTACTATGAGCCGCGGTGGCCCAGTCGGTAAGGTCACGGAGAGGCAATGGGGAGGAATGTCAGGGCAGTGGGTTCGAGTCCAGTAAGGGGTTATGGAGAGACTTTTGTGATGTTTAGAACAATTTTGGCAACACATTTTTTTTACAAACTCATGTAATTGTATTCAAACAATATGAAATATTCATAAAATAATTCATATTGCAAGAATACAATTACATGAGTTTGTATTTTCTTTTTTGTCTTTTTTGTATTTATATATTTATTTATTTATTTATTTTTGTTTTGTTTTATATTATAAAATAGGAAATACATACATAGGAACATAGTTTGCAAAATATAATTATTTATTATTTACATTACATACAAGCATATATGGGCACATTACTATCACAGGAGATTTATCTTGAGGTAGTGAGTGAAAACATTACAAATAACTAGTGAACATAACAAATATAATTACCAAATATATTATATACAATGCAATAATTGGTATCACAGTAAAGAGATCATGAGTGAGAGTGACTTGGGGAATAGATCATAAAAGTGAGAGTGATTTACGAAAGATATCTTGAGTGAGAGTGACTTAGGAAAGAGTTAGCTAAAGAGAGCATGAGAGAGTGATTTAGGAAGATCATGAGTGAGAGTGACTTAGGGAATAGATCATAAAAGTGAGAGTGATTTAGGAAAGATATCTTGAGCGAGAGTGACTTAGGAAAGAGTTAGCTAAAGAGAGCATGAGAGAGTGATTTAGGAAGATCATGAGTGAGAGTGACTTAGGGAATATATTATAAAAGTGAGAGTGATTTAGGAAAGATATCTTGAGCGAGAGTGACTTAGGAAAGAGTTAGCTAAAGAGAGCATGAGAGAGTGATTTAGGAAGATCATGAGTGAGAGTGACATAAGCGCGTGGTTAGGTAGGTCAGGTCAGGTCAGGTCAAGTCAGGTGAGGTAGGGCACGAGTCAAGGGCAGGGCGGCGACGTTCAGAAATGCTTCAGGGTGTGGTAGTCCCTGAAGCAGTCGCCGAGGCAAAGGGGGACCTTGCACTCCTGGCACATGGTGGGGACCCTGGGCTTTGTCCTGGGCCTCCTAGTGGTGTTGGAGCAGGCATAGCACAGCACCTGCTTTCGCCGACTGCCAACAAACTCGGTGTAGACTGGGTAATGCCGTGACAGTGCTACCTGTATACGGTCGGGGGCATGGGCACCACGCCAACCCACTTTAGTTTTAGTGGGCTCCCCGAACTTCTCCAGGAGTTGGTAAGACACATTGTACACAAACTCCCGGAACTTGAGCTTCTTGTTCGGGGCCATTTCCCTTTTTACCAGCCACATATTGTAGGCGTTGAGCATGGTGATGTCCCCAAGATGATGGAAGAGCTTGTGGTACCACTTGACTGTCTTTCTCAGACACTCAACGCCTGCGAGTTGGCAGTCGGACTTGTCCACAAGGCGCATATTCTTGGTGTAATCCACCACCATGTCAGGCTTGTCAATTGCTTTCTTGGTCCGGTAGTGGATTTTGCCTGGGCGCCTGTGTGGACAGTTGACAGCAGGTGAACATCACGTCTGTCCTTCCACTTGATGGCCAACACTTTGTCAGACTTCTCCATCATCTTGTATTTCCTTCGTCCCCTTCGTCGCCTTCTTCGTGCGCTTCTCTCCCGGTGTTCCTGAACAAGGTCGTCCTCCGAGGGTGTGTCACTGGATGATGGATTTTCTAGCGGCATTACACGACCGACGAACTTCGGCATGCACTTTCTTGTCCTTCTGTCAGTCCCACATGACCCCTTTTGGTTGTCATGTAGATACTGGCAGAGAGCAGGAGAAGTATACCAATTGTTGGTGTACAATGTGTGCCCCTTGCCCATGTATGGTTCCATCATTTTCTTCACGATGGCCCTAGACAAGCCCAAGGGGTCATTGGCAGCGACTCTTGGCACGTCTATATCAGTTCCAGTATAGACGATCATGTCAAGTACTAGGCCGGTCTCACAGTCACACAAGACGAACAACTTGATCCCAAACCTGTGCCTCTTCAAGGGGATATACTGCTTGAAAACAAGACGGCCTTTGAAGAGCACGAGCGACTCATCAATCACCAAGTTTTTTTTTGTTTTTTTGTTTTTTAAGAGACAATGAACGGAGCAAGGAAAAACACAGATAAAACCAAAAGGTCCATGTGCCTAAAGGCATCCTCCATTCATAAAATGTTTGTAACAACTGGATTTAAACATTTGTAGATTGTAAGTTTGTGGAAAGCAATTCGAGGGAAGTGAATTCCAAAGAGTAGTAGCTCTGGGGATAAATGAATTCTGATATGCAGAAGTTCTGCATTGTGGAGGAGAAAGTGTAAATTCATGGGCGCTCTCAGCTGCCCTAGTTCTACGGGGAAAGATGTGGAGAGGCGGCACAATTGAAGCAAGTTCCTCGGAACAATTGCTGTGAAAATATCTGTAGAATAATGCAAGGGATGCAACGTTTCTTCGTATGGATAATGTAGGAAGGTCCTGTGTGATTGCAGGGTTATTGATTAATCTAATAGCTTTATTTTGAATTTTGTCCAACTGCCTCAATGCAACCACTCCACTTCCACCCCACAGAGGTGAACAGTAATCCATCTGAGAACGCACATGACTTATATATTACGGCCAACTGATCGTCAGTGAAGAATTCTCTAACTCTGTACAGGAGTCCCAGTTGTGGAAAGGGGTGAAGTATTTCTTGTACCTCGCCATCAACATGGTGAAAACATCACAAATTTTCCAGATTCTGTCATCCCTGTTAGGATTGTCATTGTCTGAGAAGTGAATGAATCTCAGCAGCAATGAAAATCTGTCACGGGTCATGTACTTGTTGAAAATTGGTGTGGCGATGAGTGGGTCGTGCTTCCAGTAATGTTGCAGCACATGCTTCTTGCAAAGAGGCATGAGCAACAACAGGGCAAAGAACGTCATGAATTCTTTGGTAGTAGTATCCACCCAGGCTTGTATTCTAGACCTTGGAGATATCATGTGCATCCTGTCCCACACCCACCTGAAGTAGGCGTTGGTTCGGGCCACAATGAACGTCATAATCTCCAAGTCAAAGAATGCCAAGAAGAAATCCATCTCGGTTGCATTGTCATCACAGGGCCAATCTGCTGTTGAACCAGATTGATTTTCATCAAACTGGTGCAAGTCAGGTATAAAATCGGCCCCATCTGACCATGCAAACGCATGAACATTTGCATCACGCATGGGCAAGTTGTCGTCATCATCATCGTCAGCGCCACCTTCGGATATGTCACTGTCGTGGTCCCGATAAAGGATTTCGTCGTCGTCCTCCTCAGACGACGAACGCCCTTCCTCGTTCCCAACCTTGGCCGCTGACTCACTATCAGTGTCCACGACGCCCCAATCCCTCTCATCGCCGTCAAAATCCCCATCACTACTATCCCCTTCGGCACCAAATAGCAGGGAGGCATATTTCGAGGGTGTCAGGGGATTCCTCTGCCGTACTCTCATAGGCGTCCTCTTGACAGGGGCGGAACGGCCAGCAGAGGTGGAAGGGTCAGCTGTGGCGGCTGCAGGGGTGGTGGCAGGGGCGGCCTGTGGTGGTACGATGGGAGTAGAGGCAGGCGGTGTTTTCTTCCCCTTCACCTTCCATTTTGTCCCTGCGGCGGCAGGGGCAGTGGCAGGGGTGGTGGCGGCTGCAGGGGCAGGGACAGGGGCAGTGGCAGGGGTGGTGGCGGCTACAGGGGCAGGGACAGGGGCAGGGGCGGCCCGTGGTGGCACAATGGTGGTAGAGGCAGGCTTGCTTTTCTTGCCCAACCCCGTCCCTTTTCTCCGTGCGGCGGCAGGGGCAGTTGCAGAGGCGGCGGCGGCTGCAGGGGCAGAGGCATGGGCGGCCAGTGGTGGCACAATGGTGGTAGAGGCAGGCTTGCTTTTCTTGCCCACCCCCGTCCCTTTTCTCCGTGTGGCGGCAGGGGCAGTGGCAGGGGCAGTTGCAGAGGTGGCGGCGGCTGCAGGGGCAGGGGCATGGGCAGGGGCGGCCCGTGGTGGCACAATGGTGGTAGAGGCAGGCTTGCTTTTCTTGCCCACCCCCTTCCCTTTCCCTTTCTGTCCAGTCGGCCCCGCAGGTCCTGCTTCCCTAGGGCGGCCTCCTCCCGATGCAGAAGGCCCTCCTGTAGAGGCGGCGTGGGTGATAGAGGTGGTACTGGTAGCAGTAGAAGGCGCACTGACATCGGGAAAGGCCAGTGATCATTGGGCACATACCGTACCACTTTTACGTGCCTTACGTGCCTTTTGGGGGGCACGAACATCTTCCTCCGAGTCACTACTGTAATCGTAGAGGTAGGAGTCCTTTTGGGCAGCCACTCTCCGCCTTCCACGGGCACTGACACCACCTGAAGGAGGCCCGGTCGTGTCAGAAGGGCGCGCGGGAGAGGGACGTGTAGGCTTCATGGTAAAAAATCGGTATCCAACTGTACGCGCGAGACTGTGGTGTGTGTGGGGGTGGTGAGAGGTGCCATGTAGTACTACTCACGCACCAATTTTCAGCCGCCTGGGTTAAAGCCCGCGGTTTTGGTGCGTGTTTAAAAACCACCCTCTTAAGAGCTTTGCCGCCGTCGCCTAGTAAAACCTCTTATGAGCTTTTCCGCCATTTACGGGTTAAGTGGGACATGGTCTTACTATACTATACTGTATAAGACTGGGGGGGGGGGAGGGTTACTGGTACTGTAGTTATCTGCAAAATGTCAATAAAGTGCTCCTCCTCATATGGTGTTTACATTCATGTTAACTTACTAATAGCATATTCCATTATAATTAAGACGTGGGTATTTGCACCCGACCATGAAAATACCACGAGCGAGCGGTATTTTCACCCGACCGTGTAAATAACACTGAATGGTATTTGCACCCAATCGTCATCTTATTTTGCGATACCGACAATAATACAGACCCACATATAGTGCTTGAATTTCATTATGGTCCTTATCTAAAATGACTGTTCTTGTTTTTTTATGCATCTCCCATCATGTCACAAAAAGCTTGTAGAACATTTTGAATCATTTCACCAGTTTAATTTCTTCATGATTGCGAATTAGATTTGATTGTGTCAGCTTAAGACAATCTTTTGATGCAGACAGGGACACTATAGATTGACAACCACATGGTAGATACCTTTGTTTTATCGGTTGACCCATCCCCGTCTTTATTGGTTCTCCATAGGCCTAGTACACGCATACAAATGTGACGGAGGCATATTTAAGTGCAGCTGGCCGTGGTGTCTCTCGGTGCTTATTATCTTATCCGCGTCAATAGTACATCAAGACTTTACTCTATACACTTCCAAATTTGTTATTTGTATTTTTTTGGTATTTGTATTTTATTTATTTATTTTGTATTCCATAAATAACTTTAATTTGTTCAAGTGTTGTAAAGTTGGTAAGCATAACAACTTCAGTAAACACGTCCGTGCAGTCGGTTTTTATATATTTGACCACTTGCGAGTTTCAAGCTATAAAGAAGTTGGAGCCGTGAACATCGATATTAAACAGAATTACAATAATGGGAAAAATGTTATTTTAATACCACGAATTTTCCGAGTGTTTTTTATAAAAGAAATTGTTCATTTGCATCAATATATAGTGTTTGCAATTAATTAGAAATCTTGGGAAAACCTATTTTCCCCATTAGGCCTATTGATCGATGTTGAGACACGCCCCGATAGTGATTTGGAAAGACATTAGCCTAACCTAAAAACCTTACCTAACCTAACCTAGTATTATGGGTGGGAGCTGCTGCCCCCACACCCCCGCTGGTTGAGTACTAATCCCTTAGTAAAAAAAAAACACCATTGGCTATTGATTATACGAAGGTGAAAGAAATTCGATGAAGTCTACGGTGTTTACTCTGCAATCTTCAGCTTTGATTATACATTGATAACGGGAAAGTACCTTATTGACAACCTTGTTATGAAAATTAAAATTTGATACCATACTTTTATATTAAGTTTTTCCGAGGGTTTAACACATTTTCATATGATCTTTAGAGCTATTGATAACTGGAAGTACCGTATTGACAACCTTGTTACAAAAAATAAATGTTAGTACCATACTTTTTTATTAGGTTTTGCCGAGGGTTAAAACAAATTTTCTTATGATATTTATAGCATATAGATTCAATATTTATCTTCAAATATATCAACAAAATTCGTGGTATTAAAATAACATTGAACCCAATAATGATGTATGTTTCTGATGGATAAATGGTATGTTGAATTTGGTTTTATGTATTTATTTATGTACTACGACCGTATTATAGCTGTAAATGTTGTTAAATATCGGTGTCTACAGCTCCAACTTCCTTATAGAACGTTGATTGATGATCATAGCTGAGTGAAGACTGAACATCTGATATGCAAGGTAGGCCAATAGCAATTGCCTGTGACAATTTAAGAAAATTGAACGTAGTGCTTCTTTATGAAAAAAGAACAAGGTATTCCGCTCACTGGTTTCCATGTATTATTCAATAAGTGAAATCTATAGTGTATGGCAATTTAACAAAAACTGAACTGAGTGATAATTTATGAAAACTAAATTCCGCTCACTGGGTCACATACTGTATATTATTCTATATTTGTCATCTTCACTTTGTTACAATGATCGTTTTGCTATATTTACGTCTGTATCTAAATACTTATAAGACGACGCATAATACGAAGATCGGGTGCAAATACCATAAAGTGTTATTTACACGGTCGGGTGCAAATACCGCTCCTGGTATTTTCACGGTCGTTCATAATTCACTCCGTTCGTAATTATACTCTTCATTGACCTTGGATTTTGCTTATATAGTGTCGAGGTACTGTAATGTAATTGAACTAAAAGGTACAACTTCTCATGACAACAATAACCCCTTGAGGATCATGACGCGTTTTGTTAGTTTATTCTGGCAATTATTAGAAGACTAGCAGGGCGTTACCCGGCGTTGCCCGGGTAATCACCATAATCACCATCACTACTACCACCACTACTACTACCATAATCACCATCATCACCACAATCATCACAATACTACTACTACCATAATCACCGGCATCGACCTCCCTGTGCCTCATTAAACAGCGACCTCGATTTCGGCCGCTAAATGACCTCCGATTTTGGATCTGACCTCATCTGTACCCCCATTTTGGGGGGCTGCGAACAACTTTCGTTCCATACACCTTTTCGATCGGAGGCCTCCTTCTGCCCCAAACGGCCATTTTTCCGATTTAGCGCCCATTTTCTCCGTCCCGTTCACCCTGGGGAATTCTATTTTGTCACTAAAACGTGCCTAGGGACCCCCTTACTATGCATACCAAGTATGAACGCTCTAGCTTAAAAACTGCGGCCGCCTATAGAGAACAGACAGACACACACACAGACAACCGTAAATATTATATAGATTTGATACAGCTTAAAAAGGAGCTGTGGGAATTATATGGGTAAACACCGTTTCAAATAACCCTCAGACTTCCACATACCCTTCCCAATCTAAATAAAATCGTCTAATGATAGCCAGAATCAAGTGCCCAAACGCCTCCTAATCCTCCATGGCCTGACATTCTTACCGGTAGGCTAGAAGAATAACAACGTAATGATGACGTAAACGTAAACAACTGCTGCCCTCCCTCCCTATCACACGACCACTCCACTCCAAGGACTAAGCCAGACTGATTGATTAATGTTAAGGGGGGATGGGCGTCTTTATTTGCTCATGTGCATAATTATCTTGTTACCAATATTTTAGTTTCCTCCCTAGACCTCTATCAAGCTTTAAAAACAAAACACCCCCACGATCCTCCTTCAAGATAAATGTGTACATTTCTCAATGGAAAAATGTCCCGTCCTTCCTCTTACAATACAGGCTAGCTATCGCTCGCCAAGAAAAATATCGACACTTAAATTACACGAAAAGTCTTAATGGGGCGAAAGGTCTAACAATCGCCAAACAAATGAGCCGAACTTAATAAATTCCGAAATCTAATGGAGCTTAATATGAGGAAGAAAGGGGACCAGAAAATCGACCCATCTTCCCTTAAGGCGGGAATGGCTAGCCCCGCCCCCTATGAGAGACCCCAACCACCCCACCAATATACAAATACAATGTCGCTAACTTGGATATTTCGCCACTCGAATTTTATCTAGACGAAAAATCTACGAATTCAACTTGATTTGCCGAGTTTAATGCAGTGAGCTCAAGTAAGGTTATATGGAGTGAAGTGAGATAAGTGTGTTTATATTTGTTAGAGCAGATTAGAGTAAAACAGACAAATATTCTACGAATTCAACTTAATTTGCCGAGTTTAATGCAGTGAGCTCAAGTGAGATTATATGGAGTGAAGTGAGATAAGAGTTTGTATTTGTTAAGAGCAGATTATAGGAAGATATAGCGACATGAATTGTAGCGATATTCCGTAGATTATAACCATTTTAGAGACATATTGTAAAGGTTGATATTATTCTAGCGATTGTCGGCATATATTACTATCTAGCGGACTTAATTTAGTAACCCTGCTCCTTTAACCATTATGAATGCCAAGTGTCAAAATTATGTCATTTGCAAATTTCTTCTATCGATGCATTTGCAAACTAACATAACTTACTCCAAATACGCAATATATATACTTGAAAATGGTGATATTGAATAAACAATGCAAAGATGATAATGACGATTGGTGCCTTAGCATAATATATGTAATAAATTGGACGATCTGGCACCCACCGATGTTACCAGACCCAGCAAGATGTTTCTTTATGCTTCGTGGTTTTCAGCTCAGGCTGTGAGAATTTTGTTAGGCTGGTGTCACACGAGCGATCTTTCCGTCAATGTTTACGAGCAATTGTAGTCGGTCAATTTTAATCCGTTCAGCACCATGACGTATTTTCATCCTATTCCGGTTACCATTACATGATTTCCATTAGTGTGTAATCAACCTCTAGGACTCAAAAGGGTAAATACGATCTCTATAAACCCTCTGACTAACATAGGTCCTTCTTAAACTGCCTAAAATAATGTTATTTATTCAGATTCAAAGTTAATACGTCATGGTACTGAAAGGGTTAAGGGGAGTGGGTCGTTTTGCTAGATCCCTTTCTCCCTCATGTTAAGCCCCCATTAGTTTTCTTATTTTAAGATGTTATTCCCCATTAGTTTGTCAATTTTAAGACCTTTCGCCTAATATATTTGTCAATATTAAGACCTTTCGTTCTATTTAGGTGTGTATACTGGCGAACGATAGTGAGCCTGTAATTTTTGAAGAACCGGCTTTTGGCCGGGGATCTAATGGATGTGTTTATTAAATGTTATGGAGGCCTAGGGAGGAAACTAGATATATAATAAAAAGATGCATAAATTATCAAATAAATAAGCCCCCCCCCCTTAAAATCTCCATTATATATAAAAATCAGCCACCTAACACAAGCAACCTTCAGTCTAGTTTACGATTCCAATGCCAAAATGCATCAAAATATCACAAGAAAAAATTGCTCATCGAAAATTGTCGGAAAAAGCGCAGGTTTTTTTTTTTTTTTTTTTGTCTATGTGATTGAGGGAGGCAAAAGGCATAACTGCCTATAGCGAGTGCCTCCCCCATAGTTGAAAGAGTGACAGGGCCAAAATCAAGGGACGTTCGAGCCAAAATGCCTGGACACACGGAGTTTGAAGCAATTTAAGTCATAGGAAGAGGGAAAGACTGATTCTGGGAGAGAGTTCCAGAGCTCAGATATTGAGTAGAAGAAAGTTTGAGAGTAACGTTTCACTCTTGGGTTGGAGAGTTGCACAGAGTAGGGGTGGGATTGAGTTGCAAAACGGGTACCACGTGCCCTACGTAAAGGAGGTGGTATGCACTGGGATAGCTCTGAGGAACACTGATTATTATAGTAGCGATAGAATAGCGAGAGAGATGCAACATTGCGGCGGAGAGAGAGAGATTGCAGAGAGTTGGTGAGTGGACGGGAGTTAATGATACGAAAGGCCTTCCTTTCAACTTTGTCTAGGAGAGCGGTGTGAGAGGAACCTCCCCACACATGTGAACAATACTCAATACAAGGGCGCACTATGCCCCTGTACAGAGCAAGAAGCTGTGCAGGGGAAAAGAACCCCCTAAGGCGGTTGAGCACACCCAGCTTCTGGGAGGCTGCCTTAGCAAGACTGGTAATATAGTCCTTCCAAATGAGAGCAGAAGAAAAAGAGACACCAAGAATATTGAGAGAAGATGAAGGGTTGATTTTTGTATTGTTGAAGAACAAGGGATAGTCCGCTGGGAGATCCTGACGGGTAGATAGATGGAGAAATTGGGTTTTGGAAGCATTAAAGTTAACAAGGTTTTCTCTGCCCCAATTGGAAATAGTATTTAGATCAGAATTTAAGAGTTCTATGGCTTCATTACGTTTGTCGTTGAGGGATTGCTGGCTGGGGCGTGTTGAAAAACTAATGGAGTAGTGTAAGGTTGAGTCGTCTGCGTATGAATGGATGGGAATTAAGGTACAGTTAAGGAGATCATTTATAAAAATTAGAAAGAGAATAGGAGATAGGACAGAGCCCTGAGGAACACCGGAGTTTATAAGGTGAGGAAGTGAACAATGGCCGTCCACAACCGCAGCTATGGAACGGCCGGAAAGGAAATTAGAGACAAAGGCACAGATGGAGGGATAGAAACCGAAGGAGGGTAGTTTAGAAATTAACGATTTATGCCAGACTCTATCGAAGGCTTTCGATATGTCTAGTGCAATAGAAAAAGTCTCACCGAAGTCCCGAAAGGTTGTGAGAATATTGTTGCCAGCTGGGTAAACCGTGTCCGTATTCTGGCGGTTTTACTCAACTTAAGAAGGACCTCTAGATATCGAAGTCGTCAATTCTATCCCATTCAAGGGGGTGGGGCTGGGGGGGTTTCTGGCACCCTCTTTCCCTCATGGCCCCATTTATTTTCAGATTTCAAGACGTTCGTCCCATTAGTTTAGTGATTTTAAGAGTTTTCGTACCATTTCTTTGTCAAAATAAAACCATTTGTGCAATATTTAGGTGTCGATTATTTCCTGGTGAACGAAAGTAATTCCTGTAATTTAGTAGGAACCGGCCTTTGGCCGGAACATTTTTCTACCGAAAATTTACAAATATATATATATATATAATCTATATATTATATAATATATTATAATATAATAATATATATATATATATATATAATTATATATATATATATATTATATATATATATATATATATATATATAAAAGAAGGAAAGCCACCAAGCAGGAGCAGAAGTAAAAAAAGAAGAAGGAGGGCAACAGGATACAAGGAGGACCCAAGGAAAGGAAGGACCAAGAGAGAGAGGTCAACATCACCTACAACACCGGAAGTACCAGCAGCAGTAGCAAAACACAGGAACGGCCAAATCGCTACGCTGAAGAAGGAATACCCACCCACGCCGGGCAAGACGATTCGCTCCACCTCGACAACCTCGAAGAAGAAAATCATTTTCAGCCATCCCTTTTAAGGGAGCTTAAAGAGCATAGCTCGTCCAATATTTTGACTCGGGTATCACCAGAATCGTCATTGTCAATGTACACCATACCCCTATGTATTAATATTCTATATATATATATATATATATATATATATATGTATATATATATATATATGTTGGTAAAGCCAGGTAATAAATTTTCTTTAATACATACGAGGTTGAAAGAAAAGGCAATTTCTGCGTTGGAAATTTTATTATTCAAAGTTTCCAGGTCTCTGATGAGTTTTCGCTGGGTGGCAGGAAGTAGATGAAGGAGATGAGCAAAATTCATGGTGGTGCAGGGTTACATTAAAGTACATGAAGATACAGGATATACGACCCGTTTCACTGGACAACCAGCATTATCAAGTAAGGAAGGAATGATATAAAAGGTAAACAGGAAGGGTATATATAGAGGGTGGAGGATCAGAGGAGGTGGAAAACAGGGGGCAAAAGTCTGCTATTGGTGGAAGGTTAAACTAGGAGAGAGAAAGGGGGTAACCGCTTCACGCATGCGCACTGGATGCGGGATGGTGGTCGATAGGTGTGGTCGAAGCTGATTGGCTGCGTGTCGAGGGGCGTGGCCTAAGTTGTGTGGCGCCTGCAGAAGACGAAGCTGAAGGAGGTAGCACGGGGGGCTGCGTCAAGGGCACCGGGGGGCGAGGAGGGGTGTTAGGTCCTGTAGGGTAGTGCCTTTTGGCAGAAGGAAGGATCTGAAGGTCCAGAGTTTGGTTGTTGATGTTGGGATGTAAGGCTTGGATATATAAAGCTTCGAGTATAGGTAATCTCCTTGGGTCACTTTCTTTATCGAGTATGGTGGTATGTTTCTCTAACTCGTTGCGTGTGAGGTGAGGGTGGTTAGGGGTGAGATAGTGGTCTTTGATGGCTCCAGCCTGAAGGTGAAGAGTTAACCGACGTGAAAGACGAGTCTGCGTCATACCAATATAGGAATGAAGTCCACAGTCCTCATAATTACAGGTATGTTGGTAAATGACGTGATCGTCGGTCATCGGGCTCTTTATCTTGGTGGAGGCTGGTTTGTTGCGGAGAACGAGGTTGGAGGTCTTGGGGGATTTGTAATAAATTATTAATTTGATTTTGTTTTCCGGGTTGGTTGGGTGGACATGCTTGGAGATTATTTCTTTTAAGACGGCCTCGTCATTTTTGTGTTCAGGGGACATGTAATTGCGGTAGAAGATCTTAATTTCATTGGGGGGGTCAATGTTGGGAGGGCTTTGGGTGTACCATTTTTCAAGATGGTGGTTGATGGTGCTGGAGATGTCGGAGTTGGAGTATCCGTTATTTACTAAAACTTGGGATAGTCTTTCTAGTTCCTGGTGGGTGTCGGCCCAGGTAGAGCAGTGCGTGAGGGCTCTCCTAACATAGGCGGAGATGGAGGATAGAAGATAACGGCGGGGGCATTCACTATCACCGTTGAGGCATTGTCCTGTGTTAGATGGTTTAATGTAGACGGTGGTTTTGAACCCATGGTCATTCAGAGCTACGAGGATGTCGAGGAAGGGGAGTTGTCCATTGTTAGATTTTTCAAAGGTGAAGTTAAGTCCGGAGGAGGTCATGAAGCGACGCTGGAGTTCCTGTAGTTCATGGAGGTCCTTGATTTGCACGAAGATGTCATCCACGTATCTACAGTAGACGGCGGGTCGTTGGGCAGCTAGGAGCTCTTCCTCGATGGTACCCATGAAAAAGTTCGCAAAAAAAACTCCTAGGGGGCTGCCCATCGCCACACCGTCTATCTGCTTGTACATGTTGCCCCGGGGGCAAAGGAAGGGGGCCTCCTTGGTACATAGCTCCAGTAGTGTTTTCAGGGCCTTCTCCGGGATGTCCAGTGTAGGTGTATCAGGGCAATGATAAATTCGACGTAGAATCATGTCAATGGTCCTATCCACTGGCACGTTGGTGAACAGGCTTTCTACGTCGAGAGAGGCGATTGTGTGGTTGTTGTTACGGGGGGCGTCTCGTAAGATTTCCAAGAAATCGTGGGCTGAGTTAAGGTTGAATTGGCTGGGCACGTAGGGGGTGAGGAGGTTGTTCACGGCCTTGGCGATCTGGTAGGTGGCAGTGGGGATCTGGGAGATGATGGGGCGGAGGGGGTTCCCAGGTTTGTGTGTTTTGATGGTTCCGTACGCATAACCAGGGGTGTATTCTCCGACGAGTTTTTTAAGGTGGATCCCTCCTTGTTTGGCGTTGATGGCGGTGATGGTGGTGTTGGCAATACGTTTGATTTCGTCGGTTGGGTTGCGGGTGATCTTTTTAAATTTAGTGTTGTCACTTAAGATGACGTCCATTTTTCTAAGATATTCCTCCTTGTCATGGATCACGAGGGGCGTGGCCTAAGTTGTGTGGCGCCTGCAGAAGACGAAGCTGAAGGAGGTAGCGCGGGGGGCTGCGTCAAGGGCACCTCGTCTTTCACGTCGGTTAACTCTTCACCTTCAGGCTGGAGCCATCAAAGACCACTATCTCACCCCTAACCACCCTCACCTCACACGCAACGAGTTAGAGAAACATACCACCATACTCGATAAAGAAAGTGACCCAAGGAGATTACCTATACTCGAAGCTTTATATATCCAAGCCTTACATCCCAACATCAACAACCAAACTCTGGACCTTCAGATCCTTCCTTCTGCCAAAAGGCACTACCCTACAGGACCTAACACCC
The DNA here is from genome assembly GCA_032716605.1 of Paralithodes platypus. Classification (NCBI taxonomy): domain Eukaryota; kingdom Metazoa; phylum Arthropoda; class Malacostraca; order Decapoda; family Lithodidae; genus Paralithodes; species Paralithodes platypus. Next base: position 54,258,407 of record CM064573.1, on the reverse strand, counting down.
CTCCTCGCTCCCCGGTGCCCTTGACGCAGCCCCCCGCGCTACCTCCTTCAGCTTCGTCTTCTGCAGGCGCCACACAACTTAGGCCACGCCCCTCGACACGCAGCCAATCAGCTTCGACCCCACCTATCGACCACCATCCCGCATCCAGTGCGCATGCGTGAAGCGGTTACCCCCTTTCTCTCTCCTAGTTTACCCTTCCACCAATAGCAGACTTTTGCCCCCTGTTTTCCACCTCCTCTGATCCTCCACCCTCTATATATACCCTTCCTGTTTACCTTTTATATCATTCCTTCCTTACTTGATAATGCTGGTTGTCCAGTGAAACGCGTCGTATATCCTGTATCTTCATGTACTTTAATGTAACCCTGTACCACCATGAATTTTGCTCATCTCCTTCATCTACTTCCTGCCACCCAGCGAAAACTCATCAGAGACCTGGAAACTTTGAATAATAAAATTTCCAACGCAGAAATTGCCATTTCTTTCAACCTCGTATGTATTAACACCTTACGAGCGGCCTATGCGGTTTATTTATGTGTACCGCACAGCGGGGTGTTTTTAGCCAAAATAGGGCTGTTTACGTGATCATTTTCATGCCTAAATAAGACCCAGAACGTAAAACAAGTACCTATCCCTGAAAGGGCCAGAGCTTTCGAATGACACCATAACGATCCTTGTATGATGGATAGTTTTCTTGCAATAACCGTGCAACGCGAGTGCAAAAAGCAGGTAATTCGGTACTTTCAGTACATAATTGAGTATGTAGCGAGTGAGAGAGGGAGGAGGGAGCTGAGATTTGTGTCAGTAGGTTCGCCGCGGTGGTCTGGAGCAGTCATACGCTCGCTAGTCTCCTGCCACCACTTGTCTCTCTCTCTCAGCCACATTACGTGCTGAAATTGCCACTCGAGTTATGTCGAGCGCCGCCACATAGTCCAGCTTTATTTAACTCGACTTATGTTGCTCGCCGCTAAATAAGGGTTAATGAAAATATATATATATATATATATATATATATATATATATATATATAGAGAGAGAGAGAGAGAGAGAGATATATGCAATTTTGTGTTTTGGGGGGGTGAATTTCGTGACGTCACAGGCGTTATAGTGACGTCAGCGTAGTACCGTGAGTACCTATATTTTTACAATACCACCCTCAGTCAAACTAATTTTCCTTGTCTAGTTGTGGAGGTAATAATAATAATAATAATAATATTATTTATTCATAAAATGCCACAGGAACGAAAGGACCGGCGTCACAGGCCAGGATAGCTATAAGGATCACCACACCAACTTCGTTGTCTCCCTTCCACATAACTATACATATGTATACGTCTCTCCAATCACAGCCTTCTCGTATACAACCCACATTACTTTATTCCTTAACATTTGTATGTACCAACTAAGTATGTATTCAATTAAGGTACCAACCATGCATGCAGACTATAATATTTTCATTGTGTAGGTACGACGGCGATCTGAAGACACTTCAGTAAACCTATGCCCCTCCCCCTGTTCTGGAGTCCACCACGACTGTCCGGTAATACGAACCTCAGCCGTGTGACTCGCCTAGTCATTCTGGGCAATTATTTTGTTCAATACTCCCCAGGTCTCTCAACTTGAGATATTAATTGTTTCTTTGTTGTTAATCCGTCACTTAAGACACTCGACTCATATCGATTGTTATTAGTACTGGCGATTAATACTATGTTCATGTTTCACCTTTGTTGCCAGTAATTCACGGAGATTCTTAACCACATGTGTGTAGGATTTATCCTCAACCTATTATGTACCCTATCCCTTGTGTGTTACTATTACTATTGCTTCAGTTGAGAAAACATCCCCGACTACGAATCTATCTTCGAGAGTTGGAGATCGAAATGAATATGTTGAGACGATTCTCTAACTCCTCAAGATAGACGTTACCTGAATTAATATACCATCTACATGTCTATCTGATTACGTCAGCCAGTGGCGTCACCAGGGGTAAAATTATTGGGGGGCTGTAGCCCTGGCATAGATAGGTGGGTGGGTGGCGAGCGAAGCGAGCCTGAGCAGTTGGGGGGTCCGGGGGGGCGCTGTAAGCCCCCCCCCGATTTTTTTTGAAATTTGAGCAGTTTCTGGGGCCTTTTTGAGGCCTAAAAATGTGTATAAGTAAGAAACATATGACACATAAATATTGATGAGCCTGATACCAGGCATCAGTCAGTAAGTTACAAGGCCAATGGTAATTGTAGGGTATAAAGCCTATGTGGAGAGAATAGTTTTTTCTTCATATACAGTACTATCATACTATAGTCCATTCATTATAGGTAGGCCAGAAATTGTGACCACTAACCTTTGTAATTCGCTAAATGGCTAGAGCAAAGGGGTTGTAAATATCCATACTTATTGCCTGGCTGACCCTTCCCAAAAGTAGAAATATTAGCTTGATTACTCCAGTCTTTCCTTAGGTATAGAGGTAATTGGTCTAGCTGTTTCGCCTACTTATAATGAATATACTATAGTTTGTAACGATTTCTTAGCATATTAAATTGGATAATTTGAAGAACTTTTATTATTGTATCATTATATAGATTTAATTGGCAAGATTTTTCTTCCATTACTGTGATAGAAAAACAAAACAGTTCACTTAAAACAAAAAAGGATAATTTATTAACTCCAAATCATAAAGCAATTACTTTAGATAAGCCTATTGATAAAATACAAGATTACAAAAAAAAAAAAAATCTATAAAACTGATATCCTTTCAAAGTTTCATATAGTGACATGGCCTAATGGTATGTGGATATGTGTCTTTTATTTCACAATTTAATATAAATAACATATTATATTGTAAATATATAATAAGGCTCATAAAAACAATACATATTGCATTTATATTTCCAATAATTTCAATAAATATAACGGCTCAAGCTTCAAAGAAAACCAAGCTTGGTGAAAATATAGGGGAAACTTACTAATATTACTATTATGATTTGAGTCATAGCCATAGGTTTATGTAAATTGTGAATAAGTAATCACATTTCATAAACAATTCGTATTTAACCTATATGGATCAATTAATAAAAAGTAGATTGGGGGGGGGGATTGGATGCAGGGCTGGTGAATATGGTGAACTGGTTATGCATTATTTATTATTTAATTTTTATTTATTTATTTGAATTACTTTTGGCAGTTTTGGGGTTTGAATTTTGTTGGGGGCTGAGTCCTTGATTTGTGGGGGCTACGCCCCCCCAACGCCCCCCAGGTGACGCCACTGACGTCAGCCCTGTACTTAGTTATGTAACAATCATATATTCCCAAGCTTCCTAATGCAACCTCCATTTCACTAGACAAGATACCTAGGAGTAGTTCCGAGATTTAATTAGGCAATTACTCATTGATTTGGAAAGCCCCCAGACCATCCCCAATTTCGTATGCGGGTCTGTGCTTAGGAAATTGTCGTGCCGGACAATATCGTCGTATTAAGTTCGCGTGAGTTTGGCTACGGGTCAAACTCGGTACAACCGCCTCAAAATTGTTACCCCATGAAAACCCGTTTTCTATGCATGCCCCCGATCCACTGAAAACTAACCTAACCCTGTGCTTGTACTAATCCATATCTGTTGATTTATATAATTAATAATATCCAATTTGCATACGATCATCTCCAAAGAAGTGCAGGAAAACTACCTAGTCTCTCTCTCTCCATTATGAGATAGATCGATGTCACTCATGCATGTACCCATTCCTAAGTTAAAGAAAAAGTTTTTATCCACACTACTCTGCTTAGTGACCGCGTGCCCAGTGGTAAACTTTTGAGCCACCCTGTCCTTTTGTCCTCTCCCCGTAGGCCTACCAACCCAACTTCACAAACCTTCCCCTCGCATGACGCCCATCAGGATGTTTTTATATTCCGTGCCGAGTCAGTTCCGACTCGAACCCCAGTATACAGAGAGTGCAAAACTATTCTGGTATCTCTTTCACAATCCTCTAACCTAAGTAAACCACACTCCCCACCTGAACCGTAGGGGTAGAACGCGCGAGGCTATGCCCCCCTCCAACCCCCTTGAAAGAGGGTATAGGCCATAAAAAAAAAATCGCATCCACCGACCCCAAGCTCAGCTGTTTCGTTTTAGTGCCTAGGATATTATATGAACCAGAAATTGCCCGATCGATATGGATCTGACACAGAGGCACTGCCCATGTCGAATCGTATTCCGTGCATTTCAACCAGGGTTCATTCGCTTTATATTAACGACTAATACCGTCACTTTATGCACGCATTTCGTTTTCGTAAGTTAATATTTCTTTTTCCTTCACCCTTGTGTTCCTCCTTTTCCGTCTCTTTCCACACCTATTATACATCAAATCAGTCATCCCTTCTAATTCACAATCCACACTACTCTGTTTTCGTATCTGTTGTTTTATATAAGATTAATTATGACAAATCTGAATACAATCCTCTCTAGAGCTCTAGGGAAGCCACCTAGTTTTTCTCTCCATTTAAGAAGATAAACGTATATTACCCCATGCTCCGGGATTCGTTCTAGCATCTAAGTAGTTATACAATTGAACTTGAGTTATTCAACCAGGTTCTATACTTTATATTAATGACGGCAAAATACCGTCCAATTCATGCATGTCACTTTTTTCCTAAGTTAACTCTCATTAATCCGCCAATACTTTGCGTAGTAACAAGCATGCTCAGGTAACCTTTTATCCACCCTGTCGTTTTTCCATACCAACCCGAACTTAATAACTCCCTCTAAAAAGGATGCCATCAGGATGGTAAATTGTGCCGAGCAAGTCATTTTCTCAAGCTTCCGTAAGCAGAGAGTACAAACCTATTTGGTACCTCCTTTAACTATCCCCTAACATAACTAACCACCCCTACAACCTGGGGCAGTGAATTAATGCGTGCGAGGCTAACCCGCCCTTTCATCCCCTCAAAGAGGCCCAGCAACTCCCCCTCGCGTAGGACTACCGACGTCCTTATGCCCGCCAAATTCTTGCTAGAAACTCCGGGTAATTACAACCCATACCCACCTCCAAGTTTTCGATTCCAGCCTAAATCCTATTCCTATCCCGTTCCTATCTAACCCCCAAGTCCCCCTTAACCTGTCTTAGACTCCTAATAGCATTTCAGCTAACTCAGAGGAGGATTCTAGAGATAATATTAACGTAGGCTGCCTTACCGCTTGACTCCAAAGGCGCTAGACTAACTAGTTTTTTTGCTTCCCCACATCCTCCTCTCAACTCATATTAATGATTTGTCTTAGAGTAAATGTCAGAAAAATGTAATTCCTATTGCGGCCTACATGCTAACTTTATAATAGACCTTTAATGCTACCCTCTTCAACCAAGGGATTAAATTAACTTGTATTCCCCTCCGACATCCAAAAGTTAGACAAAGGAACCCCCTCCCCATATATAGAGTTCAGCGCCAAAAACAACAGTTCGAGAGGATATAAGCAATGTAACGGAAGTGCCGCGCTCGTGGATATATTACCCAGCTCCACCCTCAGGATATACAGTGATTTGCGGTGTTCGCGATCTAAGTGCCTCTGTGAGGGAATGAATTAATCCTTGACGAATATATTGTTGCAACTGAGAAACCAGGGGCAAGATTATATCTTTCAACAACCGATTCATAAATTCTTTTTGATTGTCTCATAAGCGTATTGTCAGCCGGCTCGCCACTACTTTGGGCTTAAGAGCAATCATAACTCATAACCGGTCCCAGGTAGAAAGATCGGGTTATGTTAGAAGGGATTACGCGAGTTTAGGAGAAGACTCGACGAGAAGATTCCTGGGCAAACAATTGTCTGTTTGACCGAAAGGCGAAAAGCCGTTTGCACGTCTGAACCTCCTCATAAGGCCAGAATTAGTAAGAAAAGTCGTTCTCCCGATTGTCTTACGTTATTTCGATCCACTGTTTTCTCTGGCTATGCCGATGTCAGAGGCATTTAAGGCTTTCAGTAGGAGTACCATAACGACGTGTCATGAACGGCTAGACAAATTAGCCCAACTGTAAACCTTCTCTACACTACCGGACAACTTGGACGGCCACGGAGTCGCTGTTAACCCCCGACACACCAGCTCAAGATAACTAAGGATTTCCATAACCTACGTATCGTTGAGGACAGGTGATCAGAAGAATTATTCCTGAACGTTGGAAGTGGGAGGCGAACGAACTCTATCCAAATCCGCGAACAGTGCTAAGAGATTATAAGTCCAGAAGTACACACGGACTTATCCAATTTGGCATTGTTTCGAATTCACATATAACCAATATTCTACCAGTGATTTTTCGGAGAATAAAGCTGCATTATAAACCATTTACTCAGCTATTCTTTATGCCCTCTATTGCTTTCATTTGTGTCCTGTGCATGAAGCCCCATAGCCCAGTCCTGCTGAACCTACCTACACTCAGTTAAACCTGTAGAAAATCAGGGCATAACAATTCAGTTAGCAATTTACAGAGTTGGTACCACATAGTATGTTACAAATATGACATGTACCAGCCTTGCATAATTCCAACTAAGGATAGCCCAATAAGGCCGTTAGGCGTATTTCCATTGGGGTCCTTGTGGGATTAGGTTAGCTGGGGAAATGGGGAGGATAAAGAAATAGATACTTTAGAGAAAGTATTTCTAGGGGGTTATTTTAAGATACCTTACATCCTATAGTAAATATCAGTAATCCGTAACCAGTAATCATTCATCAAGTTTATGTCTACTACTAAATACGACATAAGAGATAGACAAACCAAACTGAAATGATTACTTTGGTGCCAGTTTCTCTAATATGTTTCCCAATAATAGCCCCATGGAAAACGAAGGGATGTCTTACCTATCACATAAAGATTCATAATTATATTAGTATATGAAAGTAGAGAACATTGGAAATAACCTAAAAAAAAAAAAAAAAAAATTTGTTCTTATATTCCAACTTACTTCCTCTCGGGCATAGGCTGAGAGCCTTAACATTCACCGCTTTACAATGAACAGTGAAGCCCGTGAGGTCTTGTTCCAGTCTAGGGAGTGAGACATGTGAAGCACGTAGAGTACAACGAGCACCTGCCATCTTGCCTTCACATGAGGCACGGTGCTCACTCATGGCCCGAAACGACCCCATCTCTGAAGCCACCTCGTTCCCGTGCTTCACTGTCTCACCCCCTACACTCGGACTCTCACACTTACACACACACAACGCCACCTGTTGAGCAGATAACTCACCATAATCCATATAGCCGGAAAAAATACAATTGTATTTGGGAATCGAATCACCTATCTTCTTCTTTTTCTTATGGGGTTGGCCCAGCCACGGCCCAGCCACATTTTGTATCGGCTTCTTTTCTTTTAGGGAAAGCCACAAAAAAGCAGGAAGAAATATATCCTTACATTTGTTTAGAAGATCCTTACATTTGGAAACCCATTACGCCATCAGACAGTATACTAGGACCAATAGAAATGAAAGGAAGATTGCTCGATCGAGTTTCGTCAATGAAGGGGAGGGGAGGGGAGGCAGGGGAGGCCCAGTTGGGAAACAACTGATCGATGGATAATAGCCGAGTACAATTTTAATTTAATAAATGAATGAACTGTGCATACAACTATTTTTACATACCTGAATATTCGTACTATATATTGTAAGTACATACACGATAAATTAGGTAAAACAGAGAGATCAGGAGTTTATTTAAAAGTTATCTTACCGTACGAAAATATAAGAGACGAAGCGAAAAATGATGAAACAAACTGACGGTCTTAGGTATGGTAACACACACAGATCGAGTTGCCAACTAACACCAGACTTTTGCTTTGCTCGAATATATTATATACGTTAATTCTCGGTCATTTCGTGACATATTCCATTAAGACTTCTTTCACAGATGCATTCTGATATTGTGTAAGCGCCAATTACTATTATGTGTAAATAAAACGGTAAATTAGGAAGAATACTTCGTATTAAAGGTATTGAGGGATACGCCTTTACTCATTTTTTTTTTTACAAGTAATCACATAACTAATAAAGAAAACGGTTGTTGGCGCTATCATAGAAAACGTTTTCTTCTTTTAAATGTCCTAGTAAAAATAATAGATGCAATTAGACAGATAGAAGGTGATATAAAAAGGTAATCTAATTGTATTTGTAATGCCCTCGAAAATGTCCCGCACCCACAATAATACTAACCCGAGTTGACGTCAGGTATAGCGTAAAATAGTCGTAGATGGTAAGTCCAATAAACTCATCACGTGATAACACCACGAGACTATCACCTGGTTCTTAAAAATCGGACTAAGGTTGCTATACTTTTAGTACGTCCGTGGTAGTACAGTGGGTTAGCGCGCGGGCCTGGTGGTGATGGTTGGGTCACTAACCAGGGTTCGAACCCCACCCAAGGCATCTCAAAACCTGTGGGTTTTTAGGAGGGTTAAATTCCCTTCAGAGGTTCGTACCCCGCGCCAGGTACCAGGAAAAGTTGATCCTAAAGGTAGCCTGGGGATATTTCAGGAGACCATGAAATTCAATTCACACCCAGCATAACATTGGCGGCAGCGGTGGTTCTTGATTCGGATAAAAGGTTGCATTACACTGCAAGTTTGGAACAGTAGAAGCATGGCAACATCGCGAAATCTTCAGCCACTCGCACACATTCCCAAGTATGATGTAAACACATATGATATCACCAGTTACTTAGACATAATAAAGCCAGTGTACGATGTGGTACTTCATAATGACCGCGAAAAAATCGCCATGGCAATTTTGCATATTATACAGTTGGGAGAAGCCGTTTCCCAACTTGTTGATAAGCCTACCTTTAAAGAATTTATTCACCAAATGGTGACACAGAATACGTCAGAGAGTACCTGGAACCAGTTTCGATCCTTCGTGATCCGGACTTTAGATCCACTTTTGGGTTCCCCCGTCGCCCCCAAAATAATAAAAGTCGACGAGATCAAGTATGAAGGGGATATAAATGTGACCCTCATACAACTCTACAGATACGTGAGGACCACGTATAGCTATGAAGATTACGACCAACAAAATGAACTCTTATTCACCGCTTTGTTAAACATCCTCCCACCCAACATCACCGCCCATCTCGACCCGTATGGCTTATTCGAAGAACATATGCTCTCCATTTCATAATTTTTGTTTTCGGTTAGGATAGGCTATAACCCCTGGCGGCCTATTTCTGTTTAAATAAACATAAAATTGTTTTCGGTTCGGCTATCACTGCGTATTCAAATTTAATTTTGTTTTGTTTTAATTTTTGGTTAGGCTATCACCGCTGATAACCTATTTGTGTGTATTTCAACATTTTTGTTTTCGGTTAGGCCTATTTAAGTAAGTGAAGCGACCTGAAGGGAGTTTAGTGTTTTTAAAGTGAGTTTAGTGTTTTTAAAGTGAGTTAAGTGTTTTTAAGTGAGTGAAGTGAACTGAAGAAAGTGATCGTCACCATGCCTCGTGCCTGTACGAACTGCTCCGGTAGGTTTGGTGCTTCCATGTTTGCTCCTGCCGATCCACAAGTCTACCGACTCTGCCAGCAACGAGAGGATTTGACAGCAAAATTGGATGAAGCCCACAACAAGATCAACGCCCTCACCAGGAAGCTGGAATCACTCCAAGAGTTTGTAACACTCAACGTTGGAGTATCACTAACTCCAATTGTTTCAACTCCAGCATCCACCACCGCCCCAACGTCATCTGCCAACAATCCAACACCTGCAGTAGACACTGCAGCAGATGCTCCTGACGAACCTGAGCCGACATCAAACCAGGACAGCCGCCCTGTTCACCTTAGTCTCTCCCCCACTCCTCGTGCAAGAAGCCTGCTAGCACGAACAGTACCAACCCCTCGCCCCCGTTCTAACCACTCCTCTCCCCGACCTGTACGTAGAGTCCCGCCACCACAGGTTTCCGGATTTACACCAGTGAGGAACGGTGCACGGCCAACGCAGAAAAGGTCTCATCTACCAGTCACAATGTCAAACAGATTTGAGATATTGGTAGAGATGGAAGACGAACCAGAAGAGACCAGGCTCGTTGGGGATTCCATCCTACGAGGACAGGTCGAAGAGTTCTGCGACAGAGTCCCAAATCAACGAAAAAGATTTTGCATCCCAGGAGCTGGACTGGACGACATTGTGGAAGCCTTCGAAGATACCACAAAGGATGCAAATGAAAATACCCTTTTTGTCATCCATGCTGGTTCAAATGACGTCATGCGCACCAGATCCGAAGAGTTGATGGAGAAATATCGCAAGATGATCCAGCACTACAAAAACAAGTCAAGGAATATCATCATCTCAGGCATTCTCCCCAAGATCGACGCACCTGACAAATTCTACGACAAGGCCTTCAGCACAAATAGCCGACTAAAATATTTGTGTCTGAGGGAAGAAGTTGAATTCATCAACCTCTGGGACAACTTCTACAACCAGCCTACTCTGTTCCGCAAGGATGGCACTCATCTAAACCCTGTGGGTTCAGCACGCATGGGTCGTCTCCTACACGAAGCAGTCCGCAGCCATGGATCAAAAAACGCCATCCGAGAAGAAGCAGCAGTGACATAAATCATCCAACGCCAAGAAAAAAACAGAGGCAACCAAGGACCACCAGCGATAAGGACCGAAGACAGCGAGGACCGAGGACAGCCATGAACATAAATGTAGATCCGACAAGAACCAAAAATATTATTAAAGAGCGTTCCGTGAGTTCTAAAATAAAAAATTTAAAGGTTTTCTATGCAAACGCTCGTAGCATACGCAATAAATTTTCAGATTTAGAGGAGCTAGTGTTTACAGAAAATTATGATGTGATTGGCATTACAGAATCTTGGCTCAATACAGAAGATAGAGACTTTTTAGCAGAGTATTCACTTCCCGGTTATGTAATGTTTGAGAAAAGCCGAATAAATCGAAATGGAGGTGGCGTTTTACTTTATATCAAAGAAACTCTTAACCCTACCCTCTTGTCAAAACCTCAAATTGTGAACGTCGACGCATCTTTTGTGCTAATAAAGAATAATAAAGGTACCAAAATAATACTTGCATTAATATACAGACCTCCAGCTCAATCAGTGCAAACTGACCGAGAAATTTACGAACAAATTGCAGATGTAAGTAACTCACAAGATACCGTAATTTTTGGTGACTTTAATTTACCTGTGACCAAGTGGGGCGATACTCTTACTTCACACTCCGGACATGACTTGTATACGAACTTGCAAGAGAGTTCGCTTTATCAATTTGTTGGAACGCCGACCCGTGGTAATAACGTTCTTGACATTGTACTTGCAACAAAAGAAGAATTAATAGAGAATTTGAATGTTGGTGATGAATTCAGTAACAGCGACCATCGTACGATAACTTTCACTTTAAAGTTTACTAGTAATGAACCAAATAGTAGCATCGAAAAAGTCCCTAATTTCAAGAAAGCAAACTTCCATAAACTTAGAGCTATGTTTAAAGAAACTGACTGGAGCTTTTTAATTCACAATAACGACATAAATACATCTTGGAAGTTATTCGAAGCCACTTACCTAAAAGCAGTGCAAGACTGCATACCATCGAAAATACGGCGTCCAGGCCATAATAATAAGCCCAAATGGTGGAATAAAGATATTTCAAACTGCCTGCTTGCTAAAAAATTTGCTAATGATAGATTAAAATCCTCACAAAATGACGAAGAACGGCTGAAATTTGTAGAGCTACGACGCAAAGCCAAAAAGTTAATTAAGCAAAGTAAAAAGACCTTAGAGTTACATATTGCGAATCAAAGTAAAACAAACCCGAAAGAATTCTATAGTTATATCAGAAAGAAAAAAGTAGTTACTTCAACTGTTGGACCGTTAGTCGATGAAAATGGAGAATACACCAAAGACGAAGAACAAATGAGTAATGCCCTCAATACCTTCTTTGCATCAGTTTTTACAACAGAAGACCTCAGTGATATCCCTACACTATCGCCGATTCAGATTGATAATTCAGATGTTCTAAGCAATATCACCGTTACAGAGAGAGAAGTATTGAATTGTTTAGATAAACTCAAGGTAAATAAAACGCCTGGACCTGATACAATCTCGCCTAGAGTTCTAAAGGAAGCTAAGGATGAGCTCTCTAAACCACTGACATTACTATTCAATAAATCCTTGCAGTCTGGAACTATGCCCGATCAGTGGAAGCTAGCCAACGTAACACCGATATTCAAAAAAGGCAGCAAATCCCTACCCAGTAACTATCGTCCAATTAGCTTAACCTCAGTTGTATGTAAAATGCTAGAAACGGTCATACGAGACAGACTCGTAAATCACTTAGAGGAAAATAACTTACTTAAAGATACTCAACACGGCTTTCGTAAAAAACGTTCCTGTTTAACAAACCTCTTAGACTTCTTCCACGATATCCTCAACCTCTACGATGAGAGTAAAGCTGTAGATATTATATACCTTGATTTTCAAAAGGCCTTTGACAAAGTTCCCCACAAACGTTTATTGCTAAAACTAAAAGCGCATGGAATACAAGACGGTGTGTTGAAATGGATAGAAAATTGGCTCAGCGACAGAAAGCAAAGAGTAGTCATAAACGGTATGGCATCAAAATGGACCAATGTAAGTAGCGGGGTACCCCAGGGATCGGTACTAAGACCAATTCTCTTTCTAATTTACATCAACGACATAGATGAGGGTCTCACCTGTACAATCTCAAAATTTGCTGACGATACAAAAATTGCAAATAGCGTACTCTCAAAACAACAAGTTGACGATATGCAACACAATCTAGATAAATTGTCATGTTGGGCCCAAATTTGGCAAATGAGTTTCAATGCGGATAAATGTAAAGTATTACATATCGGATACCTAAATGAGAAAGCAAACTATTCGATGAATGGCACTCAGCTTAAGAATGTAAACAGAGAAACCGATCTGGGAGTAACAATATCGAGTAACCTAAAACCGAGTCAACAATGTTCAGAAGTTGTTAACCTCTGAAGTGCGCATGGGGGTAATTGGAAACGTCCCCCTGTGCTGACGTATTTGAGGTGTTTCCGCCACTAAAATATTCATTGTGCCATTAATAGCCTTAATACTTATCCATATGCGCCTATTATGGGTTGATTATAAAGGTATTAACCTGAAACAACAATAAAACGAGTGAAAACAGCGTTTGGATGGTCAAAATCGGAGATATAGCCCGCGAGTTGTATAATGTATGGGTGAGGCAATCTGCTTTCCCGCCAATTTCCCCCAAGGCCACTGAGACACAGTCGATCGATACTCTCTCTCTCTCTCTTGCACTCGCTTGCTATCAGTGATGACCACACCCTCCAATCGGATTTCTAATGTTAGCACGAAAATATACCTCAGAATAAGGGAATAACAGGGAAAAAGGTGATAACTGAAGGAGAGGAGGAAAGTGGGGAAGGAGGGGAGGTAGAGGACTGAGATTTTGCATGGCCCAGGGGCCAAAAAAAAAAAAAAAAAAAAAATATAAATTTTTTTTTTTTTTCGATGTCAAAAGTTGATTTTTATTTTCTCTGACTCTTAAGAGTCTCCCCGCAGTGCGCCGGGGGAACTCTTAAGAGTCTCCCCGCAGCTCCCGGGTTAAGAAGGCAAACAAAATAATTGGCTTTATAGGCAGGTCATTTGAGCATAAATCCAAAGAAGTTATCCTAACCCTTTACAATTCCTTAGTCCGCCCTCTTCTGGAATACTGCGTTCAATCCTGGTGCCCTTATTACCAAAAAGATATAAACAAGCTAGAACGAGTTCAACGTAGAGTTACCAAAATGATACCTAGCCTAAAGAACAAACCATACGAAGAGCGTCTTAGAGAATTAAATCTATTTCCTTTAACCCAGCGCAGATTAAGAGGTGACTTAATTCAAGTGTTCAAAATCATCAAAGGCATCGACAATATGAACTGTAGTAAGTACTTCACTATCGACCAATCTAATTACACGCGGGGAAACGGTTGCAAAATTATTGGTAAATCTTTTAACTCACACGAATCTAAGAATTTCTTCTTCAATCGAGTTGTCAACTTGTGGAATGGGCTTCCCCGAAACGTTATAGACTGCATCACCGTTGATTCATTTAAACTCCACCTAGACAAATATCTCGCATCAAACCCGCGACTGACTGCGTTTGTAAATGAATAACTTTATTTTATCCCCCCCTCAGTTACTAACCCATCTGTCCCCTACTAACTTCCTAATCCTGCCACGGACATTAGTTCCAGGGGAGTAATTCCCTTTCCAATGTTCCCTTACCCACTCTAAACCACTGTTTGGACACTTGATCCTCAGTGTTTTGGAGGACAAGCAACCTAGAAGGGTCACTAGATCTGTTGTTGCTTGATTTCCTTTGTACTCCTTTGTACTCCATCAGAGAAGAATGCCTACGCAGTTCGATGAATCCCCTATCCAACCCTTCAGCCCCTATCCAAGACTCCGTGCACCCTTCCAAAATGACTTCCGGTGAAAGTCCAACCCCAGTGAACTCTTCCCCCACCAACCCTCCGCAGCCCCCCCCCAACAAGCCCCGTATTCTAGCTATGCCTACCTATGTAGGCCTACCACAACATATTTTCCCCATGACCCCAGAAATGTTCAGCTATCCCCCCACCAACAAAATTTCCCTTGTGACAGTTTTCCGTCGGTAGCTTGTGACAGTTTTCAGTCAGTAGCTCCCTTCCACCCCCACACAATTCACACCCAGCATTTCATTGGTGGCAGCTAGGGAACGTGACCAGGTAGCTACGTGGAGCACCCGTCACGCGAACCCTATACCAACAATATTGAGATTGCTGAGGTAATACAGCTACGATACCTTACGACCTTAAAATAGGCTAGGGACTAGCCTAGTTAAAGAAGGATGTAATGTAATGCCCTCAAAAATGTCCCGCACCCACAATAATACTAACCCGAGTTGACGTCAGGTATAGCGTAAAATAGTCGTAGATGGTAAGTCCAATAAACTCATCACGTGATAACACCACGAGACTATCACCTGGTTCTTAAAAATCGGACTAAGGTTGCTATACTTTTAGTACGTCCGTGGTAGTACAGTGGGTTAGCGCGCGGGCCTGGTGGTGATGGATGGGTCACTAACCAGGGTTCGAACCCCACCCAAGGCATCTCAAAACCTGTGGGTTTTTAGGAGGGTTAAATTCCCTTCAGAGGTTCGTACCCCGCGCCAGGTACCAGGAAAAGTTGATCCTAAAGGTAGCCTGGGGATATTTCAGGAGACCATGAAATTCAATTCACACCCAGCATTTCAGTATTAGTGGTATAACCTTATTAAAGGAACTGCGTAATTGTTTAATCGAAGTCCTCTTTTTCTAGTTATTAATCCTTAAAGAGCGGTGCTCGACTTAAGTCGTGCATCAATTTGCAGCAAGTTAGGAGCATTATTAAGGCTTTTAAAGGGTTAAAATCGAGTGCAAATGGCCGGGAGCGCAGCAGGCCACACGTCCGACACCCAGGGCTTACCGCCACCCACTGACTCACGCTCCCTGTGTTCTCGAGAGGCCGGCAGTGTAGCCAGTAGTGAGCATAGCTGGGAAAAATATACCGCTATACGCTAAACTCCCATGTTGGTGGCACCACTGCATGAGAACCACGAGTGCTACGTAGCTCGTTCTGGTCTCATTTTGAAGCTTTTAGCACCTAGTTTTTTGCTGAATACATTTCTTTTCATGCAGATACTTGATTGATCATTCAGGAGGGCCTGAATATGCCCAAAATAGCCCAAAACACCCCGCTAGACAAGGGTTAAAAACTTATTCTATGGTGTATTATATGATATATAGAAGCAATAGAACTGTTCAAATGACCTGGGAAGTGTATATTAAACCAAATACAAACTTTGAATAATGAGGTAAGAGATATGTGTTTTTTATCACTTTTCAACCCAAAATCAGCGGGGGTCTGGGGCAGCAGCCCCCAGGATGCCCAGGTTACCTTAGGTTAGGTTAGGTTAGGTTAGGTTAGGTTAGGTTAATGACCAGCTATGTAAATACAGTAGTGAACATTTGGTTTAGTCTGTGCTCAAAAATCCATTTTCTTTAGGAAGAGGCCATACACTAAACAATTACCAGGAACTGTACAAGCAAAACCGTAGTATGATATAAATACAAATGTCGTTCTACTGTGGAGTCAAAATGGCGTCTTTGTGGTAACCTTTGTCTAGGACTCTACAATAAACACTTACCATTTTTATACTTCACAAAGGGCTATTCGTGTGACTATATAGTAGTGCCAATTTAGCATACTTATTGCTAGATCTAGATGTATTTATTTCGATATAGTAGCATTTTCTTGCATCTAGTGATATGAATTGTAGTTATATTTTAGGAATATTAGTGATAATAATCGACATTAGAGAGATCGTGGTATTATACTAGCGATTGTTGCCATTGTATTATCTAGCGACATTTTAGCGCTATTTTTTTTTTCGTTTTGGTAACGAACCGAACCGGTTATTTTCTTCTCTTGGATATTTATTATCAACTGTCAAAGGCTGTAGGTGGGTACAATTGACAAGGGTGGAGGTAAATCTGAAGCCATACATAGAATATAGGCTAATTTAGCAAGGATTGGAGCTGGAATGAGTGTAGCATTAGTAACTCTGTTAAACAAATCCAGGCTAACTTGTGGACTACTGTGAACTGGTCTTAATTTCGGCTTTGTTTTGAAAGGTGGCCCTTCACCCCCCCCCCCCCTCAAAATAGAAATATCTAATGTGAATTTGTTTTCTATGTTAGGGTAAAAATTATAAAAAAACAAAGCACATGTGCATTACAGTATATGTCAAATTAACATGCTTTGAAGAGTGACAAAAACAGGGTGAGATTTTTGGCGAGCTATACCTGTTTTCTCTTTATGATTTTATGTATTTATGTATTATAGCTAAGTATAAATAAGATGTAGTAATACTATTAAGAATAATAGCAAACCAAGTACTATATAATTATGCTATGATGTTTTGTTAACCTAACTATACAAAATTAATATTAAGTAGTACATCATTAGAGCCTTGGGACATAGTTTCCTACACACATATATACATCTTCTTTCATCCTCTGATTATCTCTTCCATTTTTACCAGCCACATTATCTTCTTTCTCATATAATTATATACGCATACTAGTTGGTACCAAAGTCGCCGCAGCGCCGAGTGGCGCTGGTGTTCTTCAAACACGTGCCAGAAGCTATCTGGCTCACCCGCTAGCTCGCCAGGGGTACCAACACATTCCGGGGGGACGCCTACTTAACATACTATGTTAGGAGGTAACATACAATGCTATATTTTTCCAAATCATCATCAACTTACATCATAACATCGATGATGCATAATTAGATCCTCATTTCAGACCCCCGTGGACGAGTATGATGAATCAAATACTTCGATGCGCATCTTATACCTCCTTGCTTTGTTTTGCACACGATCCTCAATCTCCCACTCAAGTTCAGATTTAAGGAACTCTCCTTTGAACAAAGTTATTATTTTCCAAGGATCTATTGACCTTATTTATCTACGGTACTTATAATTATTTCCTTAACCATTGATGAAGTACCTCTCTAGATAATATGCCCCTTGATATGAGTACCACCGTGTGACGTAATAAATTGATTTAGAAAGAGAATATCTTGACCACCAGAAAAAGGTTCTATCAACCCCTTCCAGGATACCTCCTCATGCCCTTACCATCCTATACGTTAAGAAGGATACCTCACAGTAATCCTCAATACCAGGTCAGGAAAATCTAGGAGAGTTAAGCAATTTTAAGGCTTTTTGAATACTGGCATCCCACCTTAACCCGGGAACTGTGGGGAGACTCTTAAGAGTTCCCCCGGCGGACTGCGGGAAGACTCTTAACCTCTGAAGTGCGCATGGGGGTAATTAGACACCTCTCCCTGTGCGCATGTATTTGAGGTGTTTCCGTCACTAAAATATTCATTGTACCATTAATAGCATTCATACTTATCCATATGCGCCTATTATGGGTTGATTATAAAGGTATTAACCTGAAACAACAATAAAACGAGTGAAAACAGCGTTTGGATGGTCAAAATTGGAGATATAGCCCGCGAGTTGTATAATGTATGGGTGAGGCAAGCTGCTTTCCCGCCAATTTCCCCCAAGGCCACTGAGACACAGTCGATCGATAATCTCTCTCTCTCTCTTGCACTCGCTTGCCATCAGTGATGACAACACCCTGCTTGCAACTCGCTAATGTTAGCACGAAAATATACCTCAGAATAAGGGAATAACAGGGAAAATAGGTGATAACTGAAGGAGAGGAGGAAAGTGGGGAAGGAGGGGAGGTAGAGGACTGAGATTTTGCATGGCCCAGGGGCCAAACAAAAATAAAAAAATAAAAAAATGTTTTTTTTTTTTTTCGATGTCAAAAGTTGATTTTTTTTTTCACTCACTCTTAATTTAACCCTCCTCTAGCGGGTGCTCTGTGGCCGTTTTGGGCCTTTCTGGGCCGTTCTGACTGCTATATCAACCATCAGTATGAAAGGAACTGTATTGCGCCGAAAACTAGGTGGAAATCGCTACACAATGACGCCACATACAGCTACGTAGCACTCGTGGAGCACTGACAGTGTTACCTCGAAGATGGAAGTTTAGCTGATTTTGCTACCTTGCTCACTTTTAGCAAACTATTGGTTACACTGTCATCCTCATGCGCGGTGGGGGAACTGGAGTTAGTGTGGGCCGGGAGGCCACAGATGTCGGACGTATGGATCATTACTATCCCACCCATTTTCACTCGATTTCCACCCTTTTTTCACCCGTTTTTTGCCAGTTTTTTCAACTCGACTTATGTGGTGAGCCGCTTTTTAAGGGTTAAGAGCCTCCCCGCAGTCCGCCGGGGGAACTCTTAAGAGTCTCCCCGCAGTTCCCAGGTTAAGAGTAAGGCTTTTAAAAAATCCATTTAAAACACCCAAACAATTTTTTTTTTTTTTTTTTGCCCCTGGGCCATGCCAAATATCACTCCTCCACCTCCCCTCCTTCCCCACTTTCCTCACCTCCTTCAGTTATCACCTATTTTCCCTGTTATTCCCTTATTCTGTGGTCTATTTTCGTGCTAACATTAGCGAGTTGCAAGCAGGGCATTGTCATCACTGTTACCAAGCGAGTGCAAGAGAGAGAGAGAGAGAGAGAGTATCAATCGACTGTGTCTCAGTGGCCTTGGGGGAAATTGGCGGGAAAGCAGCTTGCCTCACCCATACATTATACAACTCGCGGGCTATATCTCCGATTTTGACCATCCAAACGCTGTTTTCACTCGTTTTATTGTTGTAACAGGTTAATACCTTTATAATCAACCTATAATAGGTGCATATGGATAAGTATTAATGCTATTTATGGTAAAATAACGATGTTAGTGATGGGAACAGCTCAAATACGTCAGCACAGGAGTGTGGTGTCTCATACCCCCCATGCGCACTTCTTAGGTTAAGAAGTCTTAGAATCAACCCTTGTTTGGCGGTGCCCGACTTAAGGCGGTCAAGAGAACCAAGGACTAACTGGCGGGGCCCGACTTAAGTCCAATGCAATGTTGAGCACATAATTGGCTCTGAGAGAGAGTCCGAGCGGTGGGAGGAGCGCGGGTAGGCTCTGACCGTTCGGCACGGCACCCGTACCGCGACTGGTCCCTCCTCCACATCCACTGCCTCCCTAGACAGGGAATTATTTAAGGAAATTACCGTATTTTAGGGGTTTTGTACTAGCGTTGCAACATTGTTGCAAGACAACCCGTGGTCATGCAACGATGGTTCAGGTGTCATTGGAAAGCTCAATTATCGCCCTTTCACGGATACATAATTGTATTACGCTCAGCTGGCTCTTGTTTATGCATGAAAAAGAACATGGAATGAAACTCGTTTAGAGAAAATCTGCCCGCTTGGCAGGTAGTAGATGTTACCAAACTAGCCGCTCGTTGAGTGTTAAACTTCCATTCAGTTGGACCTACGGCATCCCGAAAGTCTGATATACTGTCTGTGAGCTAAAAATCCTATTTTAGGGATCTCTGTTGGTTGCGGCATCCAGTCAGCTAACATAGAAACTCTTGATAGGCGGTGTCCACTAAATTATAGTAGTGTAAGTGACCGGCACCCTGGAGCTTCACTTCTATCATTAGTTACCGAAACTGTGGCCTGTTACAGGAACTGTGTTATCACTGACATCCCAGTGGCTAATATAGCTTTCTGCTATAGGTATAAAACTTTCCTTAGTTTAGAAAAGAAGGGTCAGGCATCCCTGGCCTTCATTTCTAGTTAAAGAAGTCCACAACCACTCCTATTAGGAGGTTTCATGTTATCCTAGGCATCCCAGGATAAACATAGATTCCTACCTTCTAGGTGTGCACCTTCTCTAAAAGAAGTTGAGGAGAATGGCATCCCGTCCTCAATATTCTCTAGTGAAAAGTGCTAAAGTCCTGCTCTAGGAACTTTGTTATCACTGGCATCCCAGTGGCTAACATAGTGACCTTAGTAAGGATTACACCTTCTGTAGAAGGAGTTGAGAACTCAGCATCCCGACGACTCAGCTGTTTCTATTGAAAGTGTAAAGTGTCCTCTCAGAGGAACTTTGTTAATACTGGCATCCCAGTGGCTAACATTGTCCCCTCTGCTAGGTTCCACTTTCCCTACTAAGAGTTGAGAGACTCCGGCAACCCGACCTCTCTACTTATTACTATTGAAAGTGAACACTACCACTTTTCACAGGTAGTCTCGAAACATCTGAGACCACTGTGAGAAGAAGGGCTTGGCGAGATACCCTCAAGGGGACTCTGCATATACAAGTCCTAGGTGCACTGAGTCTGTGGCATCCCATTAGACTGTGTAACTAAAAGGTTTAAACACCGCCCTGGGCCACCCAAACCTCTTATAAAGGTCAGAGACAGTCAGGAAGAGTAGTTCTAAAGTTTTCCTGCGTTAGTCCGATATCGTGCCATATACGTCGCCACTGAGGCACGATATTTAAGACCCTAGTTCAAGAGTACCTTAACAGGACTTCATCAACGGTTGATATAAAGGTAAGGATAGTAGAGTATTCCATATAACCTACAGAATACTCGCGTTAGTCCGGTATGGTGCCCAATGGTAATTGCCAGATGATTACCATAAGTTACGGAGCCATACTTAAGACCCCAAACCCATCAACCCACCTGTATCTATCTTCACACAGCCGGCCAACCTGGACGGCCCACGGAGGTACAGACGACTAAAGACAGCAAACACCTCAACGATCGTCGGAAAGAAGATATAGAAAAGACATCAAAGTAGATGCCCAAATAAAATAAATATATACCTGTATATATACTGTATATATATATATATATAATTATATATATATATATATATATATATATATATATATATATATATATATATATATATATATATATATATATATATATATATATATACAGTATATATATATTATATATATATATATATACACGTAGGGTGGCCCTTATGCTATAGGCAAAATTTCAAAATTGCTCTTTTTACCACTCTCAGGGTTCTCATCGAGTCAGTTTGGTCCAAAAATTATTCAGTAAAATTTTCGCGAAGATAGTTTAATATTTACTGGTAGTCCACGGCGTTTGAAGGCCATTCTTTGGATGGCCTCTACGTATGGAAATATATTTTGGCTCTGGTCATCCAGTTCCCCCCCACTCTAAAACAGTAAACTTAGTGGGTATTAGCTGCTCAAGGACAGGGGTATCACGGGCACCACTCCGTACATTGTTGCCTGGTTTGTGCCAGGGTTTTCTTCCGGGTGTCCGGGTATAGCTTCCGGTGCTCGCTCACAACTTGGAGGAGAAACTGCAGCTGTTCTTCATCCTTCGTGAGGAGCCGGTTGTATGTTTTTACGACAGAGCCCCTCGTTCAGCATGATCATTCACAACCTCCAAACCATTAACGAGACGGCAGGCCTCCTGATAATCACCGCGATTTGGCCACTCCTCAGGATCATAGTGGAGAAAATCCGTTGGAAGTCGCACCTTCTCGAAGAAACCCCGACTTCTTGGTGACACGAAGTCTTCGAGGTTGGCATCTTTCAAGAATCTGAGATCGTGCTGAGCTCGCTTGGGAGGCCCAAGGCACAATGGCAAAAGTCAGCGAGATCTTGAGGTTTCCAATTGTCTCTAAGTGGAAGTACGAGATCGGGAGCGACACCGGATTCTCGCACCAATTCTTTAATTGGTTGTACCAAACTTGAGCCGGCCACAAGGGCGCGATCATCGAGACCATGCCTCGATAATCCCGTAGTTTGTGAACTACTTTGCACATTAAGGATGCGTCTGGAGGTGGAAACAGATAAATGGAGCTCCATTTGTTCCACTCGACCAGAAATGCGTCCGGACCCCCCGCCAGAGTCTGACTGGCGTGTGAGGTACTGAGGCAGCCTGTGGTTTGCCTCCGACACGAACAAGTCCACTTGTAGATGGTAGGGTTCGGCAATCATCTCTTGAAAGATGTTTTGTCTGAGAGCCCATTCTACTTGATTGCTCTGTCTCCGGGACAGAGCATCCGCCCATACATTCGCCACGCCGGGCAGATACGTTGCGTGAAGATAAATCCCGAGCCTCGCGGCTAGTCGAAATATTTTTTCCGACAACCCTTGTAACACTCGAGGTCTCGCTGACCCTTGCTTTTGAATGCATGTCACTGCCGTCAAATTGTCCATTCTGAAGGCTAGGGACTTTCCCGCCTGGCTCATGCCGTGCTCCTGTAAAAAGAATAGTGGGACTAGCAACTCCTTGGCATTGATTTGAAGATGATTTGATATTGACCATAGACCCTGACCCTGATGGCCTAAATTTGATTGGTAACCCCATCCCAGGGTTCCTGACGCGTCTGTATCTACCCAAACCGTCGGAGGCGGAGCTGTCCAATTCAAGGAGGAGTGAATTACTTCTGGCTTCGCCCAAGCCGCCAGAAGGTTGTAGATTAATTTTGGAATTGTCCTCAGTGTTTCCGCCAGTAAAAGCGGAAAGCACCTGTTTCCTTCCAAGATAATTCTTTTGACCTTCAGACGACCTAATGGTACCGTCAGCTGTATCCAATTGAGTGTGCCTACCAGAGATTCCCAGATCTTCCTCGTTGTCGTCTGAGAATGAAGAAACCGAAAGAGTTTCCTGCGAAATCTCTGACGGTTGTCCATGCTCTGACTCAGAGTGAGTAACTCGGTATCCCAGATAAGGCCCACCCACTGGATTTTCCTGGTGGGAATTAGAGAAGATTTCGCTAAGTTTACCCTGAACCCTAAGGCAGCTACATTATCTAACACCTGTTGAACATGATGAAGGCACATTATCTCGGATTGGGCTACCACTAGCCAATCGTCTAGGTACCATAAAACCATGATTCCCTGTTCGAGCAATGGTAGCAAAGCCTGTCGGACTAACTTTGTGAAAACTCGGGGTGCTAGATTTAATCCAAAGGGCATTCTTTGATCCCCGTTGCGTAAAGCTAGAAACTTCTGAAAAAGTTTGTTGATTGGGACATGCCAGTAGGCATCTGTCAGATCCATGGAGCACATCCAGCCTTGCGGCGGGAGTGACCACCTGATCTGATTCACCGTCAGCATCCTGAATGACTGATTGTGAATGTGGGTGTTGAGATATGAGAGGTCGATCACCGGCCTCATCTGAACACTGTCCCTCTTTGGCACCAAAAACAACCGGGATATGAACACTGGCATTGACATAGGACTGGGGATTATGATCTGCTTTTGGGCCATCTCTTTGACAATGGATCCCACCTACAATGAAACATGATTGAATTCTGTGGGGATACGTAAACGGGGTCGCCGGGACCACCGCCACGAGAGACCTTTGCGGACCACTGTCCTTGCCCATGTTCGCCGGGGCCATGCCCGGAAATAATCTCGGAAGTTGCCAGTCACATGACTGGTCTTGTCTGGCAGTACTACTCTCGGATCCGTCTCGCCTTGCCTTGGCACTGGGAGTGAGAGAACCTTGTGGTGTCTCAGTTTTTTAAAGAGGAGGATTGTGACTCTGACTTTGGAATGGGGGGATGAGAGGCCTTGCTACCATCGCTACTGGGCTTACCCCTAGATTGACCCCAAAACCACCTCCCTTTACCCCTGGGCTGACCATGCCCTCTAGGTGTTCCGGTATGAGCAGGGGTTGTAAAAGTCTAGGCTGACTGATTGAACTGTGACTGGCCACGAAAGGAACTCTTAGCTTTGAAATTTTGTTTAGCTGACTGCTCACCCTTGGACTTAGCAGTGGTGGCAGGCTGTGAGTCTAGTAGAAAATTAACTGTGCGCCAAGCTTCGTTAGAGACTAAGGTGGATGTAAAAACATTTGATAATATCAACCGCCTACCAATCTCCGCCGGAAGCCTCCTCACCAAGTACACTCGTACCCGTACCCGTACAGCCTCAAAGAGAGCTGTCCGAACATCGCCTAAAGACTGAATCGAGTTTTGGAGGAGGAGGCGCCTGGATAGAGAAAGAGCCTTCTGGGTTCCGGCGTCCCTAACCGACTCGTTCGTCCGAGCCAAAGAGGCTCCAAGCTGGCGGCTGAGAAGGTATTGAGACGCCAGTCTCCAGGCTTTCTGTCTCATTTTATAATCTTTGTCGATCTGGACCTGTGTGGGAGGACAAAATGGTTCAGGTAACTGGCACAAAGATAGTTTCGGGGCCAAAATTGGGTTTCTATGCCAGTAGGCAATACTGGCATAGAAACCCAATGATTGTCTTCTGACGGAAATTGGTGACTACTTTTGTTGGTAATGGCGCTGGCAAACAGCTGGGCCTCATGTCCCCAAGCAACCCAAGGCCCAGACTCCCCTCCATGAACATGAACTAAGGACACCCCATGAGAGTCCCTGAAAGGAATGGAATTTAATTCTGGGGTCAACCCCTGCAATACATTTAAATCATTCATCCCATCAGATTTAGTCCAGTCAGAAAACAGTTTTCCGGCGGAAGTAGGAGGCAAGGCGGGGGATTGCGAGTAGACAAAGAATTCAGGATTGAAATATTTTTGGGATAGCCTTAATAACAACATCAAGTAGCTCTCCCAACTGGTTCTTGGCCCTTAACATTTTAGCCTCACTTGCCTCTATAACCCAGTGACTCGGGACAGGTTACTCACCTGTAACCGTGGGTTGTGCGACCTCGGGGCGTAAAGGCTTGACTACTGACGAGGAAGTATCCGGTCCATACAAGAGTGGCATAGGGCCCTTTTTGCTGGGGATGGATTTGTCTAGTGGAGGGGGTAACAACTCGGAAAACAATTTCAAGTTAGACGGCAAAAGAGCAGTGGCACCTGAAGTAGGAACCACAGAATTGACAGTAACAGCAGGGGGAGGTGAAGTTATAGTAACTTGAGGTTGCACTAACACTTGCCCAAGAGGTCGCACCGCCGGGGCTACTGGTGTTGGAATAACAGCCCGTCGCTCATACTTAACCTGCCTCATAAAATCAAACTGCTCTTGCAACTTGTCCTTTGCTACATAAAGCCCACTTTCCTGATCAGACTGGGACACGGACTGTGACATCTCTGAGCCCTGCGTTCCAGATAGCTGAGAAGCTGGACGTTGGCCAGACGCCAGCTCCTCAGTATATACTCCTTGTTGGCATATGTTGGAACCCGGTGACTGGGTTGAGGGGGCTGGTACAGTCTCCAACCGAGACTCGTCAACCCGGGCAGCGGTTTCTAGTGTATCTGTTTGTGAATTGTCGGGAACGCCGGGCCCAGACAGGTCAAGCATATTTAAATCCGGGATGTCATACAAGGGGTTTCCTGAACAGATGAATGCCGGTCCGAGGAGCTATTATGCTCTCGCCGGTCAGAAACTACACTGCCGCCTCTTTCCCTCCCTAACACAGGTAAAGAAGCAGGCTCTGGTTTGGGATTAAGGGGAATAGTAAATCGGGGGGAAAAGCCTGAGACAGAACTAGATGTGTCTCCTGATGCCTCACTCTTAGAGGAAGATTTCTTGCCCGACTTTGACGGACCCTGAGCCGTCTTCTTCCCTGATGAGGAGGAGTTCCTATGCCGGCTCAACTTTGACTTGTCCCCGGCGGATAATGCGGAGTCAAAGTTCGAGCAAAACCTCTTAGAAGCCTGGTCATCTGACGGAGGCTTGGGCCTTGGTATAGGTGATGTGGACCTGTCAAGCCGGCTGGCCGAAGCTGGCGTCTCTGGCGGATCTTCGGTCCGAGGTCGCTTTAGGTGGCGGGAGGAAGTGTCACAAGAAGAAGATCCCGGAGGGGGTGAAGTAACTAATGAACTCTTTAGCAAGTCATCTAGAATTCGGTCATCCAATTGAAGGGGCTTATGAGCTACTGTCTTACAGTACGTTACAAATTCAGATCTAATGTGTAGCAGGATAGATTTACACTGACTATCTTCATGGTTAACAAAAGCATTGCGGAGGGCTGAACATTTGGGACAAGATTGGGACCACCAACGACCTCTCGAACGGTCTAGACATGGAACACACTTTACACAAAGTAGGTGACCGATAACCGCTAAGTTGTGACAAGCCAGAGCCGCACAGAAAGAGAAATTACTCATATCCATGATTACACTTCCCCCCGCCAAGGAGATGCTATCCTCCCTAGATGACCCACATGCGAACCTGCGTGAGAGAAAATTCCAAGAATCAATGCTAATAAGGACACGCTAGGCTGGAAAAGCTAATATTAATATTATCTCCACGTAAAAAAGAAGAAAGAATTGAATACCACTTAAACAATCTTAGTTCCCCTTACGTTAAGTACATTCCCCAGAAATGTAATTGAGTAGTGTGTAGCCGATCATGTGCTAGGAAAAATTGCTAACTTCTTACCTAAGTGAATAACACTGACCTAACCCGTCTTGTGATGCAAGAATCAACCCCGGCGACCAACACTAAAACGGAATTAGATTCCAAGCCCGGCGGACCAATCGCCAACGATAAAGCAAAACAGTTTAACTGGAAGCTACAAGATCGGAATGGGTGAGTTCGTTTCTCGGCTCAGCCGTTATTCGCGCGGCGGCAGTGGCTCCCCACTAATGCTAGCCGGCGTAACGTTCGTGTGTACCAATCAAAGAACGTTTTTCTTTGTGAAGTTTATGCGGCGGAAAAAGTGATTACGAGGGAAGGCATAGCCATAACCCTTCGAAACCCGATTTGTTTAGTAACATGCCGGTTCATCCGGAATCATACAATACGTTGTAAACAACACAAACAAAATCCATTGCAATCCGGTACCAAGCGTGGAAAAAATGAATTTTAACATAACTCCGAGTGTTTCCCGGCGGGAAAACCACGCGAAACACCCGGAGACACGTTATGTAAGTCGCACTTGAATAAAAATCCCGCCGGAAGGGCCAACCCTCCAATATATAGGAATGAACAAAGTGTACATACATGGCATGGTTATACATGAATAATAATCAATAATCAATGATAACACTTCCTAACCATATATATGCAACCAAATGAGGCCAACTAGAGGGGAGCAAGTAGCGATGAGTTCAGTCATACAGCACAAACCTGCAATCCAGCGTCGACCACACAACACGTACAATACACGATGAGAAGATTGCAGAGCAGCATGGCTCCGTGCCGGACCCCTCAGCTAAGTGAAAAAATCCAACGGCACTAGCTCACTTCGCATACTTGTTGCACACCCTGAAGGGACCGAGTAACAGGCTCCAGTTCACACTAAAAGAAGCCTCATGACTAAATAGTGAACTAATAGTGAGCTAGGGTAATGAATCAGTACACGTGGGGAGCCTTGACTTATCACAACAAGGACTCCACCTAACACGAATGCTTAGACCCAGAAAAACAGTCTCCAGGGCCCGTATTTAACACTTCAGCCTACACCTAGTCGATAATCTAACCTGACTTCAGCACTATCATGTACAAATGAGTAATGACTCACCACCACCGAGGAAAGGTGACGAACAAGGGTAGGCAGGAGTGCCAGGGACACACGTCCACACTGTGCGGGCCCGGGGAGAATAAGAACGAACAGCCGCTACGAGGAGGGTGGCGTGCCGTACCCAATACAGCAGACGCAAGGGAAGCGCAATGCTAGATCAAGTTTAACTTTTATTTTACTTATTTTTTACTAGTTTTTTCTAGTAATGGTACCCACATCATAAAGGACGAATCCGTGATTGTTTTTTTAAGAGCATTTCGCTCACGATGTGTGGCAATCGTATTTGATCTCTCCCCGGGCGGAAAGGCTTGAACAGCAAGCTAGAGTTCAAGATTGGCCTATTACCTACATTAAGGCGCATCGTCAATGATGATGGGGCCACTAATACATATTTACATTGAAAAATATGGAATTGGAAGGGCTTGAGAGTTTCAAGTAAGCTATTTGCGAGCTGTCCTGTGCACATTTGGTAAAGTGGAAAGTGCGCTAAAAGATGAGAAATGAGAGGGAGAAGGGTAATTGGAAAACTTGATTTTATCCTGAATGGTAGAAAGGTTAGTCAAACAGTACAACATTCACCGAGGAAGAGGGAGTTGTTTCCAACACTATTGTATGTAAACAAAATATGGATAGCAAATGACGAGGGCCTTTCCAAACTTTGAGCTGTGGAGTTATTTCAGAATGCCAGTTGGTGTGAACAGGCAAGATGGACTGACTAATAGGGATGTGTAGGAGGCTTTTGAAATGGAAGAGCAAGCGATGGGCATGGAATGCAAAATATTTGAGTGTATAAAGAAAGTTACCATAAGCTGGTTCAGTCATTTTCAAATAAGGGATGAAAACAGAATGCCCGGAAAAATACATGGAAGCTAGATGAGAGGATCCGCTTGGAGTGGAAGCTTTAAAGACCACCTATGGTATGTTCAAAATATAGTAGAACACATTATGAATACAAACTATCACGTAATGGAAGGTTCATTGTGTCATAGGGAAAGGAAGCATGCCTGGACAAAGTAACCTGGAGACGTTTGTGCCATAACCTGGGGGGGGGGGGAGGGGGGGTTAAGAAAGGACCCCACAGACTCCCTAACGAGATCAATTTACATATTTTTTATTAGAAAAATGTTCCAGACGAAGACTGGTTCCTCCAAAAGTACATGCTCACTTTCGCTCGCCAGGAAAATATCATTTATATGGCACAGGTCTTATAATCGACAAAGAAATGGGGTGAGAGGTCTTAAACTCGCCAAACTATTGGGGCAAACGTCTTAAAATCTTAAAACTGGTGGGGCTAAACATGAGGGAGAACAGGGTCCAGAAAAAAGCCTCCACTCATGCGGAAAGAAGGTCATGTTGATGATAATAATAAAATACTTCCCGTTTTATTTGTAACTATTGTTTTTATGTGACAAAAGGCAGGCTGTCTCCCACAAAGCCAGAAGAGTGACAAAAAGCCAACATCAAGGTTATTGAGTACCATCCGGTGCGATAAGGGATACAAAAAAGTACACAATAGAAGTCACATTGACCCATCATACAATGCAGTGAATATATGACAACAATGGCATGCAATATAAAGTACAATGCTTAACATGCAAATACGGTTTATACCAGAAATCCTATTATAATGTTGGTTCATTGTGTAGAGTATATACAGTATATTATCACGTAGACGTTTTGCGACGCAGAAAGCAATACAATTAATTCTTGAAAAGCTAAAATATTGACTATTTATGATAAGTAGGTGGCCAAAATTAGTTAACCCTTCAAAATAAATGAAAACACGAATGACCAATTATGAAATGCTTGGCTAATTATGATGTTGCAAGATACATCACTGCAGCTTAACCTTATATAATTCGAGTATGGTGTTCCGCCCGATTGGTTTGGTTATTATAAGACACTTCATCCCATTTAAGTGTCGCTATTATATTGGCGAGTGAGAGCGAGCTTGCAAATTAACCCGTCCGGCCCCAGCGACGCGTCTGGCGCGTCGCCTATGTATGTAACGCACAGCCCCAGCGACGCGTCTGACGAGTCACCCTAATTGCTTCGACCGTAACCTCAGGTGTAGCCACTCGAAAGGGCTCAGATTTGTATGGGAACTGTGTACGTATCTCACGCAACCGTGCCGATGGTTGAAAACTCTCAAAGTCCACGTGCGTGCGCGTGAGCGCGCAATAACCTGTTTTTTGGGGGAAATTGCCTTCAATTTTTTACTCTTGTAAAATACGTTTTTGAGGGCTCTTTAGGACCATTCTTTAAGCTTTTTGAGCGGTTTTTCGTGGTTTTTCCTTCATTCCTAACCCATTCGCTATTGTTTCTGGAATAAAACCATTTTTTGAAAACGGGCCGGGTTCTGGTGAACAAAAAATACAAAACCAGCCGGAGCTCGACGGGTTAAGAGGACAGTGGTTATATTTTTGGTTCTATTTATTTATATATTCATTTATTTTTTAGTTTCCTCCCTAGACCTCCATCAAACTAAAAAACAAAACAAACACCCATTAGATTCCCCTTCGAGATTAATTTGTAAATTTTTCGATAGAAAATGTCACGGGCGAAGGCCGGTTCCTCCACAATTACAGGTTCGTTATCGCTCGCCAGGAAAAACAAATACAAAGAAAGGGGGAGATAGGTCTTTAAATCGACAAACTAATGGAGCAAACATCTTAAAATCTGAAAACCAATGGGGCTAAACAATAGTAAACATGAGGAAGAATGAGGGCCAGAAAACCCTTAAGGAAAATTGTATTACAGCTTGAACATTTTCTCTATCGAACAATATTTAAATTTAGATTGAAGGCAAGTCTGTGAGGTGATTCTATAGGTTGAAGCGGGCCAAGAGAAAAAAACAAGTATTAGTTTACGACGGAAACTAACACCAAAAATGCTTAAGGGGGCCCACCTTGTTTTTTTGTTCTCTGTCTGCGTTGTATCCATTCGGTCCCATTCAGCCTACTGTTTTATAAAGTTTATCCCCATCCAAGTGTATATATTTTGTTGGCGAGCGGTAGCAAGCCGGCATATTTTTTTAAATGTTTGTGACAGCAGGCTAATTTTGTACATTTTTCAATAGAAAAATTTCTCCGGCGAAGCTGGATGTCTTCTTACAATGCTGGCTCGCTATCGCTCGCTAGGGAGATATCGACACGTGGATGAGGATAAAAGTCTCAAAACAGTAGACTGAATGGGGGAGAATGGATACAAGCCAGAGAAAGAGAGAAGAAGAGACAAAAATAGCAGGGGACCCCCCTTAAACAAAAGCAGCATAATAAACCCCCAGGCGTGGGATGGGTTAGTGTTGGACTTGGGACAGTTAGTCAGGAACTTGTCAGTAATCTAAGCTCGTCAGACACACACGGAATATTGGACTTGGGATCACGTTATTTTAACACTATTAATATTATCCATTTTGCAAATATGAAAACAGTGTTTCGCCTGAAATTATCATATTATTGTCTAATAATTAAAGTTCAAATGCAAAACAATAAATAAATAAATAAATAAATAATAATAACAATAAATATATGAACAAAATCATTCCCGCCAAGAGAAGTTTGAGAGCATTCAACATATACCTCTATAAGACTATAAATTCCAGTTCTTATAAAAGAACTGCATGTGTGACTTGAGATTATATAATATGCTACATATGTTTTTTTCTTCTCAGAAGCCAGGTAATATTATGATAAGTGTGCGTATATCTATTTATCTATCTATCTATCTATCTATATATATATATCGTGTTTCCGAACTTTACCGACAAACTTTGTGGGTTAAGTATGTCTGCTCCAGCCCACCGCGGCGAACCTACTGACACAAATCTCAGCTCCCTCCTCCCTCTCTCACTCGCTACATACTCAATTATGTACTGAAAGTACCGAATTACCTGCTTTTTGCACTCGCATTGCACGGTTATTGCAAGAAAACTATCCATCATACAAGGATCGTTATGGTGTCATTCGAAAGCTCTGTTTATGCCCTTTCAGGGATAGGTACTTGTTTTACGTTCTGGGTCTTATTTAGGCATGAAAATGATCACGTAAACAGCCCTATTTTGGCTAAAAACACCCCGCTGTGCGGTACACATAAATAAACCGCATAGGCCGCTCGTAAGGTGTTAATTGATGGGGAGATCCGAAATATAAATGCCTAATTAAAAATAATAACGTAAACGTATTATAAGAGAGGTACAGGACCTGCTAGCAGAAAATGCTGACAACACTGGTGTAAAATGATAAACAGAGGCTTTACCGTACTGGTTGTGACGAAGGCAACGCTGTAGCCAAGTGTCCGAACAGTTAACAAAACAGTACAGTATCTCAATCACGGGATTCGATCAGATCCGTAGGCTTCGAATTATTGAACCCGAGGCTGTGGGACAACTCCTAGCTCAATACTGTATGAACCCAACAATACCCAAACGAACCATCGGAACATGGATAGGCCCTACGTATTCCATAATTTCAGTACTGTATTAGTAACGCTAAATCCTAAGTTTTTTATGGATTATCGCTGGTGCATGAATCATACCAAAACAACGCAGAACTCAAGCTACAGAAAGATACAGATTGACATAGTCAGGTCCGCTCGTAAGAGAAGCTTTAAAACCTTCCCTCGATTACCCGAGAAAGGACAGGGATGTGGGGGGGGAGGTGAGGGTGGGGTAGGAGGAGATTTGACGTGTTCGATCGTTCGGCCACAGGCTGTGGCTGTGTAGGCTATTCTGTTCACGTAAATAGGGCGTTGCCTTTATCACAGCCAGTAATGTCTCTGTTTAGCATTTCATACTAGCGAGTTTAGCATAGGATAAGCACAAAAGTGCTAAGCTTCATTGGACAAATGTTTTCCGTTTCATGTCTTCCATAACATTATTCATGCGAAGTATGATTTGTACTTTGCATTGACAGTTATTAACGACATCATATTCTTGTTTCAAGTTATGTAAACTCAGCGGTTTCTGCTAGCAGGTCCTGTACCTTTCTTATTGTTATGCCCTGTTTTTCTACAGGATTAACTTGGGTAATGTGAGTTCTAACTGACTGGGTATAGAAGGCTGCATGCACAAAACAAGGTATGAGGAACAGAGAACACAAAACAAACACACGGTAACAAGACACACGATCACATTTATTGATGTACACACTTCTGTAGTTTTCTTGATAATGATTAATATGAAACATAAGAAGGTATGAATACTCGTACTAGACAAATGATAGAATTGAACAACTAGCATTAAGTGGATATGGATGGAGCCTAGTCTCCCACTTCCAACGTTCAGGTATTAATCTTCTGATCACTGGCTTTATTCACAAGTTGATATACTGGAGACCATAAATGTTACTTATAGATTCATATTCACTATTAGATTTATCCCTGGTAGCTCTGATGCACAAGTAGTAATTCACAGACTAGATTAGACACGCGTATTTTAGAGCACGGGAATTCTAGTAACCTCAGGGGGGGTACTGATCTAAGTTTTATATTCTTATATCAGAAACACATAGAACGCAAATCAGTGGGCGAATATCAGATATCACTAGGGTTTCACTTCTATTTAATAATATCTGGATATATGGGTAATTACGAGAGTTAATATCGCCTGTTAATTAATAAACACTGATACGCTTAGCACTTCCTAATTGAATGGTAATATATGAAGTATACTGGGGCAAAGATATAGCCACTTCGTAGAAATATTAATAAGTGAGTCTCTAAATAGTACTGTAACACTGTAGCACTGATAGAGTGAATCTTGGGTAGTATTTGATTGGTCTGGTCCTGGTTATCTTGCATCCGTGATGTTGGGGGCTAACGACTGGTTCCGCAGCCGTCCAGATGGTCCATATGTAGGAAGTTCTCAAGACGGATCTCTTGGCGATCGTTGCTGGTTACACTCTTATATACCCCTGGTTTATGAGGGTTATAAGGTACACGTAGATTTCTTGTACGTGGACAGATCCTTCTATCTAAATCTGCCACGGAGTCTGCCGGCTCTGGAACTCAATTCTCAGCAACAAACAATGATAGAGCTCGAGGTCAACTCTGGTGACCAACTACTGGTTGGTGTCTATCTTTCAACTGATTTTACTGGGGGCTGGAGCTTGGTTTATAGGTTCGGTTTTGGACCCTGTAGGCAATAGGAATCTCGAGTTTTGATGGACTTATTTGAGCTCTCAATGGATACGGGAACTAGGTAAGGTGGTGATTACTGTTGTGGCACATGGATGTATGGAGCCTTCATAATGTGATATAACTGAGCCTTAGTAAGAGGTACTATTTTGGCTATACTGGAAGTATTTAGGGGAGAGAGACTGGATCTACTTTGCAAGGCGGTTTGAGACAGCTGTGATAGCAGCGTCTCTCTTAGATTGCTCAGTCTTCATTCTATGGTATAGCTGAGGTGCTAATTTGGTTATCAGAGTATGCAAGAAAGGTTAATGGGTTATTGTGGGTTAATAGAGGTTAGTAAAGGTGTTAGTCATACATGGTTAGTTCATTGATAGGAAGGATTCCTGTGCTACCTGGCAATGACCCAGAAGTCAAAACAGGGGTCAGGTATACCTCCGCAGGGGTAGGGGTCACCCTCCTCGGGTGGGTGAAAGGGGGTAGGTGCGCGTCCCCTCTCTGTGATGGTCGTCTGGGCGGCTGTGGCTGGGGACTTGCCATATTACAAGTGTTTGTAATAACCCTCTGTTTATGAGACAGATGTGGGTGTTCGTAATACCAAAACCGAAGGTGCCTTGACCAGCTGGTTTAATTGGTTGGGTTGTTAATTGCATGGTTTGTTGGATGTGGTGGAGACTGGGTTGCTAACTCTGCCACATTTATCTGGAAGTATGGCAATAGAAGTTAGTCACTGGCGAGGCGGCTAGCCTCGCACTGACGATCATTTGGTACAGGGTTGTGAATGGGTTGTGAGGGAATAGATGGCATGCAAAGGGTTAGTAAAGTTCTAATGGTGTTCCTTCCTACTGGGGGAAGGTAGGCTGGATAGGAATATATATACAAAAGGTTTGAGAATGTTAGTAACGGAAAAGTTAAGGATATTCAGGGGGCATGGTGGAGAGGCTAGGTTAGGAGGGAGTGGAGGGGCGTGGGGGTTAACGAGAGGGAGAGGGTTAAGGGGGGCTACGTGGAAGTTTGACCCTAAGGTCTCTGGGCGTAGGGGTGGCATTAGGCTACAGTTGGTATCTTAGACTGGGGGTTACCGACAGGGAAAGGTAGGGTAATCAAACGCTACCGGGGGTAGAGCAATAGGTGGTGGTATATGAGTCTGGAAATTATAGAGTCATGTGGACTGTGGGGAAGATGAGGTTAGCTGTAGGTGTGTGCTTGACTGTGGATAAAAGTAGAGAAAAACATAGTGTACTATTACTCGTCAATACGAGGGGTTATGGACACTATTATTCGACACGATTTCTTGCTGATCTAGTTGTCCCCGGGAACTGCGTTTTCTATGAAATATATCCCAAAGAAAGCGTCAGTTCGTAGGGGTAGCTTCGTTATTGTTTCGTGGTAGATATGCGTCGAGACAATGGTAAAAGAGGGTTATATATACAATCTCTGGTTGGGGTAAGAATTAGAGTTACTGCATGGTTGCTAACATCTTCAGTCATTATCTCTGTCTAGGTCTTACAGGAATAATGGTTATATATACAATGGTGTACCCATGGGTATCATAGCTTCTTATCAATTATGACATGGGGGTTAACATATTACTTCTCGGCTGGAAGAACATACATAGATTTATGGGGGCGGTTGGTCTTCAGAAACTTAGTCTAGCAAGACGAGGTATTTTAGGGGGTTACCATATTACTTCTCGGATGGAAGAACATACATAGATTTATGGGGGCGGTTGGTCTTCAGAAACTTAGTCTGGCAAGACAGGGGTTAACATATTACTTCTCCGATGGAAGAACATACATAGATTTATGGGGGCGGTTGGTCTTCAGAAACTTAGTCCGGCAAGACAAGGTGTAGGACACGATGGGTAGTGGATACACGAGGTGGGGGGAGGGTCAGCGGTTAAAAGCGATAGGCAGGTGTGGTTTGGAGCTGCTTAACCCTGCGGGCTTCGGCTTGTCTGAACTGGTTGGCTTGGTCACCTGGTCCTTCGGGCTTCTTGTTCTGGGGCATTTTACTTATAATGCATTAACGTTATATTTTTAATTAGGCATGTATACATAGATTCTGTTCATCTATTAACCCACAAAGTTTGTCTGTAAAGTATCTGTTTTTTCATTGTCAATGCTGGCTCGCTATCGCTCGCCAGGAAGAAATCGACACCTGGATGGGGATAAACGTCTTAAAACAGTTGGCTAAATGTGGCCGAATGGATACAAGTCAGGGAAAGAGAAACGGAGAGAGAGATAACAAAAAAAGCTGGTGACCCCCCCTTAAGAATTTTGACCTGTTTGTTTAGAACAGGGTATAAGCACATCAATCAATCAAAGGAGGACTACGAGGGGATGACGCATAGCCGCACTCACCCTCTAACTCCACTCTTTGGGGTTGTTTACATACAAATAAAAACAAATATCAGGATGGCACACACACACACAGAAAGATAAGTAGATAGGTTATTGACTACGAATTTGTTACAGCTTCGTTACACACACACACACACACACACACACACACACACACACACACACACACACACACACACACACACACATATGCTACAAGATATACATTCTAAGCTGAGTACATTGTTGATTTCGTGTGTGCAATGTAGAATATATTGGTTGTAGCATAACTAGTCTACATATTATGAATAGTATTTACTGTATTTTTAACACATTGAAGGAAACGCCACTAATCTGAAATTCATTATAGAACAAATTTATTATAAGAACCTTTTCAGTACCGGTGATGTCCTATTAATTTTACTCTGGTTACCATTAGACGATATTATTCAGGTTAAAAACACAATTAGCAGGTTTCGAATTGTTTTACTTAATCCTTTTTAATACCACAGATCCTTCTTCAATATACTCTCATTATACTCTTGCAACTAATAGACGATTGTATTCAGCGCAGGAAGGGCGTCTACCCATTGAAATGCTTCAGACAATATCAATTAATCCCTTTAGCTACCATAAATCCATCCTAAGCTTCATAAAATCGTCTAAATGTTGCTGAAATCAAATAAATATGACGTCACCGATACAGAAAGGGTTAACGAAAGATAATATAAGCGATTATTTAACTTACTATGATCTTCGACTTATTCGACTGACGTTCAACCTAACTTCTTCTATTTCGGTTGTTGATCGACTGAGCTTCAGCTGAGCTTCGGTAATAATTCTGGTTATTTCCCCGTCTTCGGGGCATATTAGAGTTATATTCGACGCATGATCGAAGCTTCTTCGTTTCACATCGGGTTTCCTTCGAGTTACGTACGGGGATTCATCGACTCTTCATCGACTTTCATTCAGGTCCATCGGGTTATATTCGAAATTCGTTTGGGTCAGTGTCGGGTTATATTCGACTCCGAGTTACTTTCGGGTAATTCGGTTGTATTCGGGTAAAATATGCAAGTCATCGAGTTCGGGCGGCAGTCGGCCAACGTTCGACTTCTGTATGATGCGGCCTTAACCCGATGTGGGCCGAAGAAGCCCTGATCAAGCGCACAATATAACCCGTATATGCCCCGAAGACGGGGGGGGGGGGGGAATGACAAGAATAATTACCGATGCTCAGCTATAGCTCAGTCGATCAACAACCTAAATGGAAGAAGTTGGGTCGAACGTCAGTCGAATAGGTCAAACGTCAGTCGAATAGGTCGAAGATCATAGTAAGTTAAATAATCGCTTATGTTGTCTTTCGTTAATAGTAGGGTCATTTGCTTGGAATCCGTGACCAGTTTGTTCCTACCTTTTTCTCTCGATGGATTTGACAACCTGAACCATTTTAAAGGAAAATTAGCTCCTATGCCCCTCTGAAAAA
The DNA here is from genome assembly GCA_032716605.1 of Paralithodes platypus. Lineage (NCBI taxonomy): Eukaryota > Metazoa > Arthropoda > Malacostraca > Decapoda > Lithodidae > Paralithodes > Paralithodes platypus. The sequence continues at coordinate 54,220,516 of CM064573.1, read as the reverse complement.
TTACGGATAACTCTGCTAGAGCCCAATATTCAAAATGGCCGCCAATGCCATCTTGAAAAACATGAAATGTAATATCTCTGGCATCAGATGAGCTACAAGGACGAATGAGGTGTCCTTTTTCACTAATTCTGGCATTACAAATCCACTGGAATGGTTATTGTATTGTATTGTATTGTATATTGTATTGTTATTGTATTGTATTATACTAATTGTACATACTAATCTGCCACTTCACTGTCACTACATGATGCACTGTATGAGCCACTATCAGAATCACTGTCCTCACTTTCGCTGCTATCATCACTGTTGTTCTCTGCCTGCGGATTTGTAGGTAGTGGTATGGATGGGGGAAGTGGGGCTGGGTTGAACGGACAGGCAGACATAGGCCATTTACAAGATGCCATCCATGGCCGATCAGTGAGGGGTGACTTTGGAGCTGGTAATGCTTTTGCAAATATGCAAGATAGTTTGCACGCTCCAAGTGTGGACGGAGACTGTCCAAGTCAGGCACAAGTCGGATAGTGCTTTTTTTCTTCTGAGCTCTCCACTTCGCTGCCCTCGCATCTCCCAGGGTCTTGCTTTTGGTATCACCATAGACATATCGAATGACAAACTACTCCATATCACTGATGACCTGTTCTGTGACTAGGAGCTGTGTACCACATGCTGCTAGCAGGTCGTGTGCCTCTTTAGACTTCTCCAGACGATCTGCGATGAGCTTCTTGCTTGCTCCATAGAAGCCAGAGTTGTGGTCACACCCAGTGAGGACATGAAGTGGTATAATGGATGCAGCCATTGCCTCACTGCACAAACATCGGGCATCGATAAGCTGACGTTTGCGTTTCACACACAGGATTCCTGTTGTCTTCCGAGCAACATATGCCGTTTGCACGTAGTTGTCTGTGTCCTCTGTGTCAAGAACGACAGCTGCTGTGTAGCTGTCTGACCATAGCACACTATATATGGTGAGCATTGCCATATCTGCCTCTGCATGGGACCATGTGAGCTCTGGCACAAGCTTGCCTGTGGTGAGATTCTTTGCAGTGCTGCCAACTACACAGTAGATGATCTCGGTGCTAGTTGTTGCTGCTGTTCTCTGGAATACCGTTTGAAGAAATGCCTGAAGGTGGATTTTGTTCTCAGGTTTACCCAGGAGAGCATGGAAAACTTTACTAGAAGGAAATTTATCTTCGGTCTTCATGAAGACATTGCTGATTGGCAGGGTTTTTTGGTGCAGTATTCTCTCACTGTCCTTGATCGTGTAATTCTGATCATATGAATCATTGACGCAAATGATGCGCTCAGCATGCTTGTGTCTCGTTAGAACGAAGTGCACCAACTTCTCTGCATAATCTCCCCAGGTATACTTGGTACCGTCTCCCTTCTCTCTGTCTTCAATGGTAGGAGTTGTTAGGCGCCAGATGAGGCCCATATCAATATTAGACGTTTATACATCAGGCTCTGGAATGACAGTCATAGTTAGTTTTTGTTGAAGCTTGCTTTTCTGTGCCTTACGGATGGTTCCATTGACGTTGAAGATGGAAAGGCACTCGGCTGTAACACGATGCTGCAGGACTTCTTGAAGTTTGAGGGCACCACTCGTTTCAACCAGTCCGAGAACAGAGGCCAAGGCATTACGCTCCATTTCCTCAGTCTTTCCCTTCAGGTTCTCACCATCTGCTTTCTTCAATTCCTGAGTTGAAAAGTTCAAACGCTTGCTACAGGGAACTCTGTCGTTGAGAGACTTGGTCTTGGAATACACTCTCTCATTCAAGAACTGCTTCAGTTTGCTTGTGCCATCCTCCTTTGCCGATTTCAAGTCGGCAGCGAGAGCGTCTGAGGCTGGGATTCCTGACTGTAGGGATTGAAGTGTGTGTGTGGTTTTTTTTTTTTTTTTTTTTTTTTTTTTTTTTTTTTTTTAAGAGACAATGAACGGAGGAGGGAAAAACACAGACAAAACAAAAAGGTCCATGTGCCTAAAGGCATCCTCCATTCATAAAATGTTTGTAACAACTGGATTTAAACATTTGTAGATTGTAAGTTTGTGGAAAGCAATTCGAGGGAAGTGAATTCCAAAGAGTAGTAGCTCTGGGGATAAATGAATTCTGATAAGCAGAAGTTCTGCATTGTGGAGGAGAAAGTGTAAATTCATGGGCGCTCTCAGCTGCCCTAGTTCTACGGGGAAAGATGTGGAGAGGCGGCACAATTGAAGCAAGTTCCTCGGAACAATTGCTGTGAAAATATCTGTAGAATAATGCAAGGGATGCAACGTTTCTTCGTATGGATAATGTAGGAAGGTCCTGTGTGATTGCAGGGTTATTGATTAATCTAATAGCTTTATTTTGAATTTTGTCCAACTGCCTCAATGCAACCACTCAACTTCCACCCCACAGAGGTGAACAGTAATCCATCTGAGAACGCACATAACTTTTATATATCACGGCCAACTGCTCGTCAGTGAAGAATTCTCGAACTCTGTACAGGAGTCCCAGTTTTTTAGAGGCATTCTTAGCAATGCCTCTAACATAATGTGTCCAGCTCAAGTTAGTAGTTAATGTTACACCGAGAATGTCAATACTAGGGGAAGTGGGAATATTTACATCATTAAAAAATATATGGGAGTCAGTGAGATTCTGTCGGTTAGAAAATTGAATGTACTTGGTTTCTGTGCATTAAAGGAAACTAGATTCTTTTGTCCCCATCCATAATTCTAGAAAGGTCCTGGTTCAGAGAAATTGCAGTGTTTATTTTTGAATTTATAAGATCGGGTTGGGTGAAAGAATGGTAAATGTGAAGGAACTGTGGAGTTGAGTCATCTGCGTAGGAATGTATTGGATTATGAGTGGTAGATATCAGATCATTGATATGAATGAGGAACAGAATTGGGGCCAAAACTGATCCCTGGGGAACACCAGCATTTATTGAGTGAAATTGAGAATAAAGGCCATCTACCATTACACATATTTTTCTGTTATGAAGATAAGAAGAAATTAGTGGAACTAATGCAAAGGCCGTAGTGTGACATCTTCGACAATAAGGATTGATGCCAGACTCTATCAAATGCCTTTGATATATCCAGTGCTATTGTATGTGTTTCACCATGTTGGTCTGTAGCTTGGTTGATTTGATGCGTAAGAAGGCAAAGCATGTCTGCAGTTGATCGACATCATCACTAAAACCATATTGCCTATCACTGATTAATTTATTATTCTCAAGATGCTTAATTATGTGATTATTTAATATAATTTCAAAGACTTTACCAAGAGTGGAAGTTATAGCTATTGGTCTGTAGTTTGATGGATCTGAAGAGGCACCTTTTTTAGGAACTGATGGATGTTTGCTTCTTTCCAGGGTACTGGGAAGCATGAGGTATGAGTACACAGACGGAAAAATTTTGCCAATACAGGAGCGAGCACCAAGGAGCAATTCTTAAGTACTATTGGAGGAATTGCATCTGGACCAGGAGCCTTACTGAGAGATTCTGCAAAATAGTTTTGACATGTCTGGTGTGGATCTTAAGGGGGAATTTCAGGCGAATTAAAATTAAGTACAGGGACATCTTGATTTATTTCATCTAAGGTTGATTTGGTGGAGAAAATATCCGCAAGAAGGTTAGCTTTACCTCGTGGGTCACTTACAAGATTGCCAGTCGGAGATTTTAATGGTGGAATGGATGAAGCAGTAGTGAAGTTGGATTTAAATGAGTTAAGAGTAGACCAAAAAAAAATGTGTTATCATTTGGATTATTTAGAAGTTTATTTGCCGTGGCCACCTTCGGGGATCACGGTTTGATAGTAAGGTTTAATACAGTTTTGGCATGATTTCTGATGTTTCTAAAGTAATTAAAAGCTTCATGTGTTTTTGATCTTGTGTATGAATTGTAGGCTATTGCTTTTTGTTCAGTTTCTCTAGCACAATTATGGTCAAACCATTTAGGTGAATTAGATCTGTTACTGTACTTTTGATGAGGAATAAAAGTTTCCATTCCAATTTTTACAAAATCTTGTATGTGGCTCAAGGTGGAGTGTGCATCATTAGAAAAGAAAGAGGTCCAGGGAAAGAGGTCTTGTTTGTATGGTCAAATGGATCACACTTGAATTCAGTGAGACATGCGCTTATATCCTGTACAGCTTGTTCATCCTTCTTCATTTTACTCGACGAGCAATCAGCATGCTTCCCTTTTCCTTGTTTCTTGCGATTAGCATGGCGATGGACCTTTGTTCTCACCCGATTGATGTTATTCACATTCCGAGTGTTTGAAAGGAGCTGCTTTTCATTGTTCAGAATGGCCAACCAACCAGACTTCAGCTTAGAGCCCTTATTCATGGTTGACTCTATCCATATGTCGAGGGCGACACACGAATATGGTTTTCCTGTCATTGAATGTGCAAACATACCACTCTCCATGAATGCAGCCTGATCGACAGGAAGGGTATCAAGCACTGCGGTGAAATTGGGGAGATGCCGACCATACTTGTCATTATCATAGATTTGCATCAAAGGAAGTATGAGCTTGAGTGAGGACTTGAACTCAGTCCAGTTGCTTGTTCTGATTCCATGGATATTTTGAGTTAGAACCTCAACCATTTCCATGAATGACATCCAGTATTCTGCTTGTGGGGCACCCTCAAGGTCCTTGAAGAGAGCATCAACGAGGTCCTTCAGCTCAGCATTTCTCTCTAGCTCTGCATGTTCATCTGCAAGTTCCTGTGCATCAATCGGATGTCGAAGCTTGGCAAGGGATGCCTTTACTTCTTCAGATAGAGGGGAATCTTCCAAACGTTTGTCTATGACATGGTGGACCAGAGTCTCGTAGAATAGTTGCAAGCAGCGAACCCCACGCTTAACATGTTTTCCACGAAGGGCCTGATCAACAGACCCGTCTGCTATAACACCAGCTGCCACCAACACATCTGAGATGCCAGATCCCTTAAACCTCTTGTATATAGTGTAGATGAACGACATTTGGATGTGGAAGGGTGCCATGAATGGTAAGATTTTGCTGAACAGCTCAGCATTCTCACTTTTCAACTCTAGCATGAGCACGTAGACAGGATGATCACCAACAATTATTGCAAAAGGCATCTTTTTTTCTTCGATTGATTTTGCAAGCTTACACATCACATCATTGAGAATTGTCTTACTGGGTGGGTTGGGATAAGTCATGGCGTGGTATATTGCTCTACTCTTCTCATCTGCATTTGACATGCTGGCGTGAAACCCTGAAAACCCAGGCACAGTCTGTTCTTCTGGCTTAGGTCTCGTTCGGTCATCTTGCCAATGCATGGATCACACCACGAATTCTTTGCACCGATGTGTCAGGAGGAGGAGTACTTTGATCAGCTGGTGGCTTCCTGAGAGGTGGTTCCCCACGCTTCGCTGTCTTGTATGGGTTGACTTTTTGCATTTCACTTCCGAGCTCTTTGAGAGTTGTCGAGAGGTTTGATGCAAAGTTGGCACCGGGAACTGGTCTATCCTCGTGATTCTCGGAAGGAAGTTCTGTATCAAATGATTCTGGCTGCTCAAACATGATATTAGGCGGTGTGACTGGCCAGCACCGGTCAGTGTATTGCTCTTGAAGTCATCGTTGTCGACTATAGCGATAGCAGGCTTACCCTCAGCTAGTTCGAAGGGGCAATCAGATGAGCACTTGAGGTCATTGACCACCCAAAAATCTTGCAGCATAAGTACGTCATTGTAACTGATGCCCAGTCCATCTTTGTGCATTATGTCGACTATCTCCCTACTCTTGGTCAGTCCATGTAGCAAGACAGAGAGATTTATCTCAAATGCAGTGCGTTTTCCAGTGATGTAGCTTGTGAGGATATATGCAATCGATCGGACGGATGGACTGTCATCAATTGCAGACTTATTTGGGTGTTTCAGCCATGTGAGCAGCTTCAGCAGGAGCTCACTGAGGTCTTCTTCTCTCTCCAACTCGTGTATATGGGAGCCAGGGAATAGTATTTGTCCTGATGACTTGCTCTTTGAGTCGTGCCGCAACATTCATCACCAACTGACACCCAATGAAGATATTGCCACCTCGATATATGTACCTGCTGCTGTTGTATCATATACCAGTTCACTCACATTCTTTTGAATGCGTTCATGAAATCCGATGTCTTCCCCAAATTCATTGACGAGAATTTCCTTTAAGTAGCCGGATTTTACTACTGAGTTATGTCAGTTATTTGAGTCCTGCAGCAGGCCTTGCAGTGTGCGAATTTCATGGTCTTTGAATATGACTTGACGAATATGATGAAAGAAGAGAGCTTGGGCCTCTCGGATGTTTACACGCTGCAGATGTTGAGTACTTTCATCTGAAAGGGGCTTGTGGTCGCTTACATATTTGCGCCAGCACGCACGATGGTAGCGGATTTCCAACCCAAATGCTGATTGACTATCTGGGATGGATGCAATCAGAGTGTCAAGTCTCAATCTCATGACCTCATCTTCCAGACGGACAGTATGTAACTTGAATTTAGTCCAGGCATCTACTGTTGATAGGAGTAAAATCTGCTGGTCACGATCACTACTCTTGTATGCCCCTTTCATGCACCACACACATAGTCTTATCGGGAAGGACACCCATACTGGAGCGGAGCCTTTTAGGTGCACTGGCCTCTGGGGAAGGGTCTTGTTGATCTGATGCTTCATCTCTTTCAAGACGTTCCTCGGATTTGTGTTTGCGTTTTTCGGCTTGCGCTTGCTGGATAATTATGCGTAACAAGTGCTATGCATGTGGTGACCACTTGGTCCCTTCTCCCAATCCACATTTTCATGTATATGTTGAAACTTATCAAGTTCTTTCCATTGTAAAGACTTTTCTGGGATGGATTCCCAATTCTCAGGTATAATGTTTTCCAAACGATCATCTGTGGTACATCGCTTACCACAGAGTAAAATGCACTCTTATTCATTTAATGTCTTGTCTGGTAACTATTCACTCTCTCTTCTATTATCCATTATTTCGGTCACTTCACAAGTCGGCGATTTTCATCAGATGGGCATACGATCCATCTGAAACAGTAAAAAAGTAATATTAGATATACACCACAGGCAGAGAACAACAGTGATGATAGCAGCGAAAGTGAGGACAGTGATTCTGATAGTGGCTCATACAGTGCATCATGTAGTGACAGTGAAGTGGCAGATTAGTATGTACAATTAGTATAATACAATACAATAACAATACAATATACAATACAATACAATACAATAACCATTCCAGTGGATTTGTAATGCCAGAATTAGTGAAAAAGGACACCTCATTCGTCCTTGTAGCTCATCTGATGCCAGAGATATTACATTTCATGTTTTTCAAGATGGCATTGGCGGCCATTTTGAATATTGGGCTCTAGCAGAGTTATCCGTCATTTTTCAGAGGGGCATAGGAGCTAATTTTCCTTTAAAATAGTTCAGGTTGTCAAGTCCATTGAGAGAAAAAGGTAGGAACAAAGTGGTCACGGATTCCAAGCAAATGACCCTACTATAACCCTTTCTGTATCGGTGAAGTCATATTCATTTGATTTCAGCAACATTGAGACGATTTTATGAAGCTTAGGATGGATTTATGGTAGCTAAAGGGATTAATTGATATTGTCTGAAGCATTCAATGAGCCCTTCCTGCGCTGAATAGAATCGTTTAATAGTTGCCAGAGTATAATGAGAGTATATTGAAGAAGGATCTGTGGTATTAAAAAGGATTAAGTAAAACAATTCGAAACCTGCTAATTGTGTTTTAACCTGAATAATATCGTCTAATGGTAACCAGAGTAAAGTTAATAGGACATCACCGGTACTGAAAAGGTTCTTATAATAAATTTGTTCTATAATGAATTTCAGATTAGTGGCGTTTCCTTCAATGTGTTAAAAATACTATTCATAATATGTAGACTAGTTATGCTACAACCAATATATTCTACATTGCACACACGAAATCAACAATGTACTCATCTTAAAATTTATCTCTTGTAATGTGTGTGTGTGTGTGTGTGTGTGTGTGTGTATAACGAAGCTGTAACAAATTCGTGGTCAATAAACTATCTACTTATCTTTCTGTGTATGTGTGTGTGTGTGTGTGTGTGTGTGTGTGTGTGTGTGTGTGTGTGTGTGTGTGTGTGTGTGTGTGTTTGTGTGCGTGTGTGTTGGGGAGGAAGAATGCAAATCCCCCCCAATAAAACAGTTCTGACCCAATATGAAGCAGCGTTCATGGACAATCGATATGCATGGAGGCGGATTACCTGCGGGTTCTGCTTTACAAAAAACCCAGTAGTCTAGCGGTAATAATACGCTCGATAAATGTATTCACTGCGGGCCCTTTAATCAAACGGAAACAGGACAATGGCATATAACTATTGTATTTGTATGTATTTGTATTTAAACAACCGCAAGGAGTGGAGTTAGAGGGTGAGTGCGGCTCCGTGCCATCCTGGCATTTGTTTTTATTTGTATGTAAACAACCCCAAAGTGTGGAGTTAGAGGGTGAGTGTGGCTATGCGTCATCCCCTCGTAGTCCTCCTTTGATTGATTGATGTGCTTATACCCTGTTCTAAACAAACAGGTCAAAATTCTTAAGGGGGGGTCACCAGCTTTTTTTGTTATCTCTCTCTCCGTTTCTCTCTTTCCCTGGCTTTTATCCATTCGGCCCCATTCAGCCAACTGTTTTAAGACGTTTATCCCCATCCAGGTGTTGATTTCTTCCTGGCGAGCGATAGCGAGCCAGCATAGACAATGAAAAAACAGATGGATAGGGTGATATTCGACTGTTATTAGAGTGAGCATCGACTTTCCATTGTCTGTTATTCTGCCATTTCTGGTCATGGTTGGGTCAATATCGAGTCTAAACCCGATACATCGGCCAAGCAGACAGGAATATACTGGTCAATATCTGGTTTTCATCTTGGTATTCTGGTTTTATTCGACGCTCGGTTGGGTTACATTCGACTTTTGAGAGATTCATTGGAATAGTCTTGGGTTATCATCGAGTTTCCTTCGTGGTACTATCGACTATCATCGAGTTACATTTGACCCTTCTTCGGGTCATTCGAGGCATCATCGTCAATTCAAAATACAACCGAGCAGGACCCGAATAGGTTGAATGTAACCCGAATATGACTCGAATATATCCGCATGTAACTGGACCGTAACTAGATCATAACCCGATAGTTTTGTAACGGTTTTTTGACCCGATTCATCCCCAAAAGTTAACGCATGCACTAACTTTTGGCCGATTCACCTGATGATTCAACTCAAGCCCAGAACATCCCAAGAACGTCGCGAGAATCAGCCGAAGCGTTACCAGAATTAATCAGAATCGACCTGAACCGGCTGAAATTTGAATTTTTAATTATCTTCGGCCGCGTTCGGGTGGGTTCGACTTCTGTATGACCAGGCCTTAAACTTTGGAACTCTCTCCCTCAATCTGTCTTTCCTTCTTCCTACAACTTAACCTGCTTCAAACTCTGTGTGTCCAGACATTGGGACTCTAATGTACCTTGACTTTGGCCCTCTATCACGCTTTCAGCTTTGGGAGAGACACTTGTTACGGGCAGCTTTGCATTTGTCTCCTTCATAAACAAAGTAAAAAAAAAAGCACATTTATACATACATATACTGTACAGTATACATATATATATATATATATATATATATATATATATATATATATATTGTTAGGAAGTTGGTCAACTACTCCAAGTCATCCAAGCAGCCTAAAAAGGGTTCAGTGAGGCATATGCTTCCTGACCTCATAGCCATGAAGATCTCCATACCCCCCTCGGTCTTCACTTCTATTGGCCGAGATGGGCAGGTAAAGGAACACAAAAGCTTCTCCAAAGCTCGAGGATCAAGAGCCCGGCTGAAAGATCCGTGAAACCCTCTGATTGGTTGGCGAAGAATTGCCTGCTCTTCCAGCAGGGTATATACGGTAAGGCCCCAGAACCAGTCCAGAAGCACACAGTTGCTCTTCACAAGAACCAAACTTCTCCCCTGCACCCCAAGCAGCCTACCCTTTCCTTTCCATCAACACTCTACGTGTTCGGTGGTGAGCCCCGTTTAGTGAAAGGAAGCACAGAACGATGTTATCTAGAAAAAAAACTTGCTAACAGACACAAACAAACATTATTCTGCCCACCACACCCCAGTAAATTCAACACCGTCTCACCCCCCATCAAAACGAAGCATCACCACTGAACAACACACATCAGCCCCCAACCCCATCACCAACCCACCATCATCATCAGCCCCGCCATAACAAATCAACGTATGTCAATTCCTCCCAGATATCAACAGTGGGTGCCCCTTCACCCTCTTCCCCAAGAAAACATGATCCTGACCCCAACACAAACCACCACCTGCATGGAACGCTGCAGGATTCAACCTGCATCCATATCCTCCCAACATAACTCAATTCTCATTGCCAATATCTCAGAAGAAGTTTTGACCCTTCCAAAGGGCATCATCATTGGAGACCTTGAGACCCTCGATGACATCAACCCTGCCCCCAGCAACATAACATCCCATAGCACCCTACCCTCCATTCCTAGTACATTAACTCCTCTCCAAAAAACATCAAATGAGAAAACTCTTACAGGAATTCGCGGATATATTTGCACAAAACCCCACTGAAATAGGAAAGACCCACATGGAAGAGCATCTTATTCATACCACAGGACCCCCCATACGTCAACCCTCCCGCAGATAAAAAAATCCACTGCAACAGCAAGAAGAGGACCGACAAGTACAGGAAATGTTAGACGCGGGGATAGCCACTCCCTCCGTCAGCCCCTGGTCTTCCCCGTAGTATTGGTAACAAAAGAAAGACGGGTCCACGCGGTTTTGTGTAGACTACCGACGTCTAAATGACGCAACCGTAAAAGATGCAACACCATTACCCCGCATTGATGACTCGCTAGACTCCCTCCATGGCTCAAAATGGTTCACCACCCTCGACCTCCAAGCCGGATACTGGCAAGTTCCGATGAAACTTAAACATCAACAAAAAAAAGCCTTTTCCACCAGCGGAGGACATTTGTAGGAGTTCAACGTCCTACCTTTCGGTCTGTGCAACGGTCCCGCCACTTTTTCCCGTCTCATGGAATCTGTGCTAAGAGGATTAACGTGGGAAACCTGTCTAGCTTACCTAGATGACATCATTGTGTACGCGAAAACCTGGCCCGAACACCTTCAATGTCTCTGGCAAGTACTTCAGCGCATAAGCCAGGCAGGTTTGAAACTTAAAACCTCAAAATGCGAGATCGCCCGGAGAACAGTGGATTTCCTGGGCCACGTCATATCAGAGAAAGGTATATCTCCTGACCCTCGTAAATAATCCGCCACAGTAGCCCAACCACCCCCTACCACAATTAAGGGAGCGAGATCTTTTCTCAGCCTAGCCACTTATTACCGATGTTTTGTACTAAATTTCGCCACCATAGCCAAACCCCTCCACAAACTCACCCACAAAGACACCGAATTCGTGTGGACACCCGCAAGAAACCAAGCATTCAACACCTTTAAAAAAAAAAATAGTAAACGCCCATACGGTAGCTTTTCCAGACTACCGACAACCCTTCAGGTTATACACCAACGTTTCTCTCTACGCCATAGGTGTGATCCTAGCTTGCGCCAGCTCAACCCTCAACAACGCCCAACAAAATTATGCCGCCACCAAAAGGGAGTGCCTCAGCATCATCTGGGCCTTAAACCATTTCCGGTCCTTCTTAATTGGAACAAAAGTCGACATCATCACTGACCACCAATCCCTTCAATGGCTACGGCCCTCAGAGACAAACTCAGCCATACTAGTGCGATGGCGAGAGACGCTCGAAGAATACGACTTCGAAATTCATTACCGGCCAGGTAAACTACATACCAACGCCGACGCCCTGCCCCGCCTACCTGTACCTGATGCCATAACATCCACCTTAGCAGCCCTGAACAACTCAACCCCAGTGACCCAACTCCAACAGGCAACAAATACAACCACACAACCGACCTTACTACAAGCTTGGAAAAGGAAAACAAAACCCAAATGGATTCCCAAAGAAATAATGTTACCACCTCCATCAGGTTGGTGATCAACTTCATACAGAATCCGGGCACATCGCCGTCGACACCCACACCACCCAGGATATCATGATAATTATATATGAAGGCAACGGGATACATTTGGGTCAAACCAAGATGCAAAAAAAGTTCCAACATTTAATGTATTGGACCACCAACCCGTCGACCATCGCCAAACATGTCACGGAAGCCTGCAAACCCTGTACTTTAGGCAAGGATAGAAGTAAAGCTCCTGGACCAGCTGGAAAATTTTCAGCCAACAAACCATGGCAAACATTATCCCTCGATGTAATGGGCCCTTTTCCCGCGAGCAATGGGAAACGATATATAGTCACATTCGTGGACGTATATTCCAAATTCCTCATAGCTTGCCCCATAAAATATCACAGCGCCATCACCGTCGCAGAAGTCCTCGCCACTGAAATTTTTCCAAACAATGGGTTACCCATTACTCTCCTATCAGACCACGCCCCAGAGTTCTCCGGGCACGTTGGGAAAGACAACCTTTACCCCACCAACCCCAAGTCCAACACCCTCCTTCACCCTCAACCCTACCATCCTCAGACAACAACCACCAAACCTCATACCCAACTCCTCTTCCCCACCCATCCAATCAGGTCCTACCCCAACCTCTACCCCATCAACCCCATATCCTACGTCCTTCTTCTCCTACCCACCGACCACACCACGCCACACACCCAACCTTTTACCATACCCGTCTACCATACCCTCACCTCCCAGAAACCAGCCCCAAAAATCATCTATCTCCCAACAAATCACCTTACATCCTAACCTCACCTTACATCCTAACCTCACCACCCAACCTACCACCCCTAACCCTCGCCCACAAACCCCTCCGGCAACCACACCCTCGACATCCCCTGATACCAGCCCAAATCCAGCACCCTGACCCAACTTTCAGACAAAATCAGGCCGATTATCACAACCCCGTTTGATTTTTCGAAATTCGCATTCCCAAACCTCGCATGAACCCTCACCCTCACCTAATACACAAAACAAACCACATAACAAACACAACCACTCCTACAACACTCAGAATATCATCAGCAACAAACAAAAAATTCAGCCTTCCCACATACATATTTTGACAGCTCCATAATCCCCAGTATTTTTACGTCCGCAAGAAACGATAATCCCCTCAGGTAAATGACCAGGTCACCAGATGCCCTCATACCACCACCAGAGCAACAACCACCACCTCTACCCACCAGCCACTCGCCACCATGACTACCTCCATGTCTTACATCAACAAGGTAAAATGGTCCACCGATCAGGAGAAATTCTTCAGGATACGTTATCTCAACGAAGCCCAGACAGCAGCCGTAATCGCAGATAAACCCTCATTCCTGACGATAACTGCCTGCTCTCAGCGTGCTCCTGATCAATGTTCCCTCGACTGGTGGACATTCCTCAACACCCTTCCGATTTTCACCCGCCAGGTAAGCATCTTTTGTTTCCGGCTGGAGTCACGAGGTCGCGAATACAATTACCAAGGGGGAAGTAAAATAACTAAATTAACCAAGGAAAAAAGGAAAACCACTCAAGAACGGAAAACGACAACAAACTAGTTCCACAACAAAGTCAACAAAGAAAACGAACGAAGAGAGAAGAGGAACTAAAAAGGAACCAATAACATCGAAGGCGGGAACAGAAATAAACAAGATAAGTACAATGCCCCGCATACCAAAATTGCCCCACATCACCCACGGAAGAAACAAGAAGAAGAAGACGGAACCAGAGCCACACACCAAGAAGATAAATACACCAGCAGCACCAAAAGACACGAGAATATCGAAAACACAAGTACGAAATAACCACCAGAATAATACGAATAATACCTGCATTCACAAGCAAGTCATCACCTCTCCCATGCCTTCTACGAACACCAGACGAGACGCCAGAATTGCCACCAGAACACCAGAGCTTCCAACAACACCGGACAAGACCATCACAACAATACAACGACACCACGAGGCTCCCAAAAAGAAAACAATATTCAGCCAAGGACAGAAGGACCAACATCACCATCAGAAGAGAAGTCACTTGCGCCCCTCTTCCACCCAAAAGCTAAATCACCTGCCCGCGAACTTCTAGGGGTCCCTCCTAATCCCCCTGGATCCGCCCCTACTGGAATTATGAGCTTTTGACCCCCGCACACCTGCCCTGGGACATCTCAGCAAAAGTCGTCACTACTCTGACGAAACCTGAACAAGGCAAACAATTTTAGGGCTTCATAACACTGGCATACTAGTGGTGTAGTCCTAAAATTAACCTCCCATTCCAATGGCGATTGATGGCATGCCGAATATCTCTACAGGTCTGACGAGTTCACGGAGTTCACTGTCCTATTGATTAATTATTTTTAACACGTACCATGGTATAGGACTTACATTAAGATCCCCAATAGCCTGCACTTTTAGTATTAGAAATATAAACTCGCGGACGTGTCCCCACCTTACTTCTCTTACTAAATCCGCACTAAAAAAACTACCGAGAGATACTTGTCATGGCAAGGTCATTCGACTAGTTTAGGGCTTCGCGAGACACCGTTAACACTGGCACTCTGCATATAGAAGTCCTTAGTGCATCTGTCCAACACCATGGTAGCGGACATTTGCAATTAATAGGTTTAAACACCGCCCCTGAGTTCCTTGAACCTCTTATAACGGTCAGTGGCAGATCGAAGAAATTAGTAATGGTCATGACCTTACTATCTCCTCTCATTAGCCTGATATGTTGTCACACTGTCATGAGTTTATAGACCATTTTGTTTTTGGTGCCACGCCGCATTATCATCCAGATTTGGTTGGGGTCCACCCCTTATTTCATTTAATATATATCAAAGTGTACATGGACCAAATCCGTTGCTTTTATCACAATTTGAACAATACATTTGCTTAGAAGCTGTACTATAGGATTCCCGATATACTTTTAGACTGCTGTCTTTTACTCGTCCGGCCAAATGGACAGAGATACTACTCCGTCCCAACGAGGATAAATTTATTCAGATCATAACCCCACAGAACATCCACTCTGGTCACAGACTCCTACCTACTATATTATCAACAGTGCCATGGGTCAAATTGGATTTTAGGTCACGTACGTGTTTTTTGTATTATAATCCTTTTTCTCATCAGTTTCTTCATTGATTAGTGTGTTTTAAGGTGTTTTTCCTTCTGGAAATTCATATTTACCCATTATTTTGCAATATTAAAACATGCCCCTAAAATCATATTTTGTCATTACCCTAACTTAACAACCTAACCTAACCTGGGGGCTGCCGCCCCCAGACCCCCGCAGGGTTAGTATTGATATAGAATATGACAAAATACTAAAACTACGGTAACAAAATTAAAAATATTAGTTCTCAGCTGATCCAAGATGGCCGCCATCACCCTTATTTAACCCACAAAGTCTAAGGAAAAATAATTTAATATGCAGCGGTAAAGACATATATTGTGGTGACTAATACTCTAATACAAAGCTATAGTATACATTTAGAACATTATATCCCATACGTGACCTAAAATCCAGTTTGTCCGTGCCGTGCTATGATCAAGAAGAGTGCAGTGACTGTACTAGGGAAAACCAACCTGTAACGGTTACCTCTATAAGAGGCCACCCCCCCCCCCCCTCCTCTATTACAGTATGTCACCCTGCCGTGATCAAAAGCACCAGCCCAAAATAGAGAATTATTGCAACACAGTTCCGGGTGATTGAAATGTGGACACAAAAACTAGGGTTGGATCACACTGGTCGAGGACTCCCTCGGCCACTGGACCAACAAAAGGATCACAAGAAGAAAATGACGGTAAAGGCATATATAAGTAGAACACTGCAGCCAGGCAGAGTCTACATGTATATCCCAATACGAAAATAATAGTATTTCCTAATTGAACTCTCACAATCACAACCCTCTTCACTGGTTCACAATAGTTGGTCTAATACTGGCGGACCCTTGCAACAATAGTCTAGTTAGGCTACGGCATCAACAAAGATGGTGAACAATTAACTGTGGGGAGATTGTAGGCACCAATCGATCAGGGCTAGACCCAGGTGAGGTTATAGGCATGTGATAAAGAGTCGCTGGAACTCCTGTTTCATTTGCTTGGCCTCTCTTACTGATTTTCTTTGTGCCTCATTTACACTGAGAGCAATCCAGCTAGCTCTCACAAACACCTCCTCCTCCTATCCACTTCACTACACTAAACATGCACACCACACTTCATTCCTCCACACCAAAATTAAAAAAAAACAAAATTATGAATTGTAGCCCAGCCTCGGAGTCCCCAGGGGGGGGGACCATAAATGCCCCCTCACCCGACCGACCATCCCCTGACGACCCCACACAATTACCTGGACCTCGGCCTGTTACTCTTTCTATTAATTTCTGCAACATTCACGGACTTTCCTCTAACTTTCACTCTGTTGAGCACCATCTCTCCTCCTACAAACCTGATCTTCTCTTCCTCACCGAAACTCAGGTGTCTGTAGCAACATCCAGCAACCCCTTCTCTGTATCCTCCTACTTTCTCTATCCTAGTTTCAAAGCCAAAGGTGGATGTTGTGCATATGTGCACAACAAACTCACTTGCTCTCGTGTTCCCGATTTCGACTCCTCTGAATTCTCAACTTTATGGCTCAAACTTTCCTGTCATTCTCTTACTAAATATTTCTGTGCTGTCTATCTTTCCCCTAACTCTACCAACTTTCCCAAATTCTTTGACTATCTAAACTCTACAGTGGAACACATTCTATCCATTTCTCCTTTCTCAGAAATCTCCATCTTAGGAGATTTCAACGTTCACCACCGCCATTGGCTCTCCTCTCACACTACTGATCCACCTGGTGAACAAGCCTACGTCTTTTCTATCCTAAATGACCTAGAGCAGTTAGTTCAGCAACCCACCCGTATCCCGGATCGCATCGGAGATCGGCCCAACATTCTTGACCTGTTTCTAACTTCTAACCCTTCTTCTTATACCGTCGATCTTTTCTCTCCTTTGGGCTCCTCCGACCATAAACTTATCTCTGTCACCTGTCCTATCTCTCCAGTACAGCCACCCGATCCTCCTAGCCGGCGGCGCTTGTGGCACTTTGGCGCTGCCGACTGGGAGGCTCTTCGGCAGTACTTCTTTGATTTCCCATGGAATGATTTCTGCTTCCATGGCCGAGGACCCGAGGAGAGTGCTGAACGCATTACCGAGGTAATCCTATCAGGCATGGAAGCATACATTCCATTCTCTTTCTCTCAGACTAATGCTAAAAAATCTTGGTTTACTCACGCCTGTTCTACTGCTGTCCGCAATAAGGAGGAAGCATTCAAAAGGTACCGACGCCTTAAAACTCAAGACTCTCATTCTTCATATGTTTCTACCCGGAATCAAGCCAAATCTGTTCTTCGACTTGCCAAACACTCTTTCATCAATAATAAATGCACTGAACTATCCAACTCTAGCTCTTCCCAAGCTTTCTGGCATCTAGCCAAAAAACTCTCCAACAATTTCTCTTCCTCGTCTTTCCCTCCCCTTTACCACTCTGATGGCACAACCATCACTTCTTCCTCTGACAAAGCTAAACTCTTCGCTCAAACTTTTGCTAGAAACTCCACCTTGGATGATTCCGGTGCTATTCCTCCCTCTCCGCCCTCCTCTCTCTTACTTATGCCTAATATCCTAATCTCTTCTAAAGATGTACTTTCTACCTCTCTGGGCTTAACACTAATAAGGCATACAGTCCGGACGGTGTTCCTCCTGTTGTTCTCAAAAACTGTGCTTCCGTGCCGACTCCCTGCCTAGGCAAACTCTTTCGTCTCTGTCTATCCTCTAACGTCTTCCCTTCATGCTGGAAGTTTGCTCACATTCAACCTGTCCCAAAGAAGGGTGACCGCTCTCAACCCTCCAACTATCGTCCAATTGCTCTTATCTCTTGTCTTTCTAAACTTTTTGAAACTATTCTTGCTTCCAAATTTCTTAAGCATTTCTCTTCTCATAATCTGCTCTCAGATCGCCAGTATGGCTTCCTTGAGGGTCGCTCTACTGGTGATCTTCTTTCATATCTTACTAACTCTTGGTCATCCTCCTTTCGGGACTTCGGTGAGACTTTTTCTATTGCACTAGACATATCGAAAGCCTTCGATAGAGTCTGGCATAAATCTTTAATTTCTAAACTACCCTCCTTCGGTTTTTATCTCTCCATCTGTGCCTTTGTCTCTAATTTCCTTTCCGGCCGTTCCATAGCCGCGGTTGTGGACGGCCATTGTTCACTTCCTCACCCTATAAACTCTGGTGTTCCTCAGGGCTCTGTCCTATCTCCTATTCTCTTTCTAATTTTTATAAATTATCTCCTTAACTGTACCTTAATTCCCATCCATTCATACGCAGACTACTCAACCTTACACTACTCCATTAGTTTTTCAGAACGCCCCAGCCAGCAATCCCTCAACGACAAACGTAATGAAGCCATAGAACTCTTAAATTCTGATCTAAATACTATTTCCAATTGGGGCAGAGAAAACCTTGTTAACTTTAATGCTTCCAAAACCCAATTTCTCCATCTATCTACCCGTCAGGATCTCCCAGCGGACTATCCCTTATTCTTCAACAATTCAAAAATCAACCCTTCATCTTCTCTCAATATTCTTGGTGTCTCTTTTTCTCCTGCTCTCATTTGGAAGGACCATATTACCAGTCTTGCTAAGGCAGCCTCCCAGAAGCTGGGTGTGCTCAACCGCCTTAGGGGGTTCTTTTCCCCTGCACAGCTTCTTGCTCTGTACAGGGGCATAGTGCGCCCTTGTATTGAGTATTGTTCACATGTGTGGGGAGGTTCCTCTCACACCGCTCTCCTAGACAAAGTTGAAAGGAAGGCCTTTCGTATCATTAACTCCCGTCCACTCACCAACTCTCTGCAATCTCTCTCTCTCCGCCGCAATGTTGCATCTCTCTCGCTATTCTATCGCTACTATAATAATCAGTGTTCCTCAGAGCTATCCCAGTGCATACCACCTCCTTTACGTAGGGCACGTGGTACCCGTCTTGCAACTCAATCCCACCCCTACTCTGTGCAACTCTCCAACCCAAGAGTGAAACGTTACTCTCAAACTTTCTTCTACTCAACAGCTGAGCTCTGGACCTCTCTCCCAGAATCAGTCTTTCCCTCTTCATATGACTTAAATTGCTTCAAACTCCGTGTGTCCAGGCATTTTGGCTCGAACGTCCCTTGATTTTGGCCCTGTCACTCTTTCAACTATGGGGGAGGCACTCACTATAGGCAGTTATGCCTTTTGCCTCCCTCAATCACATAGAAAAAAACCAAAAACAAACAAAAAATAACAGTGTCGGCCCGTACCCGGAGGTACATAAACGGATACCGAAATAATAGCGGGCACACGAAAAATACGGCATAAATACTATCTGGGTGACCAGGTGTTAATTACTTAATAACTGGCTCATAAGTTAAACTTTAGATTAAGCAGTGAATGACGAAACTGAGCAAACAATATGCATTTGGATACGAACTATTGATAGTATTAATTATTAAAATGGGTTAATATACAGGAGACGCAACAACGTGTTTTTCAGGTATTTTGTTTGGTATTTTGATTTTGTTTTTGGTGTTTTAGTCGAATCTAGTGATGAAATTGAATGGGAATTAAGCATTTACCCATTATCCATCAATCTAAAGACACGCCCCCCCTCCCGATAGTGGGGAGGGCTATGAAGATCAGGGAAATCGAGGGGTAAAAAGCGTATAGAACACGATAATACACATTTGTAACCAAAATTTGGCTCGGGTTTTGTCAATTTCCAGACCCATAAAACCCGACTTTTTGAAAACCCGAGCCAAGTTTTGACGAAAGTTGGCTCGGATTTAACTAATTTAAAAATGAAAATAACACAGTAATCTTATTAAAATGTTGGCTCGGGTTTTGTAAATTTCCATACCCATATAACCCGACATTTTGAAAACACGAGCCAAGTTTTGACGAAACTTGGCTCGGATTTTACTAATTTTCATGTTAAAATTACACAGTAACCTTAACAAAATCTTTGTTTGGGTTTTCATAGGGTTAACATTAGCCTAACCTAACAATCTTACCTAACCTAACCTAGTAAGAATGGGGTTAACATTAGCCTAACCTAACAACCTTACCTAACCTAACCTAGTAAGAATGGGGTTAACATTAGCCTAACTTAACAACCTTACCTAACCTAACCTAGTAAGAATGGGGTTAACATTAGCCTAACTAACAACCTTACCTAACCTAACCTAGTAAGAATGGGGTTAACATTAGCCTAACCTAACAACCTTACCTAACCTAACCTAGTAAGAATGGGGTTAACATTAGCCTAACCTAACAAACTTACCTAACCTAACCTAGTAAGAATGCGGTTAACATTAGCCTAACCTAACAACCCAACCCAACCTAACCTAACCTAGACCCAGTACGTTGGATACAAGACTAGCCCTTGCATGCCAGGTACTAAGGGTTCAAAGTACCCAGTACGTAGGATACAAAAATAGTCCTTGCATGCCAGTTTAAGCCTATGCGAACAAAAATCTTTTACTTTATGTTACTTTGCGATCACCCATTAAGATTCCCGAGCTAGCTGTGGTCCGGCTCCTTTATAATTGTCCCAACCAACCAACTAACCTTAATGAACAGAGGAGGTACTGGCTTGAGTGGCTGCCTGGCTGGCCGCTGGAGGCTCGATCACCACTCATCTTGGTCAACAGCTGGTTGATTTTTGTTTCGAATTTGTCCATGTCAAAAAACTGTATGTGCATTTCAAAACCAGCTGTCCTCGTCGGCTGTATTTGGAACACTGGTTATTGCACTTTGGACAGTTTACACTTATTGGAAGGCGAAAATGTCTTAAGCAGCCTCAGTGTTTTTAAAGATGGTGGAAAAAGCTTTGATCGGCTCACACCCTCTACACAAGCTGGCCAGAATCAAACTGATGGCTTATATCCCGGGCCACCTGTTTTCCAAATCATGGCATCACCTGATTGGTCGATAGACATCACGTGTCAGTGAACTCGAGGATAAATCTACAGTTATACTACCCCTATTTTGTCGCTATTCTGTTGGTACTAATAGGTTAATATTATTAGTAGTAGACTTAGTATGGTTTGATGTTGCGCGGAAATGTATATTTGACTTGAAATAGATACATTGAAGTATTACAAACCTTCGCGAACCCATAAACAGGGAACGTGAGCTGGGCTTAGACCGTCACGCACCCATAAGGCGTGTTTTGAAGGGGGGAGGTGGTGGGGGGTAGTGGGGGAGGGGTAGTATAACTGTAGATTTACCAAGTTCCCTGTTTATGGGTGCGTGACGGTCTAAGCCCAGCTCACGTTCCCTGTTTATGGGTTCGCGAAGGTTTGTAATACTTCAATGTATCTATTTCAAGTCAAATATACATTTCCGCGCATCATCAAACCATACTAAGTCTACTACTAATAATATTAACCTATTAGTACCAACAGAATAGCGACAAAATAGGGGTAGTATAACTGTAGATTTATCATAATTATATACCTATATCGTAATTGTTTAATCGAAGGCCTTTTTCTCTAATTATTAAAAACGTATTCTATGGTGTATTATATGATATATAGAAGCAATAGCACTGTTAAAATTACCTGGGAAGTGTATATTAAACCAAATACTAGTGCGCGGTATTAGAGTAAGTCCACGGATGTGTGTTTATATTTTGGGTACGGAGCGACCTGTTGGCTACTCTAACAGCTCCGTTGTATGCGTATTTCCTTAATTGACCGACCGTAATTGTTTAATCGAAGGCCTTTTTCGTAATTGTTTAGTAGAAGGCCTTTTTTCTAGTTATTAAAAACGTATTCTATGGTGTATTATATGATATATACAGTAGAAGCAATAGAACTGTTAAAATTACCTGGGTAGTGTATATTAAACCAAATACAAAACTTTGAATAATGAGGTAAGAGATATGCCTGAGCATATAGATCACTTTTCAACCCCAAACCAGCGGGGGTCTGGGGATGGCAGCCCCCAGGATGCCCAGGTTAGGTTAGGTTAGGTTAGGTTAGGATAGGTTAAGTTAATGACCAGCTATGTAAATACAGTAGTGTATTTTTGGTTTAGTCTGTGCTCAAAAAAACATTTTCTTTAGGATTCTCTCCCCCTCCAAGGCTCCACCCTCCCACTGCTCTTAGTTTTGTATTTGGTTTAATATACACTTCCCAGATCATTTTAGCAGTTCTATTGCTTCTATATATCATATAATACACCATAAATCACGTTTTTAATAACTAGAAAAAAAGGCCTTCGATTAAACAATTACCTCATTCTAGGTTGGGCAGAAATCGTAACCTCTAACCTCTCATAACTCAAAAACGTCTAGAATAATCAAGCTAATATTTCTACCATTTAGGAAGGACTAGCCAAGGAAGAGCTGTGAACATTGCCAGTCCGTTTGCTCCAGCCCTTTTTTAAGTTACAGAGGTTAGGAATCACAATGTTTGACCTACTTATAATTTATGGACTATAGAAGACACTGCCTCTATCGGTACAGAAGGGGTTAAGGGGAGAATTTTACTTATTTGATTATTTATCTATGCATTATATATTATATTTATTTTCCTCCATTGACCTCCATCAAGTTTACAAAATACCCCAAGACCCCCCTTCAAGATAAGTTTGTATATTTTTCGGTAGAAAGTTGCCACGGCCGATGGCCTGTTCCTCGTAAATTGCAGGCTTGCTATTGCTCGCCAGGAAAATAATCAGCAGCTAAATGGCACGAAAGGTCTTAAAGTCACCAAACTAATGGGCCAAATGTCTCGAAATATCAAAACTAATGGGGCTAAGCAAGAAGGAGACTCGGTAAATAATCAGCAACTAAATGGCACGAAAGGTCTTAAAATCACCAAACTAATGGGCCAAATGTCTCAAAATATCAAAACTAATGGGGCTAAGCAAGAAGGAGACTCGGTAGACCCTAAACCATGCCAGAAGGAAAAGTAGGACCGTAAAAGAGAAATACAAAAACGGCTAACTTAATGAACTTGAAATAAGGAAAAAAAAAAAACATTCATATCTTGTTTGCCTACAATGTTCCACCTACAGAACAGTACCAGGTATTTATTTAAGCAACTGTACGAACGTGTTTTTCGGACAACACAATAATACAAGATAGAGAGAGCGAGAGCGTGAGCGAGAGCGAGAGCAAAAGCAAGAGAAGGAAACCACACACACACACACACACACACACACAGCCCGTAGCCTAGTAGGTAGAGCTCTCGTCTCACACACGAGGGGTCGGGGGTTCAATCCCCGGCCGGGCGGAGACAAATTGGGCTTGTCTCCTTTCATGTGTTAGCCTCAGTTCACCTAGCTGTAAATAGGTACCTGGAATAAGTGGACGACGTTGTGACGTCCATCTGGGGTTGGCAAAAATGGTACAAGGCGAGATGGGTATCATATGGTTCACCTAAGCTGATGGCTACCTAAGCCTTCGGGCGAGACGGTACTGTCTATAGTGAGAATGGTACCATACAGATCCACCCTAAGCCTTCGTTTCCGATGTCGCCAATTGGCTAAAAATACAGACTACACACACATCCACAGCCATTCCAACGATACATATAACACCTACATATATAGGAGGCGGGAAATAACGAGCATGCTCACTCCCGCAATACAACTAGAGTAAGTACAACTAGAGTAAGTACACACACACACCTGTGGTTCCTGTGGTGAGTAGTTTCAGGCAGTAGTTGCTGCCCGTGGCCACGCTGATGCGCCGCCACTAGTATAACCCGTCTGCTTGTCTCTTCGCCATCTGGTCTATGATGCTGTTGCTGGCAGCGCAGAGGTGGTAATGTGGCAGCTTGGGTTGATCGGGTATTATCCGTAGGAATTTATCTAGTTGGTTCTTGAAACGTTCAAGGTTATGTTCCGTTGAGTCACGCAGGTGTCTGGGCAGTGCATTGAAAAGGAGTGGCCCTCTTATAGCAAAAGCGTTTTCTTTGAGCGTCTTGATTCTTGTACTTGCTCTGGGGTATATCCTTTCAATATGGCAGAGCCGACCCCGTCGTTGGTGGATGCTAAACCGTATATTCAAGTTATTTACAGATTTTTCGGTTAATATTTTGTAGATGTATAATATAGCGTACCTTTCTCTACGCCTTTCTAGTGAGTAAAGGTCGAGTTCACGTAACCTTGCCCAGTAGTCTAAATGTCGGACGTCAGATATTCTATCGGTGAAAGATCGTTGTACTGTTTCAAGTGACTGCTTCTCTCCTGCTCGCCACGGACTCCACAGCTGACAACAATACTCTAGCAATGGTATCACGAGTGACTTGTATAACGTCAGCATAGGAAGCCTTTCACGTGTCCGGAAAGTGCGAAGGATCCAGCCAGCCTGGCTTCGTGCCTTCTTTACCACATTTTCTATATGTTGGGTAAAGTTTCCGTCACAACTGAGGGTAATTCCTAGGTCTCTTATATACTCCTTGGTGTCTATATGTGAACCGTCCGGTGCTGCAAACGTGTGTGCATTGTAATTGATTCCCCCTGAACTGTAATATATGCTCAAATTTGTTGTCGTTGAAGGACATGTTATTATGCTCTGCCCACGAGTAAAGTGATGCCAGATCAGTTTGTAATTTTTCGGCATCCGATACTGAAGAAACTTCCTTCAGTACCCTGGTGTCATCGGCAAAAGAAGCTACAGACGAGTGTAAGACGTGTCTGTTTATGTCGGATATGTGGATCAGAAATAGCAGAGGTCCAATGACCGATCCCTGTGGCACCCCACTGTTGACCACCGACGGCCGAGACACTGCACCGCTAGCTGCTACACACTGCTCCCTGTCAGTAAGAAACGAGTGCAGCCACATCCCGAGCTTTCCAGTAATGCCCATTTGTCTTATCTTGTGTAACAAAATGCCGTGGTCTACCTTGTCAAAGGCTTTTGCGAAATCAAGATAGACCACATCAACATTTTTGTTATATTCCAGCTTTTCTAAAATTGTTTCATAGTGGGCAAGCAGTTGGGAGAGGCATGAACGCCCAGTGCGAAAACCATGTTGGTCTTGGTTCATTTTGTTGTTTTGTTCGAGATATTGAGCCATGTTCTTAACCATTATTCTCTCCAAGACTTTAATAATGTGGGAGGTTAAGGCAACTAGTCGATAATTTTTTGCCTCTGTCTTCGACCCTCCCTTGTGGATTGGTGTGATGTTGGCACTTTTTAATTTCTTTGGTATTATACCAGATTCTAATGAAGTTCTATAAAGAAAGAGCAAAGGAACGCTCAGCTCTTTAGCACAACGTTTAAGGAGCACAGCAGGAAAGTGGTCGGGACCAGCTGCCGAGTTAGTAGCCATCTCTTTAATTGCTCCTTCTATGATGTCTCTGCTTAAAGTTATGTCCGTCAGTTTTGATGTGCAGTCAGTACCGTGACGAAAAAAGTCCATAGGTGAGTTGATTATTTTGTCTTTCACAGGGTTGCTGAAGACACTTTTGTACTGGAGCAGTAGTTCTTCAACAATCTCTTGAGGTTCGTTTATGGTTCGGCCGTCTGAGTCAGTCAGTGGGCCAATACTCGCTCTCACTACTGACTTGTTTGAGGCATACTTGTAAAAGTATTTAGGATTGGTTTTAATGCATGCCACAGCTTGTATTTCTTTCCGGTCATCTTCTAATTTAACTGACCTTTTAAGTTTTTCTTCTATGATGGTAATTTTGTTTTCGGTTTGCATCCGTATTTCAATGTTGTTGGTGTTCTTGAATTTTTTTCTTAGTTTTGTTCTCTTTCGCATCAGAACTTTTCGGTCCCTTGGTATGTTACCCTTATAAGGAGAGGTCTTATTAGACGATCTCCTCAATGGTACATATTTCTCTGATATTTCCAAGCATTTAGTCGTCAGTATGTCGTATTGGGCCTCAGGATCGCAGTCTTTCATGAGTGAATCCCAGTTTACTTCACCGAGGTCTCTCTTTAAACTTTCCCAGCAGACTGACTCGCTGTGAAAGTTCATTCGGCTGAAATTTGGTGCTTGTTGTGCTGCACTGGGAATTCTAGTTTGCATATTTGTAGGTAAGCTGGTCGTCAGGGTTATGATGTTATGATCTGAGAGATTAGTTTTGTTTACAGTAATATTATGTAAAAGGTCATCATTGTTTGTCATCACAATGTCCAGTATGTTGTCACCTCTTGTGGGAGTGTTGATGGCTTGATGTAAACAGAAATCCTCCGCAAAGTTCAGGACAGCTTCTGCCTGAGTCCGCATGTCCCCTGCTCCTCCATATACACTCTCCAACTCCCAGTCTATGAGCGGGAAGTTTAGATCACCAGTGAGCATAATGGTAGGCATGGGTGGTGGTAGTGAGTTAATTACTTCTCTAATCTTTGTTAGTTGGTCATTAAATTTATTTGTTGGGCACGCTGGTGGCCTGTATATATTTATATATACCGAATCAAGGTCTTTAATGT
The DNA here is from genome assembly GCA_032716605.1 of Paralithodes platypus. Classification (NCBI taxonomy): domain Eukaryota; kingdom Metazoa; phylum Arthropoda; class Malacostraca; order Decapoda; family Lithodidae; genus Paralithodes; species Paralithodes platypus. The sequence continues at coordinate 54,193,943 of CM064573.1, read as the reverse complement.
ATAGTACCAGGGATTCTGTGTACAAGTTTGATTCTGAGTGGAGAACTTGTGTCCTAGCTGCAAAGTGGTCATCCACGTAGGTGATGACACCGCCTTTTTTCTTTTGTTTTGGTCTGTCCGTTCTATATGATACAAAGTTTGGTATTTTTATTTCAGCTTCTCTGATTTCCTCTGTTAGGTGTGTTTCTGTTAGGGAGATTATAAAAGCATTTTCAGTTTGTGCCACTTCTGCGAGTAATTTTATTTTGCCTCTAAATTTGTATGGTAAGAGGCCAGCAATATTTAGAGTGATTATTTTATAAAGGCTGTCGGCATTGCTGCCACCTGTTGTTGCTGGTATCCTTGTAGCGGGTGCGTGGGGCCCCACTGCCACGGCACTGCTTTCAGCACTTGCAGTATATGTTGCTGTACTTGTTGCATTTGTTGCATTTGCTGCAATAAAAAAGACTGTGTAGTAGCATTTTGTTGTTTTTCAGTCTGGTGTGGGGGTCCACTTTCCCATGCATTGTGTGGTTTAGGGGCTGGTGGTGGTATGGTTGACCGAGCGGGTAGTTGTTTGGCGGGGGCTGCCTGTTGCCTTGTTTGTTGTTCGGTAGTTTGATGGTCAGCGGCGAGTGCCCTTCAAATGTAGTCTTTTACATTCCATATTCAAACACTCCCGTTTTCTTTCTGACCCATAGCATATTGGTGGATGTAGATAGACGCAGTCCTTACCTTTTTTACACCCTCTTACTGGGTCACAGCCGTTTACCATATACCTAGTGCACAGTCTGGGGTGAGCATACGGACAATCGCGGCCCCCCTATTTTGTAATAGTAGCATACCTTCTCTTTCCGTTGGTCGCTAGTCTGGTTTCCATTTCCTGCGGTGGTTTGGGTGTTGCCTTGTTTGCCAGTAGAGTGTTTTGTATTTGTATTTTGTGAGGACGGTTCGTTTGGCCCAATACTTTCATCATTTTCCTCACTAAGTTTATTTTCTTTGTCAAGTTCGTTTATTTCATCAACGTCATTTACAGCACCTTCCTGCTCCAATCGTTGTTGTTGTCTTACCTCTCTCTCCTTCTCCAATATGGTGTACACCTGCGCAAACAACCGGTCACAATCGTCGCCCAGCTGTTTTCTTGCACATTCTTCACAAGTGTACTGACACCTTGTATTAAAGAAGTTCACTATGGCTTAAGCAGGGAGGTTTGAGCAGTCAGCATGGATAGAACTTTTACATTTCTGGCACTTCAAACACTCCAGTAAACATTGTTTGTTGCATATTGCACAGTAAGTATCCGAAGGTGGTAGGTTTTCCATTATGCATTTTAATATTCAAATACCACCTTCGATAATCACGGTAAAGCAATGATTCACGAGTTCAAAGTTATAAGTTCACTGTAAAAGTCACGGAGCTGGACAGGGCACGTCCGTTCACCACGGCTGCCAAACACACACACACACACACAGGATAGCAAGCTGTAATTTGGATCACGTTGCTTTTACCAGAGGAATTTTCAGACCATAAAATTATTGATCCATTCTATACTATCTGATCTGACGTCTTGGGGTTGTTAGGTAATTATTCAATGTTATTTCATTATTTTAACCCCTTCTGTACCAGCGACGTCCTTTTCATTATATTCTGGCAACTATTAGACGATTGCATTCAGTTTAAAAAAGGCCTCAGGCAATTTGCAGGCTTCGAACTATCTCACTCAACCCATTTTACTACCACAGATACTTCACAAACTGCACAAAATCTTATAAATGTAGCTAGAATAAATCTAAATAGACGTCGCCGGTACAGAAAGGGTTAAGGATTTTGCGAGCTTTTGCCTATGTACTTCAGTTTGTCCCCTAGGCTAACAAAAATGGCTTCCCAGACTAGGGGAGTGGGGGGGGGGGCCGTATGTATATGTGTGTGTGTGTGTGTGTATGTATGTGTGTATAGGGGGAGTATGTGTGTGTGTGTATAGGGGAGGGGGGTGTATGTATGTTTGTGTGTGTATGTATGTGTGTGTGGGGGGGGGGGGGTGCCTTTATATATAGACTCTATAGAGTAACGCCGACTTACAAGGAATCGGAAGCAATATGGTGCCTAGGGAACTTGAGTGGAGGTTTTTAGTTTGTTCCCAAGACTTCCATCAAACGGAAGCAAAATAAATTCATATTTCACTTCTCTCCCAAAGGTAAGGTGAATTGCTTAGTCATAAGAAGGGTGTATCAACAAGTATACAGTATTATAGTATACTCACATACGAGTGTATAATCATGGCTGACTGAATACATATTCCAGAGACATCATCTCGGTAAATAGCTGACCCATGAATGCTGGCATTTGTATCATTGCAGATGTTTGTTATGGCTCAAGAACCTTGACATCAAACTGAAGACGAAAACACCTGATCAGCTGAACTAAGTCCCGTGTTGCGTGAAGCAGCCACTTTTAAGATGACCAGTATAGCGGGGTTGGCCGCCTGACGTCTGATGCTCCACAATTTACAGATGTTTTATATAATATCATAGACTACAGTAGATATGGACTGGACACGAAAATGGAACTTTGCAGTAAGGGACCCAAAATCGGAGAACGAACCCCCAATTTCGAACCTTGAAACCGCGAAAATATCAAATTTTCGCGGTTAGAGGTTCAAACTTGGTGCTTCGTTCTCCTATTTTGGGTCCCTTATTGCAAAGTTCCATTTTCGTGTCCATTCCAGATCTACTGTAGTCTATGATAATATAAATAAATAGCATAATCTACTCACGTTGTATATATATGCCTTTCACCTGATCCGTTATCTTTAATGTAAGACATACCTTCAATTTTATGTTCTTAGTTTTTATGGAGTGTGAGGTTGGAATTACTTGCTTAGGCTATAGAATATTATTCATGAATACACAGAAAACCAATAAACGGTAATGGAGAAATTCCCCTAGCATTGTATTGTGCTGCAGTGGTCGACCTGAATAGTAAACACATAACATCGATAGAAAATATATTTATAAACACGTACAGTACAACATGAGGCAAAAGATGTGATCCACACTTCTGGTAATGTTGTTGAAGGGATGTTTATTTATTAGTGTATGACGTGTATGGGTAGAGCTGCAGAAACATAAATTACTCGAGGGACAGTCACTGGGATGAATGATGTGGTTGTCTCACATATTCCTTCGTGAGAGATAATTGCGTACCGGTATGTTTTTATTTACTCCTCACCAATTAATAAGTGCAAGTAATATGAGGAACTGTACGATTCACAGTGTGTGTGTGTGTGTTTGTTTATTTATTTTTCAGTAAACGTACGAACACTATGGGGAACATATGGCTGAAATCCATACAGGTACTGAACACAATATAAATGTAAGGAACAACATCAATACAAGATATACACGTTGAGTAACCTACACATAATAACAAAGGTATTATTATATGTGTAGGTTACTCAAAGGTATTATAGGCGCGTGCCCAACCCCGAAAGGGGTTGAAATAGGGGAGCTATCCCCCCGCCAAAGGCGGCTTTCTAGGGCCTTTCCTAGCTGATGCTGAGAGGATTGGGTTCTAGTCATGTGGTGATGGGCTGGTCTATCAGAGTGAGAGCTGAGCAATCTCTGTCATACCCATAGCTTACTCTGACTGTTCCTTTAACTTAAATATTTTCTAGATCTCAAGTGACGGATAATAATTATAATGACAAAAATGGGATCACAATTTAAACATCATGGGTGACCTTTGCAGTAGCCTACTACTTAGATATAGGCCTATAAGAGCTATTATGAATTGTGAAAAATTAAGAGATAGGCCTCCTGTGTACTGCAAGCGGTAGCCTATAGATATAAACTATATAGTTATAGCTCGAATATAATCGTTTTCTAAAGAATGGTACATTCTCTAATAAGGGGTATAAACTGTATAGTTACTGTTCGAAATTAACCGTTATCTATTGTGGGGTGTTTGACGTTAGATGGAGTAAGTATCAGGGGCCTACAACCAAAAGCAGAGAGTCACCTCTCCTTATTAGATTCTTCTTGCCTAAAAGACTACATTAACAGCCTTGAAGTATTTCAAGAGGGTAACGCAATAAATATTAACACCTGTAAACTTCAAGTCCCAATGTGTTTTGCGTGCTTCATTATACTTTATACGTCTCAAGATAAAACCTGCGTGGCTTGATTATCGCTTTTTCAGGTATATAATGTATTATTAATATTAATTTAAAGACCATTTTTTTTTTTTTTTTTCTATGTGATTGAGGGAGGCAAAAGGCATAACTGCCTATAGCGAGTGCCTCCCCCATAGTTGAAAGAGTGACAGGGCCAAAATCAAGGGACGTTCGAGCCAAAATGCCTGGACACACGGAGTTTGAAGTAATTTAAGTCATAGGAAGAGGGAAAGACTGATTCTGGGAGAGAGTTCCAGAGCTCAGCTGTTGAGTAGAAGAAAGTTTGAGAGTAACGTTTCACTCTTGGGTTGGAGTAGGGGTGGGATTGGGATAGGGGTGGGTGGGATTGGGGTGGGTTTAGAGTAGGGGTGGGATTGAGTTGCAAGACGGGTACCACGTGCCCTAAGTAAAGGAGGTGGTATGCACTGGGATAGCTCTGAGGAACACTGATTATTATAGTAGCGATAGAATAGCGAGAGAGATGCAACATTGCGGCGGAGAGAGAGAGATTGCAGAGAGTTGGTGAGTGGACGGGAGTTAATGATACGAAAGGCCTTCCTTTCAACTTTGTCTAGGAGAGCGGTGTGAGAGGAACCTCCCCACACATGTGAACAATACTCAATACAAGGGCGCACTATGCCCCTGTACAGAGCAAGAAGCTGTGCAGGGGAAAAAAAAACCTAAGGCGGTTGAGCACACCCAGCTTCTGGGAGGCTGCCTTAGCAAGACTGGTAATATGGTCCTTCCAAATGAGAGCAGAAGAAAAAGAGACACCAAGAATATTGAGAGAAGATGAAGGGTTGATTTTTGTATTGTTGAAGAATAAGGGATAGTCCGCTGGGAGATCCTGACGGGTAGATAGATGGAGAAATTGGGTTTTGGAAGCATTAAAGTTAGCAAGGTTTTCTCTGCCCCAATTGGAATTAGTATTTAGATAAGAATTTAAGAGTTCTATGGCTTCATTACGTTTGTCGTTGAGGGATTGCTGGCTGGGGCGTTCTGAAAAACTAATGGAGTAGTGCAAGGTTGAGTCGTCTGCGTATGAATGGATGGGAATTAAGGTACAGTTAAGGAGATCATTTATAAAAATTAGAAAGAGAATAGGAGATAGGACAGAGCCCTGAGGAACACCGGAGTTTATAGGGTGAGGAAGTGAACAATGGCCGTCCACAACCGCGGCTATGGAACGGCCGGAAAGGAAATTAGAGACAAAGGCACAGATGGAGGGATAGAAACCGAAGGAGGGTAGTTTAGAAATTAAAGATTTATGCCAGACTCTATCGAAGGCTTTCGATATGTCTAGTGCAATAGAAAAAGTCTCACCGAAGTCCCGAAAGGAGGATGACCAAGAGTTAGTAAGATATGAAAGAAGATCACCAGTAGAGCGACCCTTAAGGAAGCCATACTGGCGATCTGAGAGCAGATTATGAGAAGAGAAATGCTTAAGAAATTTGGAAGCAAGAATAGTTTCAAAAACTTTAGAAAGACAAGAGATGGCTAATAATATAAAACATAGACTAAGCATAGTAAGGACTTTACATTTTTTTATTTTTACAAATATAATAACCTTACCTTATGTTACCTTATGTTAATTCTGGACGCAGGTTGTTGGATCTCTATATGAAGATATTTTTTTATTATATTGTCTTCTGATTCGACGATCAGCTCAACATTGTGGTTCAATGGTGTCACGAGAATGGCATTATAGTGACATAGTCAAACGTACAGTCACTTCTAAAAAACGTGGTCCCCCTATGATTTTCTTTATGCAATTATAAGTATCTGGATACATTTTGGGATGGAACTTGCTTTTCAATAAATAGTATACTGTATATAGTTTTGTAATTGATGCATAGGTTTTATTCATAAATTCGTTTCCAGAGACATATTTCCATAATTAGAATTAAATGAGGTCCAGAAATTTTGGGAAGGATGTAGTATCTGGGTGTGTACGGTGGTCATGTTTACATACTGTAGGTCATGCGCTCGCAGTTACGTTCTCGTCTATTTTGATGGCTATTTTTTCTGTTATTTGCCCTCTGCTGGCAATATTAATGATGATGACAATAAGTCATATTGGTGTGCGAGTAGTTTAAACAAGGCAGGCGGTATGCCCAAATACTACATCCTTATCAAAAAAATTATGAGTGACTGTACATTCCTGATTCTTCCAATATATATCATGGCGGCACTCGAAAGACTTATAACTGGGAGCATTCACAACCGGATGGGATATTGTTCCAGGCAACCAATATTTATAACGTGAACTGTTGCTGGCGATGTTAACTTCTTGCTCCGATTATGAACAGTTTCAACCCATGAAGGGGGTACGAATTCATGTGGCCAACTGTACACGAATATAATAAAATGTATTATATATATGTAAACAATTGAGGCATCCTTAGACACGCAAAGTAAACAAAACTTAGATAATAAACTAATTTTCTACCTATTTTATAAACGTAATTTATGAGAACGTCAAAATATGTCCTGCAATAGCTAGGTATTTGCAGAAATGAGGTTTATCAATAAAAAGAAGAGCAAATACATTTCAGATAATCAATTAATTTACTATACCGTTCCAAATAAGTATGCGAAAACACTTGAACACTAACCTCTATAACTGACAAACGACTGGAGTTATCGAGCTAATATGTTTACCATTTGGGAAGGGCCAGCCAGGGAATAGGTATAGCAAGGTACAGCCCCTTTGCACTAGTCTTTTTTAAATTGCCGAGTTTAGGGTTCACGATTTATAGCCTACCTATTTGGAACATAGTTATTATACACAAACTAAATATATGAGCGCATCAAAACAAGTCCGGCAATCGGCACTTCACCTTCAGGAGGCGACTAGTTTATTCCAGTAACGTTTTCCAATACCAGGGAGAAGCCACATTTCTTACAATTCTCAGACAAACGTTCCTTCTATTCTCTTAACATTAGCTCGTCCGACGATTGTGGGGGTAATTTTTATATTGTGTAATTATCATTTCAGAGTTTTTATTGTTATTTTACCATTTTCGAATGTTGTATCATTAATTAGCCCCCTAAAGTAAACATGCTCCTTCCATTAAGAAAAAAACAAAACAGAACAAAATCGCCTCCCCAAGTCCTTAATCCAGTTAACCCTTTTTGTACCAGCGACGTTCTTTCAAGAAATGTAAAAACTCTTGTGATCATTTATGGTTTTATGATACATTTATCGGAAGATTAATGGATGTAGGCAATGAAGGAGAACAAAGACATCCGGATAGAATTTAAAAGTGCTAAGGGGTCGCAGGATGAAGATTAATGATAGGCATTATGATCAAATTTATATTATAAAATGATAACAGGAGGAGATGAGGAAAAAAAATGCAGGGATTGTAAGGAGGGAAGGGTATATATATATATATGTGTATATATATATTTTTTTTTCTTTCTATGTGAGTGAGGGAGGAAAAAGGCAGAACTGCCTATAGCGAGTGCCTCTCCCATAGTTGAAAGAGTGACAGGGCCAAAATTAACGGACGTTCGAGCCAAAATGCCTGGACACACGGAGTTTGAAGCAATTTAAGTCATAGGAAGAGGGAAAGACTGATTCTGGGAGAGAGTTCCAGAGCTCAGCTGTTGAATAGAAGAAAGTCTGAGAGTAATGTTTCACTCTTGGGTTGGAGAGTTGCACAGAGTAGGGGTGGGATTGTGTTGCAAGACGGGTACCACGTGCCCTACGTAAGGGAGGTGGTATACACTGGGAAAGCTCTGAGGAACACTGATTGTTATAGTAGCGATAGAATAGCGAGAGAGATGCAACAATGCGGCGAAGAGAGAGAGATTGCAGAGAGTTGGTGAGTGGACGGGAGTTAATGATACAAAAGGCCTTCCTTTCAATTTTGTCTAGGAGAGCGGTGTGAGAGGAACCTCCCCACACATGTGAACAATAGTCAATACAATTTACTTAGTATTACTTTAGTTTCCTCCCTAGACCTCCATCAAACTTAAATAAACATCCTCATGATCCCCCTTCGATATACAGTATGTATGTACATTTTTTGGTAGATAAATGTCCCGACCGAAGGATAGTTCCTCAAAAATTACAGGCTAAACATGAGGGAGAAGGGGGTCCAGTAAAAACAAATGCCTTCTTTTAAGTATTTATTATCTCCATCTATCTTCTACAGAGATGACAGGGAACAGAAAGTCCTAGGCTGGCGTGAAATTGGCTTCTTCCTCTCTCAATTACTCAATCAGTATTAAGTTGTTATGGCCAAATATGCTGTTAATTACGATAACTTGGCAATACTATGATACAGAGACATAGTAGTTCCAGATTTGTCCATTAATTATTGAGAAATGAGCTGTTAAGGGAGTAAAATAATATCTGAGTATAGTTGTCAGAATATGAGTCAGTTCCGGCAGGTACCGGAATTCTTGGTCAAACTATTTTATTTTATTTTATATGATTTTATATTTTTCTTTCCCCTCAAAGGACGGAGTTTCCAAGACGTTAGGGAGGAAGGGGCGGCGAAATTTTTGAGGACTTGGTCAAATGAGGGATGGCAGGTGTCGGGGAAAGATATTATGGGAACAGGAACTTGAACGGACAGGACCAGAAGAAACATTGAGACGAGGGAGGATGCATATTGGAAGGGAACGGAAAGGGTGTCGCGAGATGGCATTATGGGAGCGGAAATTTGGATCGGCAGAAAAAGAAAAATTAGATTAGAATATGCAAATTGAAGAGGAAAGGAAGGATCATGGTAATAACACTATTTTAGCCACATTATTTCTGGCGAGTTTAACTTTAGTCGGGTAAAATTTCGGTTTCCCTATCTTGTCAGGTACCATTACACAATCCAGTAAATATTTAACAATAGTATTTCCCAAGCCATCCAGTCCTAATTATCTTACTTTTTCTAATTTCTGTATTTTGTTAGACTCAAGTGTTAGTGTTGTCTGTATTTTAAACATACTGTTTGATGCCCTGCATAATACCATACTGTAGGCCTATAAACCGGGTACCTCTCCGGGATCGAACTAATGAGAGTTGCTGTAAATATGCTGGCAAAAGGAAATCCCCATCCCCAGGTCTCTGGACCCAGACTGCCCCGGAGACCGTTCCCCGGATCCAGTGGCCCGGTGCACCCTACCAGAACCAGCGGCAGGGAGAAGTTAATTGCTATAGTTAATAACAACGTGGCACATGCAGAGTTTACATATATAGAACGTTAATTATCCTACATGAACTTCACTTTATATAGTTACACATTAGAAGAGAAATAACACCGGATTAAACTGAATTGAAAAATATACTATCAATTACTAACTTATTCTAAAGTAACATTCCATTAATCTACAGGACTTCCTGGAATGCAAAACTCCCGGTTGCTTTGTGCTGCACGTGGAGCCAGCCCAGCAGGAGTAGAACTGGCGGGTTGCTCTGCTGCCACCACCTCTAAGATGTCTCTTCCCCCTCACTACCATCACACCCCGATTCTGCCATGGCTGAACATTTAAAAAAGATACCAATAAAGTACCTACACAATGCAAATATCAATACCATAACAGTTGTCAAATATTAGTATAATTCTTAATCTTTCATAACAAAATTTAACCATTTGTTAGCTTAAATTAAACTTTCTCCAGTAAAAAACATTGGCGAACTAAAATGCTAGGTATAAAGTAGCGCAATTATATACTTTGTATATAATTTAGATAAATGTTTTGAAATCTATAACCTCCTTCTCTATTCTTATAATTTTTGGTGGCCTTTTATGATTTGCTTTACAAGCTTAGTCATGAACTATGAAACCAATTCAACTAATATATTAAGGAACACCCCGTTCTTAACATTAATCCTCCATTACAAACACCAATGCAATTGAATAAACTAATGAGAGCATATGGTCCTCCCGGGTTTCGAACTCGGGACACCACACCCAGAACATAACCATATAAACCATTACACCAGTTCCAGGTAAACTTGGTGCAACCACAACACCGACACACTTCCGTGGCTCACCCAGGAGGTGGTGTCATGAGCCTAGCTTTTATTAACGTGGTGTTGATGATTGTGACAGTCACCCCTAAGTCCACGTCCCTCTGGTGGTGGTGGGGTGGCTGCCCAGACCTTCATTGGGAACCTGTGTGTACCATATTGAAGGTCTTACTGTAAGTCCACGTCCCTCTGGTGGTGGTGGGTGGCTGCCCAGACCGTCATTGGGAACCTACTGTGTGTACCATATTGAAGGAAATGCCGTAGTTAGTTGTCGTCAATTCTGTATGGTGCCTTGCTATTATCTCTAGCTTCTGGATGGAACCTTACCAAACGGTGTGCTTTCTGTATGGTGGCATACTAAACTACACCTTCTGGGTGGTGCCTTACCAAACTATACCTTCTGTATGGTGCCTTTCTAAGCTATACTTTGTGTGGTCAGCTTTGCCTTTTGCCTGTGGTGTTTTACCAGTCACTATGCCCGAGTTGGTCTGGCGCCGCCTGGGACTCTCCTGACGTGCTTTGAGTTATTACAATATTGATGCATCATAAGAAATAGTTGACGTCAAGGTGAAGATATATGAGAACAGCTGTAATAAGGAGACCACACTAACAAAGCCTCCTCATAACACCTGTGACAATAATCGGCCCGTCATGGTCTACCATGGCGTGAATAGAGGTACATTACTTGCTATCATTTTGATTAATTAAGTTTCTTTTATATGTTTGACTCCTTCTGTACCGGTGGCGTCTTATATAGTATATTATAGCTTTATTTAAACGATTTTGTGCAGTTTAATAAGAATTTGTTTTTGTGTAGTTTAAGAAGAATCTGTGGTAGTAAAAAGGGTTAAGTGAGATAGTTCGAAGCCTGTTAATTGCTTGAGGCTCTTTTAATCTGAATTTAATCGTCATATAGTAGCCAGATTGAATATAAAAGGACGGCACCGGTAGTGCTATAGTTAAGCTAACAAACAGGTTGACTTATTTAGTACTTTATTCTGTACTGATTCTGCTCAGCATATGGCTGAGGCTGCTGTCTAATGAAGAGATTCAATGCCAGTACTTGCAATAGATATAATTTCAACATGGCTATTTACAATGGACTCCAAATTACAAAGAAGCGATAAGGAATCAATTCTTCTGTATAAACACTATATAAGTACCGGTATTTCTATTCTGTTTGTTGAAGTATCTTGTGATGTATCTGACTGAATTCCTACCTGAATTCATACCTGGAATATGAAAATCAATCACAATTGTAATAGATATGATAATCTAACACTATTGATATAGTGTAAGGATAATGTATACCTCTCTCCCAACACTATTGATATAGATCTTGTAATTAATCACTATTGTTATACATCTTGTAATCAGCCACTATTGTTATCTATTCAATTGTAAGCATGCATTCACCAACACAATACAGCTGTATCCCAGTAAGAGGTTCTTTGTCGAACAGTAGGGGCACGAAGATGGAGGTGAGACAGTGGTTGATACGGACGTGTCTGCAGATGGGAATGTCGGTGAAGGCAAGGCTGGAACTGTGGGTGGCGATGGGAATGTCAATGAAGGCGAGATTAAAGCAGTGGGTGGAGGTGGGAGTGGTGGTGTTGGTGGGAGCTGTCTTCAGTCTCCACATGATCAGCCTCCTCCTTCAGCTGGTCTCACGTCCTCTGGCTACGTCCTTCTCCCTGGATGACTCCGTACCTCCACCTCTGCCTGCAGTCACAGTCTGTCCAACGCTTCCTTTCTCTTCCTCTGCTCTGTTAAACTTGGGCTTTAATATAACCTGTGACACAAGAGACGAGTGTACATCTGCTTACAGAGCTCTTGATGGAATAGAAAATATCACATTGAAGGAACTATGGCAGCAAGCAGCACACTCTTTGTCTAACTTGGTGTCCTCTTCTATGATTCATGGAGTGCATGCTGACTACCAAACCTCAAGAAAGACATGGTTGTACTGGAAGGTTTCCTTCACAGTCTTCGGTCCTTGTTGGACACTACGACCACCAATGTTAGAACAAGACAGTGTGGACCTTCCTCTCAATCTTCGTGTAAATTCATTAATGCCATGTGCCGAACACTTGCGACGAAATGTATTTTCACAAGTTAATATATATTCAGATTGTCAAGACATAGAAAGACTATGTAACAGTAGTTGTTCCAAGCAAAAGTTAGATGTTACACAGATGCAAACCTTTAACTATCTCTTTATCTTACTTCATGAACCCACTGATCCTCCCGCACTTGTTAACTCTGAAAGTGTCGTTTCTATAAAGGATGAAATGCAGTATACCCGTAAATTTGAAATATGGTTTTCGGTGCTTGACACTCAGAAACTTGACCCTGAAAAATGTTCCTCTGATCCTGACAACAAATATGCATTATGTGTCGCACTGTGCTTTGAACGCTATGTAGGGAAGGTTGTTGGTTGTGTTCCTTTCTCTGATTATGTAGACCGACACACATTCAGACTTTGCAGTGTCAGTGAATATCTTGCATATCGTGCCAAGCTCATAAAGTTATTCTTCTCGGAATCTGGCCAACTGGAGCTTCGGATTTGCCAGCAAAGCTGCAAGCCACAGTGTACCTACCGTAGCTACAGATATACAACGGAACAATCTTTGTCTATGTTAAAGATGTCAGAAATTAAAACCTACAGTCTAGTGGTACGCCCATCAGCTCCTTACACAGAAAAAGTCATAGAACATGAGTTATACAACTGGTCAAATTTTTTGGCAGATGTGGGAGGAAGTCTTGGCCTTTATTTTGGTGCTGGCCTTCTTACTCTCTGGAAGCGCCTCTCCATCTTTAGTCCATTAATTCTAACATTCAAAACAAAGCTTATTTGTTGGAGTGATCCCATAACTTCCCGCATTCATAAGTGTTGGGTACTCGTTGGTACAAGTGCATGTTTGATTGGGTTCATTTGTCATTCAATTCAAATTATCTCCTCTCTCATTCATAGCCCAACTATCTTCGTAACGGACATAGCTAAAGTTTCTCATCCATTCCCCGGTGTTACTGTCTGTCCTGATATGCCATTTAACATCACACAACTTAAAACATTGGGTTTGAACATGAGGAATGAGTCTGTCATAGAGGAGGCGTGTAATAAAGCATTGTTCTGCAACAGAAGACCATTGATAGCTAGCATATACCAAACTTTACCAGGACTATTTGAATCAGGTGTGCCCCTTGATGTGGCTTGGAATGCTACACACCCAGTTGATGCATTGTACCAAAATGTGGAGTACGAAGGTGGAGTGACGAAGATCTTTATAACAACAACATTTATGGCTACTGGTATTTGCCACACTTTCAACCCTTCATCAGAGTTTGAAGACAATGTGTTATCCTTAAATATATATTCCACTAAATCTTTGAACATCCAGGAATTTGATATGAAGATGTTACCTAATCTGCAATTTATCTATTATTCATATGGATATAACAGAAGTATACTGTTGCATCCGCCGCATGAGAGACCTCTGTTGTTAGGACCCCAAGCATTAAAAGATCGTACAAGAGGATATTTTCCCACAAATCTTCAAATACACCCCACCACCGTGCACCGCCTCCCACCATGCCACAACCCACCTTACTCTCGCACCAACTGTATTGACAAATGTGTATTGGACCAACAAGCTCTGACAATAGGCTGTAAACTTCCATACTTAGAAAACTCTTCCTTGCCACTCTGCACCACTCGAGAGCAATACTACATAACAATGACACAAAATAGTGATGTCCCACCTACATTGTTGTACAAGTTTTGTAGCAAGCAGTGTCTTGCAGAATGCATTACAACTTATTATTCCATAAGACCAGTTTCCTTAAATGGTTCTGCAGACATTAAGGTGAAGCGTTCACCTGCGGCCTCTCTGGTTCTGAAAGAGCAACTTATATATTCTCCTCTTACACTTGTGTCTGAGTTCGGAGGCATCCTTGGTCTGTACCTGGGCCTCAGCCTTTTAGATATTCTTGAAGGAACTGCACTGGGTCTTGTTTGGGCCTTTACTTATATTTATAAACCTATCAAATCCAGAAGTATGGAATATGTAACCTGTCTAATGAAAATCAGCTGGTTGATGTGTGCTGTCACAGCAGTTGCTATACTGTGCTGTGTGAGAGTCTATCAACTGTTTGTGGCGCCACCACTTTACACGCAGCCCAACAATGATCAAAACACTGGCATCCACTTTCCTGCAATTACGATTTGTCGATGGCCACCTTTTAACTTTTCTAAACTTTTGGAACTCGGTATCCATTTTCAGCCTGAAGACATTTGCAGAAGGCCCGGCATGTTTTCTTTTGAATTTACATGTGATGATGAATTCTGTAATATCATGAACATTTTACCTGGTATGTGGAACAACAAATTAGACGTATTGTGGGAGGAGGCAGCTAGGGATCTCGATGAAATTCTGCATTCATACACAATATATGGCAAGCGTCACATTATCGAAACTTCTGATTCTTTTTGGTCTCCTGTGTTGACGTCACTTAATCGGTGCTACAGGTTTAATCCTCCCATTGACATTGACCTAGCGGGGCTGGATATACTTCTAGTAGAAAAAGGATATCGCCGACAATATGAAATAATTGATTGGCCTGATATGGAGGATGTCCTGCACTATGATGCAGGACGTTCATCTTGGTGTTCTTCCCTATATTCTATCAATATCCATCCTCATAGTCAAAACTCTTTATATCCTTCCTCGAACTCACATATTGAACTTCCAATGAAAAAAGAATTGAGAAATATTCATATTAAGGTTTCTCTCACAGAAGTAGACAGAGTTAGAAGCCGCTTAAACCAGTGTGAACAAAGCAACTACTCCCAGTTTAACTGTATTCAAGACTGTCTTCTACAAAACATTGTGGCACAGCACCGTTGCAGACTACCATTCATTATAAATTCAAGTATCCCGCTATGCAATGCCACACAATACCAACAATTCCCAAAATATACTGATATGCTAGAGAGGAAGCTAACTAACTACAACCTATTACATAAAGAGTGTCACATCAAATGTCCCAAGGAATGTTTCCAGCAGCAGTACTCTACTGAAGTTACAGACACCCTTTTAGCTCAAGCAGACTACAGGTACCCGTCCATCTTCTCCAAGGTACAAGTACGGATGGACGGCACCTCTCACGACTCCTTCAGGGAACTACCTGTCCTTACCTGGGCTAGTGTGCTGGCGGAGCTGGGTGGTGTTGCGGGGGCGCTGACAGGGGCTTCACTCATCTACTTTGCCCGAGTCGTAGTATCCATGATCTTCATGGAAACTCGTATTGAACCTTCTCCCTCACCTTGAAGTTTCACTGTGACCATCTCATGTAGTAAGACACATGAAACACCAAACTTCTCGAAGCTTAAATTGATAATCTCGGGGCCTTATAAGAGTTACAGGCTATTGAACTGCCTACAGTCACGAGGATGCGAAATAAAAAATAAAAATAAATAAATAATATATTACTCCTTTGCAAACCCACCAGAATTGTACACTTGCATGCCATAGTCTCTAGTCCACTCATAAGTATTTGTGGACTTCACTTATTTGTAATTATGGAAGTATATATCTGTATATCTGGAAACGAATTTATGAATATAATTATTTGTACTTCCACAGCAAAACTCTATATACTATTTACTGAAAAATCAAGTTCAATCAAAACATCTATCCAGACAGTTATAGTTGCACAATAAAAAAGATACGGGATCCACGAATTCTTATGAGTGGGCTAGAGACTATGGCATACGAGTGTACCTCTCTCACTGTTGTTAATGTTTTTACCTTTTATCATTCCCTCACATATATTCTCAATGTAACAAACCCGAATTGCAATCTCACTTATTATTGGCAAGTTTTTTTCTATATTGATAAGGGAGACAAAAGGCAAAACTGCCTGTAACAAGTGCCTCCCCCAAAGTTGAAAGAGTGAAAGGGCCAATATATAGGAATGTTGTAGCCAAAATACCTGGACACACGGAGGTTGAAACAATTTATGTCATAGGATGAGGGAAATATGGATTCAGGGAGAGAGTTCCAGAGCTCAGCCGTTGAATAGAATATACATTGGGAATATTGTTTCACTCTTGGGTTGGAGAGTTGCATGGAGTATGGGTGGCCTGATAATTGCATTGTTATCTAGTATATAATTATACACTGGTCACTTCAATATGTATTACTTCCGCAATAAAAATCACAGGCTAGTCAACTCATTCAGTACCGGTGACAGCCTTATCATTAAATTTTGGCAACTATTAGACGAGATATTTAGTTTAAGAAGGACGTCTACCAAATTAAAAGGCTACAGATTATATCGATTCATCATTTTAGCTACTATATAATCTCCAGAACCTTCATAAACTCTCCTAAATACAACTGAAATAAAGACAAATCAATGTTGAGTGGTTCTTGAAAAGTAGACAGAATGGATAAAAAACACCATCTGAGACAGAGCACTTTACTGACAACGTTTCGCAGATAGAGTGACCTGATGAAGCTATCTGCGAAATGTTGTCAAGAAAGGGCTCTTCCTCAGATGGTGTTTTTATCCAAGACAAATCAACGCCACCGGCACTGAAAGGGTTAACCCCTACTATACTGACAACTTATTATGCTTTATATTCTGGCATTTCTCCATAAGACTAGTCTAGCTGTCCTAGAGCCTACTACACCCCATCTAACTGCAACTATTGAACCTTTGATATTATCAAGATAATATATAATATATATATATATATATATATATATATATATATATATATATATATATATATATATATATATATATACACTTGTTTTCACATGAATGCAATTTGATTTATGTATTGCATGTATTTTTCACAAGCATTGTACTTACTTATGTGCTTTGAGTTATTACAATGTTGATGCATCATACGAAATAGTTGACGTCAAGGTGAAGGTATATGTGAAGAACTGTAATAAGGAGACCACTATAACAAAACCTCCTCATAACTGTAATAAGGAGACCACTATAACTGTAATAAGGAGACCACTATAACAAAACCTCCTCATAACACACGTGACAATCATCGACCCGTCATGGTCTACCAAGGCGTGAATAGAGGTAAATTACTTGCTATCATTTTGATTAATTACGTTTCTTTCTTATGTTTAGCCCTTTATGTACCGGCGACGTAATCTTTTTACTTTATTCTACTTATACTTAGTCAATTTTGTACAGTTTAAGAAGGATCTGTGGTAGTAAAAAGGGTTAAGTGAGATAATTTGAAGCCTTTTATTGCTGCAGACCCTTTTAAATATTAATAACATCGTCTTACAGAAGCCAGAATGAAGTTAAAAGAACAGCACCGGTACTGAAAGGTTTAAGCTAACGAACAGGTTGATACGTTAAGTAGTTTTCCCTGTATTGATCCTGCTAAATTACATCTAGCACATAGCTGAAGATATTGTATAATGATAAATTCACTGCCGGTACTTGCTATAGATATAATTTCAACATGTTTTATTACAATGGATTCCACAGTACAAAGGGGAGATAAGGCATCAATTATTTTGTATATACACCATCTAATTATGTCTATTCTGTTTGGTGAAGTATCTAGTGATGTATCTGAACGAGTTCCTACCTGGCTTACTATCTTTTCAGCCTGAAGACATTTGCAGAAGGCCAGTCATGTTTTCTTTTGAATTTACATGTGATAATGAATTCTGTAATATCATGAACACTTTACCTGGTATGTGGAACAACAAATTAGACGTATTGTGGGAGGAGGCAGCTTGGGATCTCGATGAAATTCTGTATTCATACACAATATATGGCAAGCGTCGCATTATTGAAACCTCTGATGCTTTTTGGTCTCCTGTGTTGACGTCACTTAATCGGTGCTACAGGTTTAATCCTCTCACTGACATTGACCTAGCGGGGCTGGATATACTTCTAGTAGAAAATGGATATCGCCAACTATATGAAGTAATTGATTGGCCTGATATGGAGGATGTCTTGCACTATGTTGCATCACATACATATTGGTGTTCTTCCCTATATTCTATCAATATCCATCCTCATAGTCAAAACTCTTTGTATCCTTCCTCTAACTCACATATTGAACTTCCGATGAAAAACGAATTGAGAAATATTCATGTTAAGGTTTCTCTTACGGAAGTAGACAGAGTTTGAAGCCACTAAAACCAGTGTGAACAAGGCAACTACTCCCAGTTTAACTGCATTCAAGACTGCCTTCTACAAAACATCGTGGCACAGCACCGTTGCAGACTACCATTCATTATAAATTCAAGTATCCTGCTAGGCAATGCCACACAATAACAACAATTCCCAAAATATACTGATATGCTAGAGAGGAAGCTAACTAAATACAACCTATTATATAAAGAGTGTCACATCAAATGTCCCAAGGAATGTTTCCAGCAGCAGTACTCTACCGAAGTTACAGACACCCTTTTAACTCAAGCAGAATACAGGTACCCGTCCATCTTCTCCAAGGTACGGATGGACGGCACCTCTCACGACTCCTTCAGGGAACTACCTGTCCTCACCTGGGCTAGTGTGCTGGCGGAGCTGGGTGGTGTTGTGGGGGCGCTGACGGGGCTTCACTCATCTACTTCGCCCGAGTCGTAGTATCCATGATCTTCATGGAAACTCATATTAAGCCTTCTCCCTCACCTTCAAGCTTCACTGTGACCATCTAATGTAATACGACACATGAAATACCCAACATCTCGAAACTTAAATAGACAATCTCGGGGCCTCATAAGAGTTACAGGCTATTCAACTGCCTACAGTCACAAGGTTGAGACGTAACAAAAAAAAAAAAAAAAAAAAAAATATATATATATATATATATATATATTACTCTTTTGCAAAACCACCATAATTGTACACTTGCATGCCATAGTCTCTAGTCCACTCATAAGTATTTGTGGACTTCACTTATTTATAACTATGGAAGTATACAGTATATCTGGAAACGAATTTATGAATATAATTATTTGTACTTCCACAACAAAACTATATATACTATTTACTGAAAAAACAATTCAATCAAAAAATCTATCTATCTATCTATCTATTGCCTGACGCCGTGATCCCCGAAGGGGTGGCCACGAACGAACCGCCCCATGCACCTCTGTCCCCAGTCAGTCGACGCCCCTCCCCCCAACCAGCACCGCCTTCGTTCATGTAGTTCCTCACTCCATCCTTCCACCTCATATTCGGTCTACCTCTCCCCCTCTGTCCCTCCACCTCGCTCTCGTACACCCTCTTAGTCATTCTCTCGCTTTCCATACGTTCCATATGGCCGAACCATCTCAAGTTGTTCCTTTTCACACTTTCCATCACATCTACCTCCACACCACACCTCCTTCTTACTTCCTCATTAGTCTGTCTATCCCTCCATGTAACTCCGCACGCACTCCTTAAGTAATTCATTTCCACTGCTCTCACTCTTGGTCTGAGTCTCTCAACCAACGTCCATGCTTCGCTTCCGTAAGTCAGTGTCGGGATTACCACACTGTCATGCAAGGACTTCTTCACTTCCATACTGACCACCCTATTTCTTGTTACTGCTTTTAGCGTTCCTACAACCCTCTTCCCCTGTTGTACCCTCTCCCGCACCTCTTCATCCATAGTCCCATCTTTACTCAACACACTGCCCAGATACTTAAAAGAGTTGACGATCTCCATAGCCTGACCGTTCAGCTTCACCTCACACTCTGTGACTTCACCCCTTTCGAAGACCATAACCTTGCTCTTCCCCGTATTTACCTTCAAATTCTGTTTTTCGCACACTGTTCCAAACTCATTTACCAGACCCTGCAACTCCCATTCATTATCACTCATCAGAACTGTATCATCCGCAAACAGCAGTATAGGTAGCTTCCACTCAATTCCCTCCCTTTTCAGCGATACACTAACATCCACTGCTCTTGATAGTATTTCTTTCATAACTCCATCCATATATACAGTAAACAACCACGGGGACATCACACACCCCTGTTTCAAACCAACATTCAGGTCAAAGAACTCGCTCTGCTCACTCTCCACACGTACTGCCGCCTTTGCACCCTCATACATGCTCTTCACTGCTTTCAGCAACTTGCCCTCTACTCCGTATATTCTAAGTACTTTCCACAAACCTTCTCTATCCACTCTGTCATAGGCCTTCTCCAAGTCCATACAGGCAACATACACCTTTTGTTTCTTCTCCAGATACTTCTCCACAACACAATTCAGGGTAAAAATCTGATCTACACATCCTCTTCCCTTCCTAAAACCTCCCTGCTCGTCGCCTATCCATTTCTCCGTTCTCACTCTCACTCTCTCAATCACTACCCTACTGTATACCTTCCCTACTACGCTTAGAAGACATATTCCTCGGTGGTTACCACACACTCCTCTTTCCCCTTTGCCCTTATATAGGGGGACTATTATGCCAGTCTTCCAGTCATCGGGTGCACTCCCCTTCTCCCATGCTAGTTTGCACATTTTCCATACCCATTCTATCACTATCTCACCACCATACCTCAACATTTCCCCACACACTCCATCTGTTCCTGGTGCTTTCCCCAACTTCACTCTTTTCATGGCTTCCCACACTTCTGACCTCCTGATCCCCACCTCCTCCTCCACTACTTCTCTTCTTCTCACTCCCATACCATATCCAGCTATGTTTGCTGGCTCTTCATTCCTTTCATTTAGCAACTCACTGAAGTACTCCCTCCATCTTTCGACTCTCTCTTGCTTCTCGGCTAGCATTCTCCCATTCTTATCTTTCACACCCTTACTGTTTCCCTTGCTACCTTCCATAACTTTCTTGACTTCTTTCCAGAACAGTTTCTTACTCTCCCTCCATTTTACACTCAGATTCCTTCCAAATTCCTCATCTACTCTTCTCTTACTTTCCTTCACTACTCTCTTCACCACCCTTTTACTCTCCACGTACCTCGCTCGTTTCTGTCTCTCGGAATCTTCATTCCCTCTACTACCCAACCACTCTCTATATGCTTTCTTCTTTTCTTCCACAGCTATTCTTACCTCTTCTGTCCACCATGCTGTACCTTTCACTCCCCTCCCTCTTCTCCTCACTCCACACACCTCCTCACATGCTGCACAGATCTCATCCTTAAACACCTTGCTCATCTCCTCCACTTCCTTCATAACTTCCAGGTCGAACCCACCTAGTCATCTTTCCACTGCTCTCCTGTACTCCTCCCTGACTTCCTCCTCCTGCAACCTCTCCACCCTCCTCACCATTCCACCCTCCTCTCGCCTCCCTCCCGCTCTCCTCACCCACTTCTTTTGTATCCTAACCTTAGCTACCACTACATAATGATCAGACAGACCCCCTCCAATACCCCTATACACCCTAGCATCCATCACAGATTTCTTCATTCGTTCATCCACACATACATAATCAATCAATGACTTTCGTTCCACCACTGTCTTATCCTTCATCGTCAACATCCG
This sequence comes from Paralithodes platypus, assembly GCA_032716605.1. Lineage (NCBI taxonomy): Eukaryota > Metazoa > Arthropoda > Malacostraca > Decapoda > Lithodidae > Paralithodes > Paralithodes platypus. The sequence continues at coordinate 54,172,323 of CM064573.1, read as the reverse complement.
TTTCCACGTGTACCTGTGGATCATTCTGTGTCGGAAGAAGGTGTTGGCTATCCACAGCCTCCTCCCCACACATACGTCCACAAGTGCACTACCATTCCCATTCACCTCTGATGGTACCCCCCACCCTCCCACCACTCCCTCAACTTTCCTATCACCCACCTTACCATTCATATCCCCAATCAGAAATATTCTTTCGTTCTTGTCAAACTTCTCCAGGCACGCCTCCACATTCATCCAGAACTCCTCTTTCTTTCTTTCAAGTATATCCTCTGTCGGGGCATACACGCATACAATCACCCACGTTTGTATTCCTACTTTCATTCTCACCCACACAATCCTTGAACCCACAGACCCATACTCTCTTACACATTCAATTATTATTATTATTATTCCTTCCATTTGCTACTTACAAACAAACACGCACCTTCTCTCGCTGTTCCTTCACTCACTCCAGCACACACACCCATTCCACACTCCCACTCTCTCACATCTGAACCTTTCCATTTGGTCTCTGTCATTCCACATACATCCAGCCTGGCATTCACTAACACTTCCAGAACCTCTGTCTCTTTTGTGCCATCATTCATGCCACTAACATTCCACGTAGCCATTCTCAGAATGTCCGAAGGTATGTCCTTAGTCGGTCGTGGTTCGTCAACGTTGGTTCCGTCCGCATCCGAGGCTGTTCGTTCGTTTTTCTTTGCTTAGATATTTTTTCCGGGTGGGGGTCGCAAGCCCACCGACCCAACCTCTTTAGTCGCCTCTTACGACACGCAGAAGGCACAGTTATAGTTGCACAATGAAAAAGATAGGGGATCCACGAATTCCTATGAGTGGGCTAGAGACTATGGCATACGAGTGTACCTCTCTCACTGTTGTTAATGTTTTTAACTGTTATCATTCCCTCACATAATATATTCTCGATGTAACAAAGTCAAATTGCAATCTAACTTATTATTGGCAAGTTTTGTCTATAATTATGGATAAGGGAGACACAAGGCAAAAAACTGCCTGTGACAAGTGCCTCCCCCAGAGTTCAATGAGTGAAACGGGCCATTATATAGGAATGTACAAGCCAAAATACCTGGACACACGGAGGTTGAAGCAATTTAAGTCATAGGATGAGGGAAAGATGTATTCAGGGAGAGAGTTCCATAGCTCAACTGTTGAAATGAAGAAAAATTGGGAATATCGATTCATTCTTGGGTTGGAGAGTTGCACGGAGTATGGGTGGCCTGATAATTGCATTAATTATTGTTATCTAGTATTATACACTGGTCACTTCAGTATGTATTACTTCCGTTGTGAAAATTACAGGCTGGTTAACCCATTCAGTATTTTGGCAACTATTAGACGATTTATTTAGTTTAAGGACGTCTACCAAATTAAAAGGCTACAGACTATCTCGATTAATCAATCTAGCTACTACATAAGTTCCAAAACCTTCATAAACTCGCCTAAATGCAGCTGAAATAAAGACAAATCAACGCCTTTGGCACTGAAAGGGTTAACCCCTTCTGTACCGGCGACGTATTTTGCTATATATTCTGGCAACTATTAGACGATTGAGATTATAGAGGGCATTCAGCAATTTACAGGCTTCGAACTATATTATCTCACTGAATCCTTTTTACTATCACTGATCCTTCTTAAACTGTAGTAAATCGTTTAACTCCTTCTATGCCGGCGACGTCTCTGTAAATTTATTATTGCTCTATTTAGACGATTTTCTGCAGTTTAAGAAGGATCCGAGGTAGTAAAAAGGGTCAAGTGAGATAGTTCGAAACCTGCTAGTTGCTGGAGGCCCATTTTAACCTGAATAAAATCGTCTAATAGTAGCCAGAATAAAATTTTAAAAAGACGTCGCCGGTACACATGGGGTTAAATATAGCTAAGATAAAACTAAAAAGACGTCGGCAATACAGAAGGGGTCAAGAACACATGACTTTACAATAGGTGTGGTCAGCCGTCTCCCTATCCCTTTGAGGATCATGACTCGTTTTGACGGTTTATTCTGGCTATCATAAGGCGATTTTAGGAAGGATCTGTGCGTAACAAAGGGGTAAAAAATGTGTCAATCAAGCCTCGAGCTTCCATTGCTGAATATAATCGTCTAATGATAGCCAGAATACACGATCATAACGCGACGCAATCTTGAAGTAGTTAGTAAATGTTTATGTATCCTGTAATTATAATGAAAAACACATTAATATCATAAGTAACTATTTACTCCCTCACCATGTGCACTATGCAATAAAGATTCCAATAAAACTGTTTTGCAATCTTTTACCTCTGATTTAGATATTGCAATGCAACAAATATAATTCAACAAAAGCAAGGTTAATGTAAGTGAAGGTGAGATTTTTGTATTTAAGTATTTAATTGTTTATTATTATTATTATTTTTCTATTATCTTCACTAGACACTCATTAAACTTCAAGAAAATACCCCCAAGACAATTTTGTGCATTTTTTGATAGAAATATTCCCCAACCGAATGCCGGCTGGGATGACAGTTCAAATTGACCGTAGAATTGTTCCTAAACAAACACATTAGCAGTCAAGATGTTTTGTTTAACCCCTTCTGTACCGACGACGTATTGATTATGTGATGTCACCTACATTTAGACGAGTTTATGAAGCTTAGGATGGATATACAGTAGCTCTAAGGATTACTCGAGCCTTTTAATGGGTAGACGTCCTTGCTAAGCTGCATAACATCGTCTAATAGTTATAAAAAGGATGCTACCGGTACAGAAGGGGTTAAATAACTATATATATACAAACTCTTGGGAATGATCAACAATCAGTTACCATATCGATCCCCATTAGCAGTTACTTGAAATCAACAACTTTTACTAAAATAAAAACAGGGAAGTTTATAGTGATTTCAGAATCCTTTTATTATTTATTACTCCATAAAAAAAAATAATAATAATATATAATAAAAAACACCCCTAAGACCTCCCTTCGAGATAAATTTGTACATTATTCGATAGAAAAATGCCATGGCCGGTTCCTCCTAAATTGCAAGCTCTCTCCCGATCGCCTGGAAAGTAACGACTACTAAATGCGACGAAAGGCTATACAATTGACAACTGACTACTCCTTGGCTATGGGTACTCACATCGACAAAGTAAAGGCAGTTTTCTGTAATGCAGGTATATTAGCAGCTACCACATCAGAACTGGCTTACAAAGGACGCCTGCTATGGTCAGGGGCCGAAATGGACTCTAGGAAGACACATGGTGCTAAAGGAAGAGTAATTTTGGACGAGAACAAGATGCTGGAACTATTCCGCCACGATAGTCTGTACATTGTGCCTTGTGAAACGGCTCCAGATGATACGTTCTTCTTCCTGATCGCTGGTGATCAAGACACCATTCATGTCCAGCTTGCTGTGGAGAGAATGGCTGAACGAATGACAAGATTAAGTCAAGAATCACAGTGTGGCACGATCATCTACCCCGGAGTAGGCCACATCATAGAGCCTCTGTACAACAGCACCTCGGACCACAGTAAATATTTTCTTCGCATTGAGGACAAGAACCCAGGTCTCGGGACAAAGAAGGTCCTCCAATATTGGGCAGGCGAGCCTCGAGGGACTTGTCATGCCCAAGAAGACTTTTGGCGCCAACTTTACGAGTTCTTCAACCTACACATCCGTTACCACAGCACCTGGTATCAGCAGTATTTACAACGTTAACACCTTCATTACCGGTGACGGAATTTGTATTATATTCTGGCAACTATTATATGATATTATTCAGATTAGGAAGGACCTCTAACAATTAAAAGGCTGCAGGCTATTATAATCTAATCGTTTTAACTACCACATATCCATCGTAAGCTTCATAAAATCGTCTAAATGTAGCTAGAATAATCTGTAAAAGACGTCGCCGGTACAGAAGGGGTTAAGGGGCGGGGGATGGGGGATGGGGGAGTGGTGGTGGTGGTGGGGGGGGGGGGGGTGGAGGAATTTAGAGCTCTAGACCCCTATCAAGTTTAAAGAACCCCCCCCCCCCCCACCACCCCCCCCATCCCCCATCCCCCATCCCCCGCCCCTTAACCCCTTCTGTACCGGCGACGTCTTTTACATATTATTCTAGCTACATTTAGACGATTTTATGAAGCTTACGATGGATATGTGGTATAAAGTTAAAACGATTAGATTATAATAGCCTGCAGCCTTTTATTTGTTAGAGGTCCTTCCTAATCTGAATAATATCATATAATAGTTGCCAGAATATAATACAAATTCCGTTAGAGATTAATTTGTACACATTTTGGGCGAAAAAATTTCTTGCCAAAGGCTGATTTCTCCTAAATTACAGCACCAGGAAAACGACTTGACATCTGAATAGTACGAAAGTTCTTAATATTGACAAATAAATGGGGCAAAAGGTCTTAAACAGTCAAGCTAATGAGGCGAATGTTCAAAATTATAATGTAAAACTTGCAAAATAAACAAACCAAAACGTATACGAACACAGTAAAAAGACAAAACAACTAATCAAAATCGCTATGTGGAAACAACGCTTAAGTAAAATAATAATTCATAAATGAAAAAAAGTGGGACTAAACATGAAGGAGAGAGGGGTCCAGAAAAGGGGATTTTTTTTCTGAACCCCCTTTTCCCTCATCTTTAGCTCCATTAGTTTTGAAATGTTAAGACGTCCGCCCTAAAAGCTTGGCGATTTTAAGACCTTTCGCCCATTTCCTTTGTCAATTTTAACGTTTTTTTCTTTCCTGTCGAGCGAAAGTGAGACTTCAATTTAGTAGCAACTTGCCTTGGGCAGAGACATTTTCTTCCGAAAAATGTACAAAGTTATCTCGAAGGGGGGTCTTTTTTAGTTTGATAGAGGTCTAGGGAACAAACTAAAAACCTCCCCTTAAAGTACAATATGTATGCACAAACACGCTCACACAGACATCCGCATCTAAACACACATATGACCACACATCAAGCTCCACATCATTATACACCAAACACGCCCACTTCTACCTTAACCCCTTGAGGATTATGGCGCGTTTTGAGTTTATTCCGGCTGTTCTTAGACGATTTTTTGCAATTTAGGAAGGATATCTAGGAATCAAAGGGGTTAATACCATATCAATCAACTCTCTATCTCCCACATGTTCTTCCTAAGCTGAATAAAATTGTCTAACATAAGCCAGAATAAACTGTCAAAACGTGACATGTTCCTCAAAAGGTTAACCATTTGAAAATTGTGACGCGTGTTGACAGTTTATTCTGGCTATCATTAGACGATTTTACTGGGAAACTTTGCTAATTCTTGGATAAATCACTATCAATAAACCCCTTGTTTTTATATACCTTGTTCATAGTCTTGCTAGTAACAGTGCAGGCTTCAAAAGTATCTTGCTGGATGTTCGTGTATTTCTGTAAGTATATGTGTGTGTGCGTGCACGTGCGTATGTGTGTGGGCTTGCATGTAAGTAATGACGTATGTGTTCGTGTATGTTTTGCGAGTGTGACCCTGCCGAGAAACTATTTTAGGCAATGTAGAAACCGTTTTCTATGGTTTCACACGTATGAGAAAAACACTTTACCGTTCTATAAACGAGGGAAGACTCTTAATTTCCCGAAAATATTTAGCTGTAGCCAGATAAGCTAGAAGAGCATCAAACGAGTTGTCAGAGTGATATATAAGCAGAAGCAGCAACTCCACTGAGGCCTCCCAGGCATGGAGATGGCTGTCATGCACCCAGAAGTGCAGGAAACGTATATGATATCGATTGTAATATTTTTGCAAGACATACTGATCATATAATTCATGAATTTGGGCAACCTGGAGGTGTAGAGGGGGTGAGATGAGGTAACGGTGTATCCTGAATGCCAAGGTGCAAATATGGCCTTGAATGAGCGATGTAGGGGAGCTGGGATATTGATTTTATGCCACACATGTCGATGTTGGGCTATAAAGACAGGAATGGAGTAAGTGGCAAGAATGGCATTATGATCAGAGATAAGATTCTAAACAACTGTAGCACAACCAGCACTCTCAACTAAATTACCCCCTAGAACCAAGTAAGCTGAATGCCACCGACCATAGGATGAGCAGAATTAACATCGCCAAGATAGACTATGTAGGTAAGGCTAGGGGGTCTCTATTAATTTTGTAAGGTTGAAATATACTTAATAAAATACCGCCGGGCTATCATTAATGAAAAGGCAAAACTATTGAAACAAAGTAGAGAATGACAACACAGAGAAGGATTGTATGAGTGAGTGAGAAATGGAACGTTTAGCATTCTTCTTCTTTTTATTATTATAACAAACGTTAGCAGAGATGAGGTGAAGCGCAATGTTTATTAATATTTATAAAAGCCTCCTGTAAACAAATATTAGCTGGTTTGCGGAAAGATGTTAAGGGGATACTACTTGCTTTTTCTGGACCCCCTTCTCCTTCATGTTTAACATATTAGTTTTTTAAGTTTTAAGACGTTCCTTTCATTAGTTTGGCAATTTTAATACCTTTCGCTCCATTTCGTTGTCAATTTCAAGACCTTTTGTGCCATTTAGGTGTCGATTTTTACCTGCTGAGCGATAGCGAGCCTGTAATTTTAAGAGGAATCGGCCTTTGGCCGGGAAATTTTTTCTATCGAAAATGTACAAATTTATCTTGAAGGGGAGTCTAGGGAGTGTTTTTTTAAGCTTGATGGAGGTCTAGCGATGAAACTAAAAAATAAACGAATACATGAATAAATAGCCCACAAAACCGTGTAGTACCCCCTTAAAGTGGGAAACGTAATTAGAACGTGTAAATATGCTACGAATTTTCCACGAAAACAGGCGACACTCACGTTGAATCCCGGACATAACGGGGAAGAGAGGTTAGCAGTAGTGAAAAAGGGAAGGGAGAGGGGGAGAAGGGGGAGAAGAGAAGGAGGGAAGAGGAGAGGAGAGGGAGGTGGATCAGAGATTGAACGGGGGGAGAGAGAGGGTGGTGGAGGGAGAATGAGGACGGGAAGAAAAAGGCGTGAAGAAGGGTGCTAAATATCGAGAAAAGGGTTTAGTTTATGATGAATGTTACGTTTTCTTTGAAACGAATTAAATATTATATTTTTTTTTAATGGGTAGCTAAAAGTGTTTTGTGAAAACGTACTGGCTTCTTTTAATCTCTAGGGTTTTATGACTTATCCAAGTTATCCATTACGCTTTAATTACCAAACTTATCATAACTAATGAGAATAAGCATGAGGGAGACGGAGGATACACAATTTCTAAACCATGTAATATAATTTTATGTCTGTGAGAGCAGTGAATCCTTCCACATATTTCCAAGACTTGATCCAGGTATATGTCATGGCAATTGGTGTGTGTGCGTGTGGGTGTGTGTATGTGTGTAATAAAGGTAGAGGAGATGAAGAACAAAAGAACATGGATACTTCATAGTTAATTTGACCCAGATTGATACCAATATATTTATACAGTCGTGGTCATACTAATACATTTTGCAGTCTCCAACTGATTAATTAAGATATTTTCTCTGAGCCCCATTCTCCTTCATGCTTAGTCCCATTATTTGTGAGAATTTAAGACGTTCGCCCATTTAGTTTGTCTACTTTAAATAATTTAGTCCCATTTCTTTGTCACGTTTCGTGTGATATCAAGCCTGCAATTTAGTAGCAACCAGCCTTTTCTGCCGAAAAATACACACATTCATATATAAGGTGAGAGGGGGGGGGGGGGATTTGAGCATTCTAAAAACTTGATGGACGTCTAGGGAGTATACTTAGAATAACAAGTACAAATAAATAATTAGATAAATAAATAAATAAATATAGAAATCATTACTAATAATATTAATATTAAAGAAATATTTCTCCCCTTTGCGACGCCTGCCAGCGTTGGCAGAATCGCCTCCCGTTAGCGGCTAGCGCTCGCCAGGGCAGTGAAGTGGGCTACAGTTATCAGAGAATGTTGTTCTTTCTTTCATAGTACTTGCATTGTTACTGACAGTCCAGTGGTGGTCTTTATTTTCGTCTGTGACAACGGGAAGTATTTTATATTATGAATATAATATAACATACATTGTGTATAGTTAAGGAGAGAGAACAATATAGGCAGTGAGGTGGTAGTGTGTGCGTGCGTATACATGTGCTGCCTCCCCCGCTCGGAGGCCCGCGCGTGTGCCTTCTACCGCCTCTTGATTGGCTGGTGGTTCTTGGCGCGTCATGGAGGCCTGCTGCCTTGTGACGTAGCGGCCTGTGATTGGCCGACCACCATGCCTTTGTGGGATCCTGGGGGTCCCGAGGAGCTACCCTCTTTAGAGCAGGCTAGGGACGCACATGACTAACATCCTTTTTACCACTGTCCCCCATATCTCCACCATTCTGATACTGTCTCTCTTCCTCAACTTCTTCTCTTTCATTCCTCTAATCTTTTAACGTCACAACACTCCCTTTGGGTTCTGCACACGATTTCATATCGGCCCATCGTATTATGTGCGTCGCTCTCTGAGATATTTACATGTACTTAGAATAGGTTTGAGGGTTCTTAGTTAGTAGAGGTTAAGAACTCGGTGTGTGTCTCCATTATTGATTTAGTGCTCTGCTGGGTTATTTAATGCTAGGCTGGGCTAGGCTTCTGTTGTCGTTGTCAGCGATGTGTGTACGGTTCGCTTATACCTACACGACTTCGACGGTTTCTGTGGTAGCCTAGGTTGTCTTTTTCGTTGTGCCTTTTGCGAGTGCAGCATCGTGTGGTAAGAGGGCATTAGCCTACTACCTTGTCACACAGTGCTGCCTCTTTGCTTGACTTTAGAGGGATCGCCAGGGTAGAACCAGATACTTGAGATCTGGATCTACCAAGAGAGCATCCCCGTCATTAACGTAACTTTAATCATACCGCCTTAAGGACAACGCTAGGCTATGAGCCAGTCTTGCTCAGCCAAAATTTCCCTAACCTTGATATCCCAGCTAGACTTTATTCGCCTAGCAGACACTAGTTAGGACATGAGCTCTTTATGATATGTATGCATTATTATTCACGGCATTTATTAGTATAGGTTGTTGTTGAGTTGCACAACGATAGCAGACTGTTTCATTGATGAGGAAGCATTTCTTTTAGTGTGGAGCATTACTGCCGTTGCGCATTTATAGTATTCCTGTGTCAGTTAACATTATATGTCCTATCTTTTAGTGTATTCAGTCTACACGTATGGTGTCCTGCCTCCTGCCTTTCTATAATTTAAGATACGAGCATCTTATGAGCATCAGACTATCTTCAAAAGTTTCCAGGTCTATGCTGTAGGACTAGACTTCACTTTCTTTCAGATAGGAGTGAAGAGTTTATTGTTGTTTAGAGTAACTGCATTGAAGCACCTTTTTATTGTATTAAATCTTGCAGTGATTTAATTGACCTTTCCATAGCTTCCCTTTTATGCATTTTAACGTAACTTGCATCTTGTTTGTTATCAGGCTATACCAGTGTGGGTTAGCCTGAAGTAGAGTACATTTATGCCCAGTTAAGGATACCCCATTATCGCAGATTAACTTTGGAGGGTATAGGTGTTTTTGTTAGCCGGCATATAAGTTCAAGGGTTTGGATCTAGCGTACCGTTGTTGCATAGTGCCCTATTACTAGTCCAATCATTAAGTGCCCTTGTTTTATTCGTAGCCCCGGTCGTAACACCTTAAAAGAACGGCTCTTTTGCATCGGAATCGCAAATTACACTGAAGGATGATTATGTTAGGTGGCTGAACTATTATGAAGCTTACATTTTGAAGCTGCCTGAGTAAAATTGCCCAAAATAATTGACGGGAAAAGCATTCGCGTGACACCGCCTTTAAACAAGTCCTTCAATTTCTACCTGTTGTTCTTGGATGGCCTCGTTCAGTTAACCCCTTCCGTACCGGTGACGTTCTTTTAACTTTATTCTGGCTATTATTAGACGATTTTATTCAGCTTAAGCGGGACGTCTACCCATTAAAAGGCTACAGACTATCTCCATTAATAATTTTAGCTACCCTATATCCTTCCTAAACTTCATAACATCTTCTAAATGTAGCTGTAATCAAACACAAAAGACGTCACCGGTACTGAATGGGTTAATGTAAGCTTTTGGATGGGCTTCATTGCAAGTCACTTATCATATAACTTGAACAGTGTCAGTATACATGAACAAAATCGTCCACTTATAGTCAGCATATAAATAAAACCATTATAGCCTACGGAGAGTTAAGATATATTAAGAGGGGATGGTACATTGTTTGGTCGATTTTTTCATTTATGTATTATTATTTTTTTTAAGTTTCCTCTTTAGACCTTCATCGACCTTAAAATAACAAGCCCAGGATCCCCCATAAATATAAATTTGCACATTTTTCGGTAGAAAAATGTCCCGGCTGAAGGCCATTATCTCCTAAAGGCTTGCAATTGCTCGCCAGGAAAAATCGACATCTACATGACACGAAGTCTTAATATTGACACAGAAACGGGGCAAAAGGTCTTAAAATCGCCAAAATAATGAGAACAAACGTCATTGAATCTGAAAACTAATAGGGCTAAGCATGAGGGAGAAGAAGGGCCAGAAAATCAGACCATCTCCCAAGAGAGTAAGATAAGAAAGTATGAAAATAAAACAAGAACACACCTGTTGTGACACAAACATCACTGGGGAAGAATGTTGTGCCAACTTGAGGCGGTGTCACACGAGCACTTTTTCCGTCAATCTTTACGAGCAATTGTAGTCTGGCATCTTTAAAATCGCAGTTATGCCAGAATTCAGCCACCTAACATGATCTACCTTGAGTCTAGTTTCCGATGCCAATGTGAAAAAGCCTCCAAAATGTCACGAGAAAAAACTTGCTCATCGAAAATTGACGGAAAAAGCGCTCGTGTTACACCGGCTTTATCACCGCCTTCCTAGATCCCTTTCAAGCTAAAATAATAACACATATATACCTGGATCCCCTTCACGATCAATATATAAAAATAATAACACATATACCTGGATCCCCTTCACGATCAATATATATAAATAATAACACATATACCTGGATCCCCTTCACGATCAATATATAAAAATAATAACATTCACGATCAATATATATAAAATAATACACATATACCTGGATCCCCTTCACGATCAATATAAATAATAACACATATACCTGGATCCCCTTCACGATCAATATATATAAATAATAACACATATACCTGGATCCCCTTCACGATCAATATATATAAATAATAACACATATACCTGGATCCCCTTCACGATCAATATATATAAATAATAACACATATACCTGGATCCCCTTCACGATCAATATATAAAAATAATAACACATATACCTGGATCCCCTTCACGATCAATATATATCAATAATAACACATATACCTGGATCCCCTTCACGATCAATATATATCAATAATAACACATATACCTGGATCCCCTTCACGATCAATATATATCGATAATGTGTACTCACTATATACTCATTTTAAATATAATCATGTATAATCAGCTATTGATGATAAATTTATACTGATGACATATTTGGAATGAGTGTTAAAACACAGCATTTATATCCTATAATGTATTTTTTCTTTTTTTATTGCTTTGCATAAAACAAAATTATGACCGTGTAAACACAGAAAATCGATTATATATTTCATATATTGCAATTTCCAATGTGATAATTTTATCCTATGGAATTTGTTTTTCGGTTATATAATTGCATGGATTTTACTCATATCTTTGGATGTATAATTCATTGAGTGTAGAGATATTCTTGTGGGTGAAAACTAACCGATAACATAAGTATCTCGTCTCGCGGTAGCGAAAATGGTGCTTGAGAGTGGATGGTAGTGGTAATAAGTTTCCAAGATACATAACTGGACGCAAGAGAGTTAATATATTTATTTAGATCAGAGTAGGATACACTGTTGTCTAGTCTAGCAGAAATAGTAGTAGTAGTAGTGTAGTAATAGTAGTAGTAGTAGTAGTAGTAGTGTCAATGTAGCATTAGGTCTCTCAGTGTTGCAATCATTAACAAGATATGAAAAGACACATGTTAAGCAGGTGGCCTATGCAGATGATCTCACTGGAGCAGGGAAAGTCAACAATCTCAAGAGCTGGTGGGAGCAAGTATCAGAAGTGAGTCCAGAAATAGGATACTCTCCAAATGCCAGTAAGTCTATACTGATAGTAAAACCAGAGCATTATGAAAATGACGTAGAAGCTTTCAACGGTAGTGAAGTGGTCGTAACAAAGGACGGACAGCATCATCATGGGGCAGTGATTTGCACAGAAGAGTTCAAGAAGCAATACATGGAAGAGAAGGTCAGAGAATGGGTAAAAGAAATACAAATACTGGCCAAAATTGCAAAGACGGAACCAGTCTGCATATTCAGCAATCACACATGGGGTCAAACACTACTGGACCTACTTGATGCGTACCATTCCTAACGTGAGTCCACAACTTCAACCGCTGGAAGATGCCATCAGTGACAAACTCATCCCAGCTTGGGTAAAGTCCCACACCCCAAATGCTACAGAGAGGGAGTTCCTCGCACTTCCTCCTAGGTAGGGAGGGCTTGGAATCATCAATCCTGTGAGCAGGGCGACAACAGAACACCAAAACTCAGTAAAAATAACAGAATCTCTCACTGAATGCATCGTAGCACAAGATTCTGATGGTGAAGTGGACCAGGCGGACATCTACAACATCAGAAAGACCATCACGTCAGAAAGGCATAGCTCACAGAAAAATGACCTGGCACAATTGATGCGACAACTTTCCCGGAGACTAGCAAGAAAAATACAAATAGCACAAGAAACGGGAGCTTCAAATTGGCTGACAACACTACCAATCAAGGCAAAAGGCTTCAATCTCAACAAACAAGAATTTAATGATGCTATTGCACTGAGGTATGGTTGGTCAATTGAAGGACTGCCCGATCGATGCGTTTGTGGATTCAACAACGATGCCGACCACTGCATGATATGTAAGAAGGGAGGATTCATCAGCATCAGGCACGATGAAGTAAGAGATGTAACTGTGAACATGCTTAGGGAGGTGTGTCGAGATGTGGCATGCGAACCATCAATCATTCCCTTGGATGGAGAGATCTTGCAGCACAGGACGGCCAACACATCCAACGAAGCACGAGTGGACGTTAGTGCAAGAGGTTTTTGGACAAGAGGACAGCGAGCGTTCTTTGACATAAGAATATTCGACCCAATGGCCCATAGCTACAGCGAGCTGTCTCTGGATGCTGCACCCAAGAGGAACGAACAAGAGAAGGTTAGGGCATATGGGGAAAGAATCTTAAATATCGAACAAGGCAGCTTTACCCCACTAGTCGTCACCACATCTAGAGGGATGGGACCCAGGGACCAGTGCTTCTATTCAAGGCTTGCAGAGATCATTGCAAAGAAGAAGCAACAGCCCAGGAGCCAAGTTGTAGCCTGGATGAGGTGCCGCCTATCTTTCTCATTGCTCAGATCAGCACTACTATGCCTGCGGGGAACAAGACTGTCTGCACCACAACCAGCGACGGTGGCAGACATGGACTACGAGGCAGCGGTGGCAGAGGGTCGCCTAGGGAGGCGACTGGATTGAAGTTGCATGGTGTAGAGTAGTAGTATAGTAGAATAGTAGGAATGGAGTAATATCTGATGTTTGTAGTAGTAGTAGTAGTAGTAGTAGTAGTAGTAGTAGTAGTAATCAATGGTGAGCATAAACCAGTTCCACAAGAAGGACCAAGACACCAGTGAGTCCTCCCCCTGCCAACATCACAAACATTCCCTGTGTGTAGAAGGAATATTGAGCTCCCATAGTATTCAATTATATATTAAGGGGGTAGTAGTCGCTTTTTCTGGACCCCCTTCTCCCTCATGTTTAGCATATTAGGTTTGAGGTTTTAATACGTTCATTCCATTAGTTTGTCAATTTTAAGACCTTTCGTCCCATTTCTTTATCGATATCAAGACCTTTCGTGCCATTTAAGTGTCGATTTTTTCCTGGCGAGCGATAGCGAGCCTTTGATTTTAGAAGGAACCGGCATTCGGCCGGGACATTTTTCTACCGAAAAATGTACAAATATTATCTTGAAAGGGGGTCTAGGGGGTGTTTTTCTAAGCTTGATGGAGGTATAGCGAGGAAACTAAAAAATAAATAAATAAATAAATATATTGACCAAAAACCAAGCACTACCCCCTTAATAAATTCAGTATTACTAAGTATTATGCCAGAATCTAAGTTTCCCTGTAGAAGAGTAGAAGCAAAGAAAACCACTCAGCATGTATTTCTTGCTCTGAGGCCTGACAGCTTAGTGGAAGTTGGATCTACCTCGCCACATTATGCCCTTCTTGCCCAAAGCTGCTCTTATTGTGGTACCTCAGTAATAAATATTACTACACTGCTGCTGGACACCAACAGCAAGTATCTATGTAGCTCTCAAGCTAAGTTCTTTGTTGGCTTCTTTTCCCACTGGTCTTATTGATCTCAACCCTTGAATTGCAATTGGGACTGACCTCACTTCATTTACAACTGGCAATGAAAGGATAATTTGTTTGCAACTGTTTGTTATCATCCATCTGCGAATGGGAAATTAATTGTAACAACTTTGTATGCAACTGGATGGAGTTCATCATCTATGACTGGGTATATTTTGTCCTTCACCTGCAGCTGGGATAATTATAGACTTATGTCCTTGTCTTATACGTTACCCAAATGTTCCTGATGGCAATAGTAGACTGAACGGCAATCTTCCTGGGCAGGTTGAGGCACTGGGTGAAGTTAGGGATGAAGAGTTCTAGCCAGTGTTGATAGAGCCCAGCCTCGGTTATGTGCATCACCCTGGGGAAATATTAAGTACAAGCATCTGCAGTAAAATAGGGTACAAATCTTGTTAACAAATTATGTCACTTTGATTTAATAAATTGGAACATTCCGTTTAGACAAATGCCCAACTCAGGAGTTTTCTCTTATTCATTGTTCACTATTTCATGCTTATTAACTCATAACTGCGAACCTATGGTAGTTCAAATCCTCCCGCCAAGCGAAGGTATTTGATTCTATTCTGACGAAAATCGTCATAGTACCATATATATAATTATTACTTATCCATATGCGCCTATTTTGCTTTTATTATGAACATATGAACATTTAAGAGCAATAAAAGAAGTGGGAATAGCATTTGGGGGGTGAAAAAGACGTATTATTGCCGCAAGGTCGTATCATGAGGCGAGAGCTGGGGGGAAGTATATCCACCCTCTCTGAGCTGTAGAGCGACACTGACGGGTCTGAGTAGAAGTCTCTGTGTTGTAAGGATCTCTAGCTGCCTCACCAGTGTTAAAAGAGACTGAGAGAGGGAAATTCGCGCTGAAAATTACCCGATGAAAGGGAGAATAAGAGGAAAAATAGCTGATAATTGAGGAGGGGGCAAGGGGGGGGGGAACACATATGTAGGAGTGGTAGCATTGTTTTGAGTGCCACTGGGGTGTTTTCTAAGGGTTTTGTATGCTCTGGATCTATTGAGGACGGTCACAGTGCACCAGAAAAACCTTTGAGGACGGTCACCATTTATGGGTTAACACCTTAAGAGCGGGCTAGGCGGTAAATAATATGTGCCGCCCAGCGGGGTGTTTTTACCCGAAATAGGGTTGTTTACGTGATCATTTTCATGCCTAAATAAGACCCAGAGCATAAAACAAGTATCTATCCCTGAAAGGGAATAAACAGAGCTTTCCAATGACACCTCAACGATCCTTGTACGACCGCTAGTTTTCTTGCAACATTCGCGCAACACGAGTGCAAAAACCATGTAATTCGGTACTTTCCCTACATAATTCACTTTGTAGCGAGTGCGTGAGGGTGGAGGAGGGTGGGATTCATGTCAGTTGGTCCACCGCGGTGGTCTGGAGCAGTCATACGCGCGCTAGTCTCCTGTCACCACTTATCTCTCTCTCTCAGCAACATTACGTGCTGAAAATGGCACACGACTTATGTTGTGAGCCGCCACATAGTCCAAATTTCTTTCACTCGACATAATGTTGCGCGCCTCTAATAAAGGGTTAATGTAGTAGTGCACCACCTACATTTGCAAGTTTACAATCAATATTAATATTTTGGTGACAACATTGTTAAAAAACTGTGTAATATTAAGTTCATATCAATTTCCCTTAAAAATCCCAAATGATGAAAAACCTTTTGTGATAAATAATATTTGTCTCACGTCTAATTAACCCACTGAGCACCAGCGACGCACTGTTTGCGTCGGCAATGTATGTAACGCTAGACCCCAGCGACGCGAACATTGCGTCGGCCACTAAAAAATCTATTATTCGGCTCGTATGGTAGGAAATGGCTTGAGAATTGGAGGGGAGGTACCGTAGAGTGTTAGCGAATAGGGACGGTATGCGTGAACCGGCCAGCCAGGCCGCGCGGGTGGTGGTGGTGGGATTAGTGGCACCACTTTACCCACTTATTTCACCGCGAATTTGGACCTTATCTACTCCTGTCGTATGGGAGCTAGAGGTTGAGATTTGTGTGAGACACTCCTTAGGATGTATGTATTACAATGCCATACTCAGTTGTCACCCTAGTGCTGCCGGGCGGGTGGTCATGCAGGGGAGGTGATGAAAAACACTGTACCCACTTATATCCAAACGACTTTCGACCTAATTTACTCTTGTCCTATGGTAGCTATAGGCTTGAAATTTGTGTGAGACACACCTTAGGGTGTACACATTACTTGACCATGCTCAGCTATCACCCAAATCCTGCCGGGTGGGTGGTCATGCGGGGGAGGTGATGAAAGACACTGTACCCACTTATCTCCTAACGACTTTCGACCTCATTTACTCTTGTCCTATGGTAGCTATTGGCTTGATATTTGTATGGGATATTCCTTAGGAAGTAGGCAATGTATGGCAACCCACAAATATCGGTTTGTTGGGACAAGGGACGTGCGTGACAAAGGAAAGTCAGTTTACCCATACATCTCGCGAGTGCAACACCATGTCGGATTTACCACGCCGTTACCCACGCAGGGGAATATCCCTGGCCGATGCCATGGCCATAATTGAGGAGAGTGATGTGCCTGATAGTGACACTGGATCATCAAATGACGATTCAGAGGACGAATATAGTCCCACTGTGGCCGAGTATGATGAAATGCATGAGGAGGAACCCTATCTCCCCATCGCTGAACGGTACGCCAGGTTACAACAAAGGGAGGCGAGTAGCTATCGTTCCCCTGCTCCCCCTCGTGACATAGTGGAGTCCCCAGCAAGTGGGGAAGAGGATGAGGAAGATGACCCAGACCCCATAGCCTTCATCAACATTCCACTTTCTCATCGTAGGGCTGAGAAGAGAAGAGGTGAGGAGGAGGATGGAGAGGAGGAGGAGGTGGGTCAAGCTCCGACACCACACGTGCCTCGCCGTGGTGGTGCTCCCCCGCGTTTGCCTTCCCCCCCCCCCATTCCCTCTCCACTAAAAGCACCAACCCCAACGTTGAGGGAATACATGACTGCCCCCCACTTCCAGCAACCCCCCACCCATCGACAGCCAGCAGCAGAAGGGATTGCCAGGCTGACACAACGCCACTTCCCTGAATATGTGCCGGCCACAGATAACAATGAGAAACCCCGAAGACGGTGTCATTTGTGCCGCAACACGACACAGAGGGAGCCTGTGAGATCAGATACCAGGTATATGTGCCCAGAATGTGATGTTGGACTGTGTTTCCTGGACTGCTTCAGGGAGTATCACACCCTTGAGCATTTCTAACTGTACTCAAAGACTGCGATAAAAGACGCTATGAAATGTGAAGTGTGTGTATAAAAACCAAGTGGAAGTAATAAATATAGGCTATACAAAGTGCCGAACACAATATGTAAGTGATATTGACACTCAAATATACGTAAATCAGTGACGGACACCAATAAGTGTAAATATAGCATATTTCTAAGTCGAAAGTGCGTAAAACAATGTGTGAAACGAATATTTTATAACTATAAAACATATGATAAAGTAATAAACTGAATAAAGATGGGAAGTAACATGAAAACTGAATAAAGATGGGAAGTAACATGAAAACTGAATAAAGATGGGAAGTAACATAAAACTGAATAAAGCGGGGGAATAAGAGAGAAAGGCAATAACAGTGAAAGTGCTGGGGGAGTGTGTCAGTCAGCTGGGTGTGTGTACGTGCGTTCGTTTTGTTATTGTCCGAGACCATGATGGCCGCCAGTCTCCATGGCAACGGGGAAGCGCCACGCTCTTGCCACTCGTGTGCACTTACAAGGCTTATATCTAAGCACTTTTGACACTGTAACTTCACTTACAATGACATTATGTGATACATGTTGCTAATATATGAACTATGAAGGCACACATGATGCTCGGGTGGTGTAAATAACCGTCACTCGAAAACTGGCCGCATCGTACATCTGCCATGCTGCCGCGCTCAACTATGGCTGACCGGGCGGGAAGTTTGAAGGTCGCCCGGCACCAGCTGATGTATGAGGCTCCCCTCCCCCCCCCCATACGACCCCCAAATGATCGAGGTGAGTATTTTTTTTTCTTCTTCTTTACTCACATTTTTCTTCCATTTTAGAAAAAAAACAAAAAATGGCAAAATCGGCCGGTCCCTGGATGTACATTTATTTATATTTAGCTGGTGCTCAGTGGGTTAACTTCCGTCTCTCTAATTATCAAGATTTTTGGTAACTATTGACTTTGTATATTGTGAAATTTGTGTGTGCACTTTAAATACTCATAACTGGTGTGTAATAACCGTTTTACGTAACTGCTAACACACTTTCTTTCAAGCTTTTGTAAACATTTATGATGGACCGGTTTTTCTGGCCCCCTTTTCCCTTGTGTTTAGCCCCATTGGTTTTTAGATTTTAAGACGTTCGGCTCATTAGTTTGGCGATTTTAAGAATTTAACACCTCATTTCTTTGTCAATATTAAGACTTTTCGTGCCATTTAGGTGTCTATTTTTTCTTGCCGAGCGATAGCGAGCCTATAATTTAAAGAGTAATCGGCCTTCGGCCGGGACATTTTTCTACCAAAAAATTTACAAATCTATCTAAGGGGTGTTTTTTACAGCTTGATAGAGGTCTGGGGAGGAAACTGAAAAATAATAAAAAGATACAACAATAATCAAATAAATGGGCCCATCTCCCCTTAATAAATGTGTTATGTAATGAAAACCAATAATATTGAAGCAGTCTAATTTGTATTCATTATCATAATACCCCATTAGGTGTACCATTATCATAATACCCCATTAGGTGTACCATTATCATAATACCCCATTAGGTGTACCATTATCATAATACCCCATTAGGTGTACCATTATCATAATACCCCAGTAGGTGTGCCATTATCATAATACCCCATTAGGTGTACCATATTCATAATACCCCATTAGGTGTACCATTAGGTGTACCATTATCATAATACCCCATTAGGTGTACCATTAGGTGTACCATTAGGTGTACCATTATCATAATACCCCATTAGGTGTACCATTAGGTGTACCATTAGGTGTACCATTATCATAATACCCCATTAGGTGTACCATTAGGTGTACCATTAGGTGTACCATTATCATAATACCCCATTAGGTGTACCATTTGTTGTAGTCTATAATTATGTTTTATATTGTATACACGCAGTTGACCTCTTCACTACTGGTGCCGTCATTTAACTATATTCTGGCTACTATTAGACGATTTTATTCAGTCTAAACAGGGCTTCCAGCAATTAACGTGTTTAACTATCTCACTTAACCCTTTTTACTACCACATATCCTTCTTAGGCTGCACCAAATCGTCAAAATATAGCAAGAATGGAATGAAAAATACGTCGCCGGTACAGAAGGGGTTACTATAGTCTGTTCATTCGAAGTTGGGCAGAAATCGTAACCTCTAACCTCTCATAACTCAAAAAGGACTAGAGTAATCGAGCTAATATTTCTACCAAATAGGAAGACTTGGCTAGGGAATAGGTGTGGAAATTGACAGCTCATTTGCTCTAGCCCTTTTTGAGTTACAGAGGTTAGAGATTACGATTTCTGCCCAACCTAAAATGAACGGACTATAGTGTCTAGAATACTGTACTTGCGGTTTATGACTGGGAGTAGAGGGTTGCCCTTCTGAACGGCCATAGACTCGGACGTGGCAAAGTATCGACGGCCGCCCATGTAGTAATCGCACCGCCCTGGCCGGATGAAACAGGGAATTTGACGTTTTTATATAGATATCAAATTGTTGCTACAGTAACTGAATAGTAACTCAGTAACTAAACAAAGAACAATAGCCAACAGTGCATACATAAGGTCAAGAACACAAAATGCCTCTAATATTTATGTTTTTATTATATTTTAGTTTCCTTCCCAGACCTCCATCAAGCTTCAAAAAACATCCCCCCCCCCCCCTTCCCTTCAAGATAAATTTGTACATTTGTCGTTAGAAACATTTCCCGGCCAAAGGCCGGTTCCTCCTAGAGTTACAGGCTTGCTATCGCTCGCCAGGAAAAAAATCGCCACCTAAATCGCACGAAAGGTCCTAATATTGACAAAGAAATGGGGTGAAATGTCATTAAATCGCCAAACTAATGGGCCGAACATAATAAAATCTGAACACCAATGGGGCTATACATGAGGGAGCAGAAAAACGACCCATCTCCCCTTAAATAATTACTGTAAAAACTTCGGAAAGCATGCCAAAATTTTATTAAATCTAACTAAGTCAATCTTCCTTCACAAGCAGGCAAATATATAGTACTGAACAATCCGAATGATCAAATTAATTGTTTGGTCTACTCTTAACTCAAATTAATTCAAATTTAACTTCACTACTGCTTCATTCATGCCACCATTAAAATCCCCCAATGGCAATATTGTAGTTGACCCACGAGGTAAAGCCAACCTTCTCGCTGATATATTTTCCACCAACTAAACCTTAGGTGAAAGATATCAAGATATTCCTGTATTTGACCCCTTCACCACCATGACGTTATTTCCATCATTATCTGGTTGCCATTAACAAAAGTTCCTTAGTTTATTATCTACCTTTACATCTCAAATGAGATATACGATCTCAATAAACCCCCTTAAACGAGCGAGGTACGTGGAGAGAAAGAGGGTGGTGAAGAGAGTAGTGAAGGAAAGTAAGAGAAGAGTAGATGAGGAATTTGGAAGGAATCTGAGTGTAAAATGGAGGGAGAGTAAGAAACTGTTCTGGAAAGAAGTCAAGAAAGTTAGGGAAGGTAGCAAGGGAAACAGTAAGGGTGTGAAAGATAAGAATGGGAGAATGCTAGCCGAGAAGCAAGAGGAGTCGAAAGATGGAGGGAGTACTTCAATGAGTTGCTAAATGTAAGGAATGGAGAGCCAGCAAACATAGTTGGATATGGTATGGGTAGGAGAAGAGGAGAAGTAGTGGAGGAGGAGGTGGGGATCAGGTCAGAAGTGTGGGAAGCCATGAAAAGAGTGAAGTTGGGGAAAGCACAAGGAACAGATGGAATGTGTGGGGAAATGTTGAGGTATGGTGGTGAGATAGTGATCGAATGGGTATGGAAAATGTGCAAACTAGCATGGGAGAAGGGGAGTGTACCCGATGACTGGAAGACTGGCATAATAGTCCCACTATATAAGAGCAAAGGGGAAAGAGGAGTGTGTGGTAACCACCGAGGAATATGTCTTCTAAGCGTAGTAGGGAAGGTATACAGTAGGGTAGTGATTGAGAGAGTGAGAGTGAGAACGGAGAAATGGATAGGCGACGAGCAGGGAGGTTTTAGGAAGGGAAGAGGATGTGTAGATCAGATTTTTACCCTGAATTGTGTTGTGGAGAAATATCTGGAGAAGAAACAAAAGCTGTATGTTGGACTTGGAAAAGGCCTATGACAGAGTGGATAGAGAAGGTTTGTGGAAAGTACTTAGAATATACGGAGTAGATGGCAAGTTGCTGAAAGCAGTGAAGAGCATGTATGAGGGTGCAAAGGCGGCAGTACGTGTGGAGAATGAGCAGAGCGAGTTCTTTGACCTGAATGTTGGTTTGAAACAGGGGTATGTGATGTCCCCATGGTTGTTTACTGTATATATGGATGGAGTCATGAAAGAAATACTATCAAGAGCAGTGGATGTAGGTGTATCGCTGAAAAGGGAGGGAAATGAGTGAAAGCTACCTATACTGCTGTTTGCGGATGATACAGTTCTGATGAGTGATAATGAATGGGAGTTGCAGGGTCTGGTAAATGAGTTTGGAACAGTGTGCGAAAAACAGAATTTTAAGGTAAATGCAGGGAAGAGCAAGGTTATGGTCTTCGAAAGGGGTGAAGCCACAACAGTGTGAGGTGAAGCTGAACGGTCAGGCTATGGAGATCGTCAACTCTTTTAAGTATCTGGGCAGTGTGTTGAGTAAAGATGGGACTATGGATGAAGAAGTGCGGGAGAGGGTACAACAGGGGAAGAGGGTTGTAGGAACGCTGAAAGCAGTAACAAGAAATAGGGTGGTCAGTATGGAAGTGAAGAAGTCCTTGCATGACAGTGTGGTAATCCCGACACTAACTTACGGAAGCGAAGCATGGACGTTGGTTGAGAGACTCAGACCAAGAGTGAGAGCAGTGGAAATGAATTACTTAAGAAGTGCGTGCAGAGTTACATGGAGGGATAGACAGACTAATGAAGAAGTAAGAAGGAGGTGTGGTGTGGAGGTAGATGTGCTGGAAAGTGTGAAAAGGAACAACTTGAGATGGTTCGGCCATATGGAACGTATGGAAAGCGAGAGAATGACTAAGAGGGTGTACGAGAGCGAAGTGGAGGGACAAAGAGGGAGAGGTAGACCGAAGGAGAGGTGGAAGGATGGAGTGAGGAAGTATATGAACGAAGGCGGTGCTGGTTGGGGGGAGGGGCGTCGACTGACTGGGGACAGAGGTGCATGGGGGCGGTTCGTTCGTGGCCACCCCTTCGGGGATCACGGCGTCAGGCAATAGATAGATAGATAGAATAACATAGGTCCTTCTTAAACTGCATAAATCGTCTAATTTTAGCCAGAATCAAAGGTATAAAGGCCTCGTGGTGCTGAAGGGGTTAATTTTAATTCCCCTGAAAGCCCCTCATTATAGATTCACGCCAGACATGCTAACACCATTTTCCAGAAGCTCTCGATAGATAAAACTTCTGGTCCAGATGAAATCCCTCCAATAGTACCTAAGGGGAGATGGTTCACTTTTTGGTCGATTTTTTCAATTATATATTATTTTTCTAGATTCCTCTCTAGACCTCCATCAAATTTAAAAAGAAGCCCCCTAGACCCCCTTTCATGATAAATTTGTACACATTTAGGTAGACAAATGTCCCGGCCGAAGGCCGTTTCCTCTTAAATAACAGGCTCGCTATTGCTCACTAGGAAAAAACTCGACACCTAAATGGCAGGAAAGGTCTTAAAATTGACAGAAATGGGGCGAAAGTTCATAAAATTGACAAACTAATGGGGCTAAAGATGAGGGAGAAGGGGGTCAAGAAAAGCGACATATCTCCCCTTAAAATTGTTCCTTAGTGCTTGTTCCTGTATTGGCAAGATGTTCCTGTCTGTGTACCCATTCCTCGTGTTTCCTACTCTCCTGGAAAGAAGCAAATATTCTTCCTGCTTCTATAAATAAATAAATAAATAAAGAAGGCCTCGCTACATCCATCAGACAACAGAACAATAGCTATCACTAAATTACCTCTTAAGTACCTTGGAATTGGCTCTGTCACTCTTTCAACCTTGGGGGGACACTTGTAACAGGCAGCTTTGCCTTTTGTCTCCTCATGCTCATAGAAAAGCTACTTCGACTCTTGGTAAAATCTTTGAAATAATCACATAGTCAAGCATTTAGAAATTACTATATTATTCAGTGATAGACAGTATGGTTTTAGACATCAACAATCAACTGCAAACATTCTTTGTCTTCTTACGTATCAAATTAACAAAGCTACTAATCAACATGGTGAAACACATACAATAGCACTGGATATTTCAAAACCATTTGATCAAGTCTGGTATCAATCCTCATTGTCGAAGATATCACACTACGGTCTTGCATCACTAGTTCCACTTATGTATTTTCATCTTCATAACAGAAAATTATGTATAATGGTAGATGATCTTTATTCTCAATTTCCCTCAATAAAGGATGGTGTTCCTCACGGATAATTTTTGGCACCAACTCTTTTTTTCTCATTCCCATCAATGGTATCCTATCTCTCACTCATAACTCAATACATTCCTACGCAGATGACTCAACACTCCACAAACCAGGACATTTCTCAAATTAAAGGAATGGGGACAAATGAATCTAGTTTCCTTTAATACATAGACAAGCAAGTACATTCAATTTCTAAAAGACAGAATTTGTCTGACTCCCACATAATTTTGAACGAAGTAAATATTCTCACTTCCTCTAGTAATGACATCCTAGATCTAACATTGAATGCCAATTTTAACTTACCACCTTATTATTATGTTTTTTTACACCAACAAACCTCACATCCAAACTCAATTAATTAAATCAACAAACCGTACATGTGGCATTGCTAATAATGCCTCTAAAAACTTGGACTCCTGTACAGAGTTCGATCATTTTAACTCTTTCCTCCACAATGTACAACTTCTACTTATCAAACTTAATTTAACCTAGAACTTATACTCTCTGGAATTCCCTTCCTTAGAATTGTTTTCCACAAACTTGCGATTTACAACAGTTTAAATCCAGTTGTTACAAACAGTTTATGAATGGAGGAAGCCTTAAAACACATTTTGTCTTTGATTTGCTTCCTCCATACATTTCCTCGAAAAATATAATGATGAGCACTCAAGGAAAAACTATCTTTACTTCGTTTCTGACTGAGCTATGCAGTTCATATATAAAAATGCTATCAACGCTTCGTCTGCAACTATGGTCGAAACCATGCCATGCTTCGCCTCCAACTAGCACACCTGTATCCTCTGGAACCATGCCTTTCAAACTTGGGCTCTAAATACATTTCGACACAACTCCAACCAATCCTCCTTTACACAGTTAAAATCTTGTATTTTAAACACTATTCACCTGTCCTTGAGAATTCCCCAGCCATAATCTCCTTTGACCCTTGATCCAAATCGATGTTGGCCATGTCGCCGCCTTGAACCATTCCAGCTACTTTGTCCAAGTCAGAGAAACTTATGAGCACCAGGCGGTTTTTCTTTTGTAGGTCCCATACGTCTTTTAGGATTCCCTCTTCGGCAGTCTGGCTCACCAGGAGTTAGGGAGAATATCAAATCAGTTTTAGTATGGTGACATGTTCATATTTTTAATTCTGTCTAACATTAGAGATTGTATTTATTTAAGGAATGATACTCGTAAACAAATGGTCCTAAACTATCTTTAGTAACTCCTTCGTTACAATGAGATTTTGGTTACTTTTATTTTAGTTAACACGAAACCATTACATTTCCATAATAAGCTGTAAGTCAGGATTCCAAGTTAATGCAGTGAAAAATTCAGTGTTGCATGTATTTAGGACTATCTGTGGCGTTAAATGCTCCAAACGAGAAAGGGCTCACGCTAAAACAGTAACTGACCGAGCAATGGTTCACGACCGACATATAGTGCGTGGCTAACCCCAGTGTAACAGACCGAGTGAACAAGGGCGACCAAAGCTAAAGTGAAAAGGGAACAACCAAGGGCTCTTTTTTATGTACCTCTAAGCGGCCTTAGAGCCAAAGGGACCTGCAGGCCTATGTCACTCCCATGATCGAGATGATGCGGCCTTTACTGCCCACAGTTCTCATTTGCTTCAGAATCTCACACATTTTACTTCACTTATAGATTGTTGAGGTGGAAGGGATTTAATTAACATTTTGGTTTAAATCTATATTTGATACTAATGGTGCTTAACCTAGTCAGGCTTTTTGCATATCATATGACTTCACTTTACCCGAAAATTCTGCTCATCCGACGAACCCTTCAAGAAGATAACCGTAACAGGATTGACTAGGAGATCCTGGAGAGACTGTAGGGGTTCTGGGATGTTCCTGACAGCCAGTTGTGACATAAGGTTGCCGGCATAGCTCTTGGTCAGCACCAGAGTCATTAACATCCACACTCCCACCACCACACGCTCCCACCACCACCAACCAGACACACTCTCCATATCTGTTGACCAAGAGGGATTATTATATTTAACCATTTCATAATTATTGTAGTTAAGGACTACAACCCAAAATGCTCTAAATAATATACATTATTTCAGAAACAAAAATGTAAATAGCACGACCCTCTCACCTTGTTGCAGAAGTACACGTACGGAGTTAGCGACATAGGTTAAAGCACCATTACGAGTCTTTATTCCAACAGGCAGGCCCAATGACATTATTTTCATGACTGCTATGACCCCCACCAGTGACGTGAGGATGGCCACCCACACAAGGGAGGAGAAGGGCAGCAGGTACCCCCAAGGGTCAACCTCAGGACTGCCCCGGCCAGCAAAGATCCCCACATCCGAGCCTGCTACGGGAAGGGTGAAGTCTACCACACCATGCCGTTGGTAAGTCACTGTTATCATGCCCAGGGAAAGATCCACCTCCTGCCATTAAAAAAAGGAATCATATATATATATATATATATATATATATATATATATACAATATATATATATATATATATATATATATATATATATATATGTTTCTAATCTCTCAGTGGGGATCGAACCGTCGACCATCAGGACGATAGCCGACGCTTTAATCAATTACACCACGGCAGTCTAAAAGACACTCAGCCTTCTATCCTATTTATGTTAGGGAGAAGGGAAACCCACTAGGCGAATATATTTCAATTCAAACCTAGTTGTAGGATCCATATTTCCAGAATACCATACAAGGATTTCCGAGTGTCCCGACGCAACTCGGGTCGAAATTGATTTAATTTCATTCTAACCCACAAAGCATGAGAGTTACAAATATTGAGAATATATCACAAATACACGTGAGCCACTAAATGTTTCTAATCTCTCAGTGGGGATCGAACCGTCGACCATCAGGACGATAGCCGATGCTTTAATCAATTACACCACGGCAGTCTAAAAGACACTCAGCCTTCTATCCTATTTATGTTAGGGAGAAGGGAAACCCACTAGGCGAATATATTTCAATTCAAACCTAGTTGTAGGATCCATATTTCCAGAATACCATACAAGGATTTATGAGTGTCCCGACGCAACTCGGGTCGAACTTTATTTCATTTAATTCTAACCCACAAAGCATGAGAGTTACAAATATTGAGAGTATATCACAAATACACGTGAGCCACTAAATGTTTCTAATCTCTCAGTGAGGATCGAACCGTCGACCATCAGGACGATAGCCGACGCTTTAATCGATTACACCACGGCAGTCTAAAAGACACTCAGCCTTCTATCCTATTTATGTTAGGGAGAAGGGAAACCCACTAGGCGAATATATTTCAATTCAAACCTAGTTGTAGGATCCATATTTCCAGAATACCATACAAGGATTTCTGAGTGTCCCGACGCAACTCGGGTCGAACTTGATTTCATTTAATTCTAACCCACAAAGCATGAGAGTTACAAATATTGAGAGTATATCACAAATACACGTGAGCCACTAAATGTTTCTAATCTCTCAGTGAGGATCGAACCGTCGACCATCAGGACGATAGCCGACGCTTTAATCGATTACACCACGGCAGTCTAAAAGACACTCAGCCTTCTATCCTATTTATGTTAGGGAGAAGGGAAACCCACTAGGCGAATATATTTCAATTCAAACCTAGTTGTAGGATCCATATTTCCAGAATACCATACAAGGATTTATGAGTGTCCCGACGCAACTCGGGTCGAAATTGATTTCATTTAATTCTAACCCACAAAGCATGAGAGTTACAAATATTGAGAATATATCACAAATACATGTGAGCCACTAAATGTTTCTAATCTCTCAGTGAGGATCGAACCGTCGACCATCAGGACGATAGCCGACGCTTTAATCAATTACACCACGGCAGTCTAAAAGACACTCGGCCTTCTATCCTATTTATGTTAAGGAGAAGGAAAACCCACTAGGCGAATATATTTCAATTCAAACCTAGTTGTAGGATCCATATTTCCAGAATACCATACAAGGATTTCTGAGTGTCCCGACGCAACTCGGGTCGAAATTGATTTAATTTAATTCTAACCCACAAAGCATGAGAGTTACAAATATTGAGAATATATCACAAATACACGTGAGCCACTAAATGTTTCTAATCTCTCAGTGGGGATCGAACCGTCGACCATCAGGACGATAGCCGACGCTGTAATCAATTACACCACGGCAGTCTAAAAGACACTCAGCCTTCTATCCTATTTATGTTAGGGAGAATATATTTCAATTCAAACCTAGTTGTAGGATCCATATTTCCAGAATACCATACAAGGATTTCTGAGTGTCCCGACGCAACTCGGGTCGAAATTGATTTCATTTAATTCTAACCCACAAAGCATGAGAGTTACAAATATTGAGAATATATCACAAATACACGTGAGCCACTAAATGTTTCTAATCTCTCAGTGGGGATCGAACCGTCGACCATCAGGATGATAGCCGACGCTTTAATCAATTACACCACGGCAGTCTAAAAGACACTCAGCCTTCTATCCTATTTATGTTCGGGAGAAGGGAAACCCACTAGGCGAATATATTTCAATTCAAACCTAGTTGTAGGATCCATATTTCCAGAATACCATACAAGGATTTCTGAGTGTCCCGACGCAACTCGGGTAGAAATTGATTTCATTTAATTCTAACCCACAAAGTATGAGAGTTACAAATATTGAGAATATATCACAAATACACGTGAGCCACTAAATGTTGCTAATCTCTCAGTGGGGATCGAACCGTCGACCATCAGGACGATAGCCGACGCTTTAATCAATTACACCACGGCAGTCTAAAAGACACTCAGCCTTCTATCCTATTTATGTTAGGGAGAAGGGAAACCCACTAGGCAAATATATTTCAATATGGATCCTACAACTAGGTTTGAATTGAAATATATTCGCCTAGTGGGTTTCCCTTCTCCCTAACATAAATAGGATAGAAGGCTGAGTGTCTTTTAGACTGCCGTGGTGTAATTGATTAAAGCGTCGGCTATCATCCTGATGGTCGATGGTTCGATCCCCACTGAGAGATTAGAAACATTTAGTGGCTCACATGTATTTGTGATATATTCTCAATATTTGTAACTCTCATGCTTTGTGGGTTAGAATTAAATGAAATCAATTTCGACCCGAGTTGCGTCGGGACACTCATAAATCCTTGTATGGTATTCTGGAAATATGGATCCTACAACTAGGTTTGAATTGAAATATATTCGCCTAGTGGGTTTCCCTTCTCCCGAACATAAATAGGATAGAAGGCTGAGTGTCTTTTAGACTGCCGTGGTGTAATTGATTAAAGCGTCGGCTATCGTCCTGATGGTCGACGGTTCGATCCCCACTGAGAGATTAGAAACATTTAGTGGCTCACGTGTATTTGTGATATCACAAATACACGTGAGCCACTAAATGTTTCTATATATATATATGTATAATATATATAAATGTAGAATATATATTCTCAATATATATATATATATATATATATAATTATCAGATGCCTATGAGGCCCCCTCTGGGAGCTGCCCTGCTCGATTGGTGTCTACATCCTCCCCATTTGAACTTGGTATTATTACCTGTAGAGCTGTATTATTACCTGTAGAGCTGTATTATTACCTGTAGAGCTGTATTATTACCTGTAGAGCTGTATTTTCTCATAGTATGGAAAGTAACACACTCAAGGGATTGGGAAGTACCCTGAATTATCGACGCCTTGATGAGGTAATGGTTATGTGTTTAAGATATGTATGTGGCAACCCACGTTCGAATACCGGTAGGATCACATATTTTAATTAATTTCGTTGGGAGGTGTTTGGTGTGTGAAGTAAAATTAATAAATTATATTACGATCCTGGAAACATACCCATATAGCGCATTACAGAACATGACAATTCCATGTAATGATACTTTTGATATTGCTTTGCTCATGTTATAAAGATATTCTCCTCTCAACAATAATCCCTACATTGTTCTCTGTGTACTCTACTTAATTTGTTTTTATTCAAATGTTGTATTCATAACACATGGATGAGAGCACATAATTGTAGTATGCTCAAATATTAAGTCTTCCCTTTTGGTAATGGTAAGCTTCGTATGATGAGATTTGTGCCCCATAAATTGTGCTTTCCTCTCCAATAAACATTACACTATTCATAGTGCAGTTGGGTCCAGTACATGATTAGATTGATATCCAGTAGTTAATAAGTGGATATTGATCGTGGTAATTTGCTGAACCTTTAACTGTCTTGGATGAGTGATGATTACAGTGTTAAATTTTGTATGTGGTGTCTCAGGTTCGAATCCCGGGAGGATCACATGCTTTCATTAATTTAATTTGGGAGTGATTGATGTTTGGAGTGAGAATACTTTATTCATGAAAAACATGGATGACAATAATGAAGTGCAATATGCTTAAAATTAAGGTTTCTCTTATGGTAATGGCAAGCTTTGTATGATGTTCCCTTTCTGTCAAATGTGCCTCATCCGATAGGGATTCGTCATTTTAAGGTATTTTCATACGTCTAAGATAGCTTATTAGTCATTAAACAATAAAATAATATTTACATATTTGTTCGAACATTTCGAAATTGTGTGTGTGTGTGTGTGTGTGCGTGTATGTGTGTGTGTGTTTGTGTGTGTGTGTGTGTGTGTGTGTGTGTGCGTTTGCAAGGGTATGTGTGTCTTTAAATTAACTAACCCTTCTCTGTAGCAAGTCAGTCATACCACACCAGAACCTGTCCGGTGCCAATACTCCAAAGCCACCGTCACTTGGCGCCACAAACTGTGTGTGTATTTACCTATTTGTATTTACCTATTTGTAGTATACAGGAGTTGAGCTTTTTAGGCTCGTATTGTCCCGCTTCCTGAGTTACAATTATCTAACTTTGCCTTAAAAATATGAATGTTTTTGGCACACACCACTTCCTCTTCCAACTGATTCCACTTACTTATACTTCTGTAAGGGAAACTATACTTTCTCACATCTCCTTTACATCTTCCTTTCATTAGTTTATATCTATGCCCCCTAGTTCTACCATTATCTTTCACAATATAACCCTTCTTGTCCACCTTTTCGAGTCCTCTCACACATTTGTACATCATAATCAT
Organism: Paralithodes platypus; assembly: GCA_032716605.1. NCBI lineage: Eukaryota > Metazoa > Arthropoda > Malacostraca > Decapoda > Lithodidae > Paralithodes > Paralithodes platypus. Next base: position 54,141,041 of record CM064573.1, on the reverse strand, counting down.
ATCGCCTCTCTCCCTCCTATCCATTAGAGATGGTAAATCTAATTTCTTTAATCTCTCCTCATATGGTAATTCTCTCAGTTCTGGTATCATCCTAGTTGCAGCTCTCTGAACCTTCTCCAGCTTCTTTATATGCTTTTTTAGATGTGGTGCCCACACCACTGCCGCATACTCCAGTCTTGGTCTCACCAATGTTTTTATTATTTTCTCCAGCATCTCCTCGTTTATATAGTTAAAGGCTATTTTTATTCTGTTTAGCAGTCCATATGTTTCTCCCACTATCTTATTAATATGATTCTCAGGTGAAAGATCACTCCTAACAGTTATCCCTAAGTCCTTTTCTTTCTCTGATGGGTTAATAGTGTTTTCTCCTAACTTATATTCCATATGAGGCCTTCTTTTACTTACTCCCATTTCCACTACATGACATTTATTTGTGTTAAATTCCATTTTCCACTTCTTGCTCCATTGATCTATCCTATCCAAATCCCTCTGTAATTCCCTACCACTGTTTTCATCTTCTATACGCTTCATGATCTTGGCATCATCTGCAAACATATTCATATATGCATTTATATCCTTTGGCATGTCGTTAATGTATATTAGAAACATTATGGGAGCCAGCACCGCTCCCTGCGGAACTCCACTTGTGACATCTTTCCACGTAGAAAATTTATCTCTGATAGTAGTCCTCATCTGTCTCCCTGAAAGATAGTCCTCCATCCAATTTAACAAACTACCCTGAATCCCTCCATACTCTTTTAATTTCCACTTCAGCCTGCTATGCGATACTCTGTCAAAAGCTTTCTTCATGTCAATATATACGCAATCCACCCATCCATCTCTCTCTTGTAATATGTCAACCACTCTGTCATAAAAACTGAGTAGATTTGTAACACATGAGGTACCCTCCCTGAATCCAAATTGCCTGTTAGATAGTAGATTATTCTTTTCCAAGTAAATCATCCATCTTTTCTTAATTATTTTCTCACAGATTTTGCACACTATACTAGTAAGTGACACAGGTCGATAATTCAATGGATGTTCCCTGTTCCCACCTTTATAAATCGGTACAATGTTGGCTCTCTTCCAGTCCATTGGTAATTTTCCCACTTCCAGAGAGTATTTCATTATCTCATATAAGGGTTTCACTAGTTCGTCAGCACATTCTTTCAAAATCCATCCCGCTACATTGTCAGGTCCCACTGCTTTTTTCACATTTAGTCCTTTCATTATTTCTACTAGCTCCTCTGGGAGAAAATTAATCTCTCCCAGTTTATCACCAATTTCACCTACCGGTACTTCTTCAAAGTTATCACCTTTAGTATATACTGAGTGTAGTGTATTGTTCATAATTTCACACATATTCTGGTCGTCATCATAAGTGGTCCCTTCAACCTGACTATTCTATCCCTTACCTTCATTTTACTATTTATAAACCTATAGAACAGCTTAGGATCACTCTTACATTTTTTCACAATGTTCTTCTCATATTTTCTGGCTTCTTGTCTCCTGATTGCAGCATATACATTTCTTAATCTCTTGTATCTGTTCCAAGATTCTCTATTTCACCTTTTTCTAGCTGCCTTCCACGCTTGGTCTCTCTTTTCCTTGGCTTTCCTACATTTTTCATTAAACCAATCCTTTTCCTTCGCTGACCTATTACCTTGTTTAGGGACATATTTATTAACTCCTTCTTCATATATTGTTTTAAATACTCCATACTTCTCGTCTACACTATTTCTCTGATGTATTTCACTCCAGTCAACATCTCTAAAGTATTGTCTCAGTGATTGGTAGTCTCCTTTTGCATAGTCAAACCTAGTTTCCTTGTGCTCCTCCCTCTCCTCCATATTGGAATAACCCAATAGGATTTCTATATCCATTACAACGTGATCGCTCTTGCCTAAAGGTGGTAAGTATTTTATATCAGAAATTACATCTGGGTCTCTAGTAAACATTAGGTCCAATCTGGATGCTTCATCATTTCCCCTTCTTCTTGTATTTTCCTTTATATTTTGCACTAATAAATTTTCTGTTACCATATCCAGTAGCCTATACCCCCACGAGTTCACGTTGCTACCAGCTTCTCTCTGCTCCCAATCCACCTCTTTACAGTTGAAGTCCCCTACTATAATTAATTCATTGTTTCTAGGAGTTAATTTTTCAATACAAATAATCATCTCATCTTTGATAAATTTGTATTCCTCCTCTTCCCAAGCCCCTGTGTAGGGCGGCATGTAGGCCACTACAATATCCGCCTTTTGATTGTCATCATCTGTCAATTCTACTGCTAATATTTCCGCTTTACTATTATTCAGATCAATCATACTTGTTTTCAATTTATTATGTGTAAGAATTAGCACCCCTCCCCCCATCTTTTCTTCTCTATCCCTTCTCCAGATATTATAGTTGTTCCATCCCATTCCCTCCAAACTTATCCCTTTATTTAGTTTAGTTTCACATAGACACAATATTAAGGGCTCTTCCTGTCTGATGTAATAATTTATTTCTAATTTCTTTGATAGCAGCCCATCCACATTGCTATAGACCATCTTGCACCTGTTGCTTTTACCATTATGATTGATATTCCCTGTCTTTATCCTACTATATCCCCTTCCTGTTGCACCTCTCCCTCCAATCCTTCTTCCTGTACCACCACTTCTTTTCTCCCCCCCTCCGCCCCTATCCTCTCCCCCTTCTTCAGGTACCACTTCCTTACTTTCCCATCCATGTTTCTGTAGAAAAAAAAGCCCTTCTCCACTTCTGATCTATTATCGTTCTTTTCTTTGACTTCTCTATTTATTTCTCTAAATTTTTCCCTCTCTTCCGCATTTAAATCTTTCCTTAGTTTAACATTTCTGTATTCCCCCTCCTGACTTAACTTCCAGCTGGATCTGAGTACCTCCTCTGCTACTTTGGTTGACTTAAATCTAATCTTCATTGGCCTCATTTCTCCTTTCTTGTATTTCCCTAGTCTCCAACAATCCTCTACCTCTCTCTTCCATCCCTCCTTATCTTGTCTATCTATCACATCAATCATCTTCTCAACTTTCTTCATCTCCACACCCTTTCTCGTATTTCTATCTAATATTTCCCCTTCTACATCTCCAAACATAATTACACATCTCTTCTTATCAATAATATCACTGACCTGTTTCTCATGTTGTCTGATGGCATTAACTACCCTCTTGTTCAGGTTCTCCTCCTGCTGTCCCTTTTGCTCCTCAATAATTGCTTTTAGTTGTACCTCTGCTTCACCCACTCGATCAACCAAGACATTTTTCATTTGAGATACCTCTTCCTCCATTTTTTGTGTCCTGTCCTGATTTGTTTCCACTCCTTGTTTTAGCCTAGCATTCTCCTCCCTCAATTCACGAATCTCTCTCTCAGCCCTCTCCCTATACCCATCATCTATCTCTTTCACTCTCTCATTTAAATGTTCTTTGTATTCCTTAATCTGTTCTTTTAAAGCCACATTCTCAGATACCAATTCGTTGACCCTAGCAGTTAAATCATTTAAACCCTCCCCCGGGACACAGCTCTCTTCCACTACAGTCCCAATGGTCTTCCTCCACCCCTCCATTTCCTTTCTCCACTTTATCAGCCCCATCAGATTCCTGTTCAGGAAGATGATCTGGTCCTCCTCACCTTCAGGAAAGCCTGAATAATCCCCTTCCTCGTCATAAAAACATTCCCCACTCATTTC